>JAFHLA010000064.1:0-493304 GCA_021432705.1 Caranx ignobilis | reverse complement strand
TGTGTGTGGGGGGGGGGGGGGGGGGGGGGGGGGGGGCTGGTCAAGTTGCATAACACAGTAAAAAAAAAAACAGAAAACTTTGTACATGTGGAAGCTTTTCTAATGTAAAGGGGATGTGGAGGCTTTTCTGCAGCTTTTTTTGCGGATGTTTCTGGGAATGTGTGTGTGTGTGTGTGTAGCGGGGGTACCTGCAGCGGAGCGTGTTGTGTGAAATCCCCTCGGAGAGGAATGGCAGCTCCACACCCAGCCAGCGTGGGCCGGGGATTTGCATGGGCACTGAGCCACACTGTCACTGATCCGCTTTTAATTGGGTGTGACGATGAGAACTTTGGAGCCTGAGGAGGGGTTGGGGTGGGGGTGGGGGGGTGTATGAGTAGGGGGGTGTGAGTCTGTCTTTTGTCGAGGGGTGGGGGCGGGGGGTTATTGGAGGTAGGGGAATTTACAGTCATTTTGTAGAAACCAGTTCAACGAGTCATTGATCAGAGCCGCGAGTTATTATTTTCAAAGGTCAACAGCTGTAAACTTTTACGACACGTTTTATGTGTGTGTTCTGTTCACATTATGTAAAAAATAATGTACAGTGTATTAGACATAAACACTGTAAAGATGTGGTAGATCTCAGGGTCCAGATTAAAGTATCTCACAGACAATAACAGACAGAACTGATGCCTCTGTGGTTCTGACTCCTCGGACTGAGACACTTCAGCAAAACTTTGCCACAAAATTTATGATACTTGGTTTATGACCAAACAACATTCACACCACTTTGTTTTTTCAGTGCTAATTAGAAAATGTGAGCATGCTAACTTGCTAAGCTAAGACTGTAAACATTGTAAAAATAAATGTCAGTGGCTGAGTAACTGAACATCGGCACGAACTGTTGTCAGTCGACTCTATGCATGTTATTAAACCAACGGCTGCTGAGCTGATGGGATTCAGACGTGTGATGCTGTTGCACCTCATGTGCAGTCACTGATACAAGACTTACATTAAATGAGAAAAATGAATGATCTGGCTCGAATTAGCCTCAAGTTGTTAATGCGGAGACTGTGTCTTTGTCTGAGCCTTGATTGGTGATTTCAGTCTCATATTAAACTCATTTTCCATCAGAGTTACTAGTGATTGACTTGGTTTATATTTTATAATGAACCTGTTTCAACGATTATTAAAAAAACAAAAAAAACAGAAGAACTGGACTTTTAAAAAGTACGGTGACCTCACACACATTTGTTTTGCTGTTTACACATCTTCATCTGTCTGTATCTCTGAATCGAAGATGAAACAACAGTTTGTCTGCTCATTATCTGCAGCTGCACCGTAGACCCATTAGTGTCTGTTTGCTTTCATATGTGGTTCATTTATGCAAAAGCAAACCTGTTTAACAGAACTTATGTTATGTGTTAAGTGCTGCAGCGCTGCAGGACATTTGTCTGGTCTTTCAGACTCTGTTGTGCCCCCCCCAACCCCCGTCTCCTGTGTACAGACCTGTCTCCTGGTCTGGCGGCGCTGACGGTGGGCTGTGACTCAGGGAACCTGGGCTCCCTGTCCCGGGTCCAGCTCCTCCTGTTGGACCGAGCGGAGCCAGAGATCCTGATGAGTCCCTGCGGACTGGAGGAGGAGGAGCTGGACTGGATCAGTCCGAGGACGGAGTACGATCCAAGACCGACCTCAGAAGGTACCAGTCTTCATGACAGAGATGCATAAGCACATTATAGGATGTTCTGGTTCTGAAGTCATAATAAATGCACTAAAACCACTGTGAAAGAAACTCAATCAAACTCTGAAATCCACCATTTTTATAATGAAAATAAACCTGGAAGCTAAAAAGTTAAAATGCAGAGCAAATATCCAGCTCTTAGATAAAGCTCTCGAATATCAGTGGAGTTATTGACGTCTGATGGGAAGCAACATAAACTGAGTTTAATGCCAGGATTAAATCTAATCCAGAAAAAACACTGGAAACAAATGTCCTGTTAATGCCATCTGAGCCAAAAGAGGAAGTTGACACACTCCAAAGACAAACTCTGAGTCAGCATCAAGTTTCTTTAGTAACTATTAAACAGATTAATTCAGTTTGACCGTGATTCATTTGTGAGCATGTGATCAGCAGTGACCCACAGGAAATCTCAGTTTACAGAGCGTGGACGTCTCCACTCTTTTTGACAGTTTGAGCGAGATCGTTTGATAAGCAAAAAACCGTCACTTAAATAACAGGGAGCAGTCAGACAGGTGTGTCCATGTGTGTGTGTGGAGAAATCACATGGAAAACAAGCCACTGTAGGTGTGTTTTCTCAGTCCGCGGCCGGCCTTGAGAGTAAGCGATGCCTTTATGGCGTGGAGCAGCTTGTCTTTTTTTAACGAGCTGTGATACCGCCTCTCATCTGCTCGCCCGGCATGCCGCAGCGAGCTCTTAACAGCTTCTCCTTCAGAGGTGTGGCAATCGAGACGAAAGGTTTATAGGGATGTAAGGACGTGCTATATTAATAAAGATCAAACCGCTGCAGTGGATTATTAACTGGGAAAGTCCGACCCGAGATAGCCAGAGATATTTAGAAGTTGAGCTCTGTATACATAAGAAGCTGAGAGGAGAGTGTGTGTGTCGTCTGCTGCTCCACTTGTTTATAGTCTGATAACAACACGGGGAGGGAGATAAACACTGGAGACATTTAAAGGCCCAGTTCAGCTGAACTCTACGGTGGCCTGGAGAGCTCAACACACTGCAGCTTAACAAAGCACATGACTAAACACAATTACTAAACAAGGTGAACGTTTCCAGGGACCTGAGTGTTTGTGATGATCAACAAGACTCAGGAGCAGACCGGCAAATTCACATGGTCAATGTGTATGGGAATGGAGAATCCATTAAACCAGCAAAGCATCATCACAATCTACGGCGACTGTCGGCATGGCAACGTTAGTCACCAAATTAAATATCTCAGCAGCTGTTCCATCCCCTGGCATTTCATTACTTGAGGTGATCCCTCTCCACCTGCCACCTACTGATCCAAGTTCAGATTTTTACCTGTGAATGTCATTCCCATCAGCCTCAGGTGTTTTTGTGTGTTTATTGATAATTAGCAAACATTAATTAACAAGATTAATAACTAAATTATGATGGAAAACGTTACATAATAGACATGAGAATGTGAGAAAGCATCGCTGTTGTGCATCTCACTAAATCACAGCAAATCACATCCTTCAAAGTTTCAATCTGAATATTTATGCAAACTGACCAAAGTGAGTGTTTTTAGAAGGAGGTGGTGCTGTCAGATATCTAAAAGTCAATTCTCAAAGTGAAGAGCAGCTCAGTTTAACTTCCTTTCACCTCCACAGAGTCAGATATCTGAAAAGAAAACCAAACAAACTGGCTCTTTACCAGCAAAGAAAAAGTTGGTAACCAGGGTGGTGTTGTTCTTGTGTTCATGCATCTGTGCCACCACTGTTTACAACAAGAGAAAATCTGTGTGAGGGAGCTGGACGCTCGTCTTTTCCTCTTCTGTGTGTGTGTGTGTGTGTGTCTGCTGCAGAACAAAGTTTGCACCTGGCACGCTCCTGTGGACAGGTGCTGCTCCGGGGTTTTGTTGCTCCATTTTTTGCCATTATTTGCACAGAGATTAAGAGCCATAATTGGAGCTAATACACTACATTACTCATATCTGTGCACACACTCCAGCACAAAGGACACGTGTGCATGTAAGTGTGCGCCGGGGGGCTAACATTTATGTGCACCCGTGCACGGATACACACACACACACACACACAAATGCCCGCCTGCCTGCCTGCACCACAACTCCAAACACACAATTGCTTCCTCTGCCTTTAGCTTGACGCCGTGTCCTGTGTGGTTTTGTCAGGTGCTCTGAGGCCCCTCACAGCTGGCAGCGTCCATGAAAGGTGTGACTCCGCAGGGAAAGTCCAGGAAAACAAATCGGTGAGTGCCGCTGCGCCTTGTTGAAGCCGCTTTTCACTCTCTACCCCCCTCCTCCGTTCATCTATCAGATTTCCTCCAAAAAGCAGGGCTGCGGCTTGTCCTGAGCAAACACTAAATCTTCAAGAATCAACTCCTATCAGACAATAACCCCCCCGAACCTGGTACACAGAGTCTCCCTCCCACACAAAGACCCCTTTTTATAAACTTGAACTGGCGTGCATTTATAACTGTCACTCCAGTAAAACGAGCTAAATTGTTGTTGATAATTGAGACACAATATAACAGAGGGCACGCGGCGTGCAGCAGGTGTGTGGTTAATCAGTCACGGGCTGCAGGAGGAGGTGGGGTGGGGGGGCGGAGGTGGAGGTGGAGGGGTGGGGTTGTCGACTGTACAGGAACAGGCAGCCTTTTTACACCAGCTCATTGCTCTGTCGCAGGGGGGTACGCTCGGCTAAACGCCCGACACGGTGGGATTCTTTTGGAGGATGCACCACCACCAGGATCAGACAGGGGTTGTGGGGTGAGGGGTCAGAGTGGGGTGGGGAGGTGGTGGTGGTGGGGGGGGGGGGTTACCATGCTGGGCTGCAGTGGAATGGACGCAGGTGCTCCACGTGATCTACGATTAATCTCCCCTTTATGACGGATGAGAGAGAGAGAGAGGGAGGCCCTGAAAAGCATGAATGAGACTCATAAGCCCCCCAACAATTATGCCTGACCACAATGAGGAGCTGGAGTGCTCCGAGCAGGATTCATACGACCATTTACATAATACACCTCACTGCAGCGAGGTATTCACACACGGGATTATTTATAATGGAGACACGAAGCTGATAAACCAGTGGTGTGGTGTGCGTTGTAAAGTGGGAGGAGCCACATGTTCCTTCAACATAAAGACACAGGAGGATTCAACAGTAACACAGATTTATGTCAAAGCCACAAGTTGTAATTATTACAACTTTAGTTACCCACAACCGCAAATGTGCAATGAAAGCAAAGACAATTGTTAGCATTAGCTTTAGCTTCAGCGATGTTAACACATTGCTTATATGTCCTCTGCAGCTTTACGAGTTCAACAAGTCAGGGAGATCCGTCCCACGTACCTCACATCAGTTCAACACCACTGTTATCAATACAAAGGCAGAAATGCTCCAATAATATCTGTGTTATTTTAAGTCTGTAGTTTTTAGTCTCCATCACTGTGGTGTCTGTGTGATTTCATAAAGCAGAGAGCAGCAGCTTTATCTGATTTGATGCAAAACGAACACTTTCTGCTCCGTTTCATGTTCAAAGCTTGTTAACATCAAACCTCTGCAATGCTTTTATTGTGCTGCAGGGAGTGGCCAACCGCTGGCTCCTCATTCAATAAAATCTGATCCACATCTAGATCTGGAGGCTTGTTTTTGGTTTTTGGTTTTGACATCAGACCGGTTTGGGTCATTGACTTCTGAACTGGAAGCAACACCTTGGTGCGGTTCAACTGGTGCTAAAGCAGTTTGTGTCTTCTTCCCTGCAGGATCAGTCTGAAGGAGGAGGTTCTGGTTCGCCATCGTCATGGATCATAGACCCGAGTCCATCCTACAACATGTTCAGACCCTCATCTTCTCCCTGCCCGTCCAATCACAGTACGGCACCTCTTACATCTACAATCTCTATTTTTCACGATCTGTCTGTGCTGCGATGGCGTGCCCACCTCTCTGTTGGAAACTGGCTCTCATTCTTAAGGGCCCATAACGACAATACTTAATCAATACGAGAGCCTGTCTTCGTAGTTAGCGTCTGATCCGGTAAAAGCCCATTGAGTCCCTGTCAGCTCTGGTTTTATTAGGAGCCATTGTCTCCTCACTGTCAGCGCTGTGTTTGGCGTTCTCTTGCCTCCGGTACACTTAAGCCCGCTAATCCTTTGCTAGGGCCAGCTGGCTCGCCGTATCACCTTCACCTGTGTGGCCAGCTTGTGTACATTCATGAGTGATGGAGCAGCAGCAGCAGGAGGCGGTGCTTTTACTGTACACACCACAAACACTGGAAAAAGTTTGGCAGCACAAGAAGCCGGGGGAAAAAAAAAAAGGTCAGAAGCAACAAACGTCAACACGTGGAAATAGAGAGTCACCATCCAGCTAATAGATGACTCCATTTTTTTTTCTTCCTCCCACCTTCATTTGACCACATCTGTCAGGCTGTGATCATGTTGTGCGTCTTTCTTCCACTTGTCCAGTATCAGTCATTGTGCTACAGCACTAATGGTCCGTGCTGCGCCGCTGTGTTTCCCAGAGGATGTTACAAATGAATCCATCACATCAGAGATTGATACGCGGGGCCGAGCTGCAGCGAACCGTCCAGACCAGAGGATCAGAGATGATGATATGTCTTTGTGATCCTCTGCGTCTGATGCCAGTTTAATTATTCACTCAGTGTTTGTGATGTTTTTTTTTTTGGGGGGGGGGGGATGAAATATAACCAGGTGGAGCAGAGGAGGCTGGAAATATAAATCAGAGATGTGATGTGATGATTTGTCTTTGGAAAGTTTGGACATCAGTTTGTAGGAAACTTGCAGCCGTAATGATCCGACTGGGACTTCAAGTTGTCCTGTGATTATTTCTTCTATTGTTTTCTATCTTTAAACAAAAGAAACAGTCTTCTTCTGGATCTTTATCTCGGTGTGTTGGTCCGAGGTTGAGGAATTTCATTTAGTGAAGGACAGTGTTGGATTATGGGAGTTGTAGGATCCAGTGCTTAAGGAGGATCAAACTGATCCAGGGCCTCAAGACATTTAAATGACGATATAGACAAAAATCCTTACGGATATTTACAGCTTTCAGGATCCTGACCAAGCTGTTGTCATGACAACTCCTTGTGTTTTACTGGACTGTGACTGACTGACCGAATCTGCTGTGCAACATGATGCCTGACTGTCGGGGAGCAGCGGCCACACCCCTGTCATCCCTGCAAATGAGTTTTATATGATTTAAGTGCCCTGTTTGTGTACAGAGACTGATTGATTTATGAGCTCGTTAAATGTACACAATGTACGTCTTATTGTCACAGGAAACAATGAGTGAGACACCCCCCCCTTGAGCTTTAAAACACAGCTTATTTAGCTCCTCACACATTTTAAAACACGACTCTCCCCCTTGTTAAACTCCCCCTGTAAGAATCAAACAAACATGGTTTAGAGGGAAAAAAAAAGATGTCATTTAGGTGATGGCTTCTGTGCTTTGACCTTTTGGAGGCCAAAGGCATGGTCACCCTCTGAGGGGGGAGGAGGGAAGGGCTGCGGGGGGGTCATCAGCAGGGCGTGGAGAGGTTACGCCTGAGGTCACAGCATCGCTCTCTGAAAGATGCCCAGTGTGTGGCATGTCTTTGTGTGGATAGGTGAGATTTGGTTTCCCTGGAGGTGCAAGGCAGTTCAACCTTTCAATAGCAACTCCTAAGTAATGGAGGGGGTGACCTCGTTTTGACTCGGTGTGTGTGAGACAGTCGAGAAGAAAATGGGCCTGAGACTCCATCTGCATGAGGAGCAGCTGATGGGCTTCATCTGCACGAGTACGAGTTCTCCACCACTGAAAACTTGCTCGTGTACATGTTCTGTTTTCAGGTGTAGTTGTAGGTAAAATTCTCATCTGGATGGAGATTGTTTTTGCTTTAAAGGATGTATGGACATAGTCTCAGGGAAGACGGGTGTTGTTGGGGTAACGCTGTGAGGGACAGGTGCAGGCCAGGAGGTCAAAGTCACAACTGGCACAGTGCTGGCTCTCAGAGTCCTGCAGTCACGTCTTGATGCACAGACATGATCGATAAAGTTTTAGAAGTTGAACCATTTAGCTGACATTTTCTGGAGATTTCATCTTTTCCATGATAGTGTTGCAAGGTTGTGGATAAATTTGCTCAGAAAAAGTTTATCTGTGAATCTCAGGAACCCACATGAGGTCAAAAGTCAAAGACGGGGATATCCTGACTTTTAGGCCTTTAGTATCAGTGACAATACTGTACACTGCATTTCCCATAATGCACCTGAATCATTGTATTTCCATTTGGAAAGAGTTAGCTTTCAAACTTTAAAGCTGCTGAACTGATCTTCCTTTGAGGAGCGGCCCTCAGTTAATCTGATAAATATTCATGTTTCCTATTCAATGACAAACAATTTTTCTGACGCCTGTTCCACATCAATGAGTCGTCGTCCTCTTTGGATCAACTGAGAATGGTTTGTGCGATTGTGTGATTAAACCGAAGCTATAAATCGGCCTTGATCAGATCCTGCTGCTGCCGCTCACCCAGCTCGGCTCATGATAAGACCTTTGTCCACTTGTGCTCATCAGGAATTCATAGGTAGAGTAATCCCTCCCCTCATAATTGTTTCATGACTGTCTTCCCCGCTGCCCCGGTCACTCAGCGCTCACCCCTGTGTTTAGCATTCAGCTGCTACTGAAGATGTTAGCGTCCGAATGAATGTAGCGATGAGCGCGGGGGCCACAAAGAGCACTAATCTGAACTGACCCCGGCGGATTGTTTCGCAGAAAGCTGAGGAAACTACGGGGACAGATTAAGGCCTCCAGAAAGACAGAGATGGTGCGAGCAGAGATTAGTCGTGTACTAAGCTAAGGATCGTTTCCCCCCAGAGGACCACACACTGACAGTGTAGCCATGTCACCATTGTCTCTAAGCCACTGCCACTGTGGACTTGTCCGCTATTGTCTCTGAAATCCTCCATTGCCACCACCCCCCCCTCCAAAAAAAAAACCTGGACTCAAGCCCTTTGATTGGCACTTGTCAGAGCTGATAGAGAGGGTGACGTGTTGGGAAAAGCTTCGATAAAGGAGGCCCTGAAAGGAAAATCCCCTCCCCATGAATAATAATTTGGCGAGGATTTTCCCTCTTTCCCATTCTGCCCATTCTTTGAGGAGATAGAGGAGTGGAGGCTCTGGGTGGCATCAGTGAAAAGCCTTGGTGCGCTAATTGTCTCGCTGATGCTCATCCCTTTCTCAAACATGCAGAGAAAGAGATACAAGTCCGACCTTCTTGCCTCTGCCTGGTGCGCTGCATGGACGTCAGGCCCGGCTGCAGGGTGGTGGTGTGTGGGAGGGTTTAAAGGACATGCAGTGTGTGTGTGTGTGTGTGTTTATTGTCTTCGATGGCCTTTTTCGAAATCAGCGAAGGGAGGGATTTGACTCGGGCCAAATCCAGCTATCTGCTGTGTTCAGATGCTGCGGTTGGTATGGTAACCTGCCCTGTCTCTGTGTGTGTGTGTGTGTGTGTTTTAGATGGGCTCTTGTTTCCAGCTTGAACTGACCAGTAATCGCCACGCATTCAACGGATTAGGCCGCGTTGGAGGTTAGGATAGGAGTGTTTTCAAAAGGAGGAAAAACCAGGAGGAAAATCCTGAATAATTTCAGTCGGGACGTTAAACCTGCTTTAAAGACTGTACATTATTCTATAAACAGTCTGGACTCACCAGTAATTAGACTCTTTCCTGATTGGTCAGTCAGTGCAACACTTTATTTATGTCATTTATCGTCGGTTTAGCTGCTCAGATGTGAAGATTTTACATCTTTCTTCTGGTTTATGTGATTGTAAATGAGATATAAATGTGATTTTACACATCAGATTTATTGGATTAAGAATCAAAATCAGATTTTTGGTCAAATATACGAGGAATTTGACTGTTTTTTCATTATTCTAACAACAAGGAAACCGAACAGGTAAGATGAAGACGATAAAATCAATTAAATCACACAGTGAAAAGATTTATTACACATGAGGTCCGTGTTTCCTATGAAAATGAAAAACACACAGAAATGATGGATTCTGTTTCCCCAAAGACAAATTCGCCGTCCGTTCCCGTGACATTGAGACTTGAGCGGGACAACGGCGGCGTGTGATTGTGTGCAGCGTGGTGGAAGACGGCGCCGTCAAATGAGACACGGCTCCATCAATCTGCGCCGCTGACCTCTGCACGCTCGCCGACGACAAACAGGATAAATGAATCCATGGCGGCACGGCGTGTTGGGCCGGCTCCTCCGCTGGTCAAGCTCTCTCCTCCTTAATGAATCCAACCCTACATCTCCAAATGTATCACATTTGAATTATCGCTCATGCGCTAACACAAGTAACACTCGTGTTTCCAAAGCAGGACGAAGAAAAGAGCCTGAAACTCTTGTGGAAAGTGCTGCAGGAGACAATCCGAGGCTTCCTTAAGCTCAAGTCTGCATTGATGGGGCTCTTTGTCTCCGAGCTGCTACACCAAGAAGTGTATTCTGTGGACTTTGTGTTCGGAGATAATGGGACTCTTAATTGGCTGGTCCACCACAAAATGGACGGCTGTTTAAGTTTCAGGGAGAGCGTCCGTTCCTTAGTGGGACTCTGAAAAGGGCTGAAGGGAGATGTGACTGTGGTGTTTAGGGGAACAATGTGATGGGAATTGGTGTTTATTAAAGGAGCAGAAATGGGTTTTTCGAGCTGTTTTACTAAGTGGCTACTTCCACATGGACGACCGTGAATACACATGTGTGTGTTCTTCTTCTGCACTAACTGGGTTCGTGTTGGAAAAAAGTTGGAAATAAATACATTTCAGACAGAGAAACAAACACAACCACATGAAAAACTTCAGTTAATTTGTTAAAAATCTGTGTTATGTTGTATTTTCTCTGTCTCCCAGGCTCCAGCACACATGAAGGGGCCCCCACTGAGGAGGCGCCCAATTATCAGGTTGAGTCCTCAGATGGAGGGAGGAGCCCTGAGAGCGTGGAGGACAGGGCTGAAGAGAAGGAAAGGAGGATGGAGGAGAGGAAAACGAAGGTGCTGAACGTGTTCTCCAAACTGCAGGACGACACACCCCGCCAAAATAAAAGCAGCAAAGGCTGCTCCAACTTTGAGGAGTGTGAGTTTGAACAAAGTTCCTGCTTTTATTTTCCATTAAGACGATGAAAACCTTCATCAAAGAGCCACTGTATGATGATTCATAAACTACAGCTGAAATTATTTCAAGAAGATTTAAGATGAAAGGGATAATCAATCAGGTGAATCAGATCATAAATAACAAACCAATACGTGATTAAATACAACGTAAGGTTCTCCTCAAAGCTCAGCTAATTCAAAACATCGAATCATCTTCTCCTTGTTTGTTCAGTTATAAACAAACAGAGACATACTGACCTTTGGCAGACTGACTGCTGTGTGAGAAAAACACACACACACACACACAGCATCATTGTTCATTTGAATAAGAACAGTTTTGCAACGCTGTGGGGGCGGCAGCACCTGCAAACACCGTATCATGTAATCATCTCAGAGAGAAGCGATGTGTTGACGTGTGTTGTAAAATCCCATCTGATGATGGTGATATTACAAACGGCCGTGCAGCGTCTCAGAGAAGTTAACTGCTCCTCCTGGGGTGATGTTTCATTACTACACCTGTGACAACAACACACACACACACACACACACATGTCACCGACACCAGCACCAGGCTGCATGTTTGATTTCACCTTTAGAGACAAGTTCCTGGTTGGAAATGGTGACGAACAGTTTAAATACTCACCGGTGTTTGAAGGTTGAGTCTGCGCTCGCCCGCCAGCAGAGTATTCACACCATCAACTATATGGGAAACAAAACACAAACACACTAACACGTTTACCAAACGCTCCTCTCGACTCTAAAAATTTCCCTTCAATTACAGCACTTGATTTTTAGAATGGCTTTTTTTTTCCACCCAGCAAACAGGACTTTAGCCAGGAGTTCTCCAGTTTCCCTCAAGTGCCTAATTTCTGGCATCCAAGCCCTTTGTGAGAGCAAGGGGGGAGGGTGGAGGGGGGCCAGCGGGTCCCACAATAAGCATCCACACCTAGGGTCAAGGTTGAGGGGGCCGGCCCTTCGGCAGAGGTCGGACAGGCCAGAGCTGTCCTGCGAGCGCTGAATGGGGCTGATTGGACAGGTTTGTTCAGACGGTAATCAGGCAGGATAAAGAAGCTGCAGCTGGCCTCAGCTCCGCAGCGAGGTTACTGCTGATGGGACGCCTTTGTGCTGGTACAGGAGTAAGGACTGTAGTCTACGCGCGCGTGTGTGTGTGCGTCCTTGTATTCTTGTGAGAATAATGTTGGGTTTTATTATTGACACTTTGGGGGCTGCAGCTTTGCAGAAGTGACATCCCATTGGCCGGTCTGTCTTGTTTTATAATCAATATTCTTTCAGCAGCAGTTCAAATGACAGCGTATAAAAACGAGGTGGCAGTGTGAAAGGCGGCGCTCGTGGACGTGAACTTTGGTGAGTTTGGGCCTCAGTGTGAGAGAGCAGCTGAAGATCCAGATGTTTCCCTCAGGAGGAGGTGGAGACCAAAAACAGAGCTGAAAGAAAGCAGATAGCAGGAGAGTTGTGACGCTCTTGTGACGTCCATAAGATGAAATCGTCTGTTGTGCTTTGTGATTTGGATCAATGGGTGAAGTTTTGGTTTAAAGGTTTGGAGATGAAGCTGTTTATGATACTTGAGACGAACTGATGTGTGTGTGTGTGTGTGTGTTCTGACAGAGCATGTGTTTATGGGTGTGGTGTGTTTACAAAGAACGTGTGTCCTGGACAATCACCAACAGTCATTTTTTTGCTTCTGAGCCAGAGTCCTTTTGTTCAGTCGTGTGCGAGTCCTTGCACATACACACAAATGTTTGTGTCTGTGTGTGTGTGTGTCTGTGTGTGTGTGTGTGTGTGTGTGTGTGTGTGTGTGTGTGTGGGCAGGCTACCTCTCATCCAGACACTTGTGACTGTGGCTCCTCATTAGGCTCTGAAAAGGACTAACTGGTCATAATTGTCTGTTTTCGGGCCAACACTGACCACTTGCCAAAGGATTCCCAAAACAGAGAGATAACCATCCCCTTCATTTCCCCTTCCTCTACCTCCACACACACCCTCATATAACTTCCCGTACTCTGCCGCCCATCAGCCGTTCAACCCTGTGACCCCCCCCCCTCACAGATTGCCATCATCAGTGGGAGGGACATCATTGATTTTTGATTATAGATCAGCTCTAGGTTCTGTGTTAAGACTGTGAAAGCATCAAAGCCTGCACACAGCGACATGAGTTCCTGTCACTTTGTGATGTCACAACAAAGCAGTCGCCAAGGCTCAGAGGCTCAGAGCTCCTCTCTTCTGATTGGCTGGCACCAACCTGTTGTTACTAGAGCTCCAGAGAGAAAAGTCTGAGATAGTTTTGGGCTCTTGAAAACCATAAATCTATCTTCTTATGGATCACCACACTGTTTTTTTTTTCTTCCTTCAGCTCCTTTGATTCGTTCCTGTGATGCAGCGTTGACTCCAAACAAGTGTGTGGAGAGCAGGGTGACACCGATGTCAAGTAGCTGCCACCTCCTTTGTGTTGCCGCAGAGCAGCAGCTCAGCGTGTTGGGCGAGCGAGCTGCTGCTGCTGCTGCTGGTGTCAGGGTCTCTGCAGGCCGAGGTCCTCTGACGAATGTGGGTGTTGATGTGGAACACCTGTCGGCCTTGAAGCCAGCCTCTCTCTTTGACCCCGCCCACCTCCACCGCTTCCACCAGCAGCAGCAGCAGCAGCAGCAGCAGCAGCCGCTATTACTGTCTGCTACCTGTGGGCGGAGATGAAGCAAAGCCTCCTAATTAAACAAAAAAGACCAGTTGCCTTTAAGTGGGCTCAAAGCAAGAATACAAGGTGTTTATGAATATGTGTGTGTGTGTGTGTGTGTGTGCGCGTTCGGGTACAGTGCCTTTATGTAACCCCTGTTTGCTCAGCCTGTGCTCTGGAACACCTCTATGTATTTACCATCAGTCCAGAATGACTGGGCAAACAAACAGCCCGCCTATTGATGAGCGGCAGCGTGGAATATGCCCGCTGTATTCATGAGAGAGAGAAAGGGACGGGGTAGAGGGAGAGAGAGCAAAGTAAATCTGTCAAAGAGTCTATTATACGGTGTCCAAACACAGAGCGCTCCTCCACAATGGCCTTATTAATGGCACAATGTCAAGGAGCGGCAGGGCAATAATAGCGGATGATTTTGCTTTGTGAGGTTATCTGCAGATCTGCTTTTTTTTTTTTTTTAAGCAGTGCAGCAGATGATTTGGACTCATATCAGATATGGATCTGTGGCAGGAGCTGATTGGGTGGACTACGCGTGTGTGGTATGTGTGAATGTGTGTGTGTGTGTGTGCGGAAAATGTGTAAGTTGTGGTTTGTGGTTGAGGCCGGTGGCGTACAGCCAGAGACGGGAGTGTGGCCGCTACGTGTGTCTTTGTTTGTTTTCCTACCAAAGCTTTGACTCACACATACACAAACACCCCCCCACACACACACACACACACACACTCAGTCCTCAGTCTTTTAGGAGAAAGTGAGGGGGAGGAGTCGTGTTTTCATGCAGCAACAACAGCGCCTGTAGGAGAATGCGTCCAAATACTGTCGCCCTCTTTTTCATTGTAGTGCCCACTCAAGAGGGAGCCGCAGCACATGTTGCCAAAATCGACCGTTTTATCGTGTTGGTGCGAGACACACGCACACACACACACACACACACACACACTGTATGTTGTATATAGGGTTCAGTCTGGTAAAGATTAGACATAAACTAAAACCACGTTAGATAATAAAGCTGTATTTCCCAGGCCTGGAGCTGCAGTCAGAGACTCGGTTAGTGTGTGTTGCTCTAAATTCAGGCTCTTAATCACATATTTCAGGTCTGTATATGTGGGACATGTTGCACTCTGACATTCTCCGGCTCCTGAAAAGGGGGTCAGCTCCTGTGTGCTGCTGAATGTGACCTTTGTTAAAGGAATTATGGGTAATTTGATACAGTGTTGATGATGAGCACAAACAAAAGTCTGGGATTAAGAGAAAAGAGAGCAACAAACACAATGGAGCCCTGTGTGTGTGTTTACACACTGTTCATCCATCTATCTATCTATCTATCTATCTATCTATCTATCAGTACCTGATGTGCTCTGATGATCGTGGGTTTGATTCCCGGCCCTGCACACAGACCTCAGTCATACACAGATGAGCAGCAGTGGTTTGTCTCAGTGTGTGTTAAATGAGTTGTGACCCTCGGCTGTTCGCGGCCTGCGGCCTGCGGCCCGGTGCGCGAGCGGCGCAGTGACGGCCGGAGAAAAGAAAGAGAGAACAAAACAAAAAAAAACAAGAAAAAACAAACGTCAGTGAAAGAGTGACCCTCCCTGCTCATCATCATCATCATGGCCCCATTCTTCCTCTCTCAATTGCAACTGAATCGCCTCGGTCTCATTACAGATTATGGCCTGTGCAGAGTGACTCTCCCCTTTCTCTCGCCTTTCTCCACACAGTCCCTCTCCTGATTAACATTTTCTGCTAGGCTTCACACCAAAAGCACAACCTGTGCGCTTTAAAGGCAGCGTGGAAAAAAAGCCATCAAGCGCTGGAGTGGAATCAGATAAGGCTATCAGGCAGGAGGCTTTACTGCCTCGGCTTTGTCCCGCTCCTCCACCCGCCCTCGCTTCCTCCCTCAATCTCTCACTCCACTGCACCTTTTGTCCGGACGATTCCCTGACGGAGCTCCCCTCAGCCAGGGACCCCCCGACCTCTGTGTGTGTGTGTGTGTGTGTGTGAGCGCGCAGAGCTGCACTCAGGCCTGATGTTGACGTTGAACCCACTTCAACACTGATTCACACAGATCCTCATCCTCATGACTCAACATCACAACACCGTAGGATCTTGTTTTATAAGATATTCCATCCCAAAATAATGGTGGCCCTGACGGCTCAACGCATGCCAAGTCACAAATGCATTAAAAATCCTAGAAACAACTTTAAAAACAGTTTCTAAGGATGCAAAAAAAAAGTGATTTGTTGACTTCTTCTCGTTTGTTTGGTTTGTTATAAACACATGATTCACATGTTATTGCAAATATCTACTGTTAGCTTAGCATTAGCCTTTAGCCAGGCCTGTCCCTTGTTTATGTCCCTGTAAATAATGAAGTTATTCGCTGTTTGCTGAAGTTGCAGGACGTCGAGCCCTCAGGGCCACCGTAGATTTCACCTCTTACTGGCCTTTTGTTTTCCCCAGTAAATCACAGAAACTTTATTCTTCACTCTACATATAATAAAAACATAAATATATAGTTGCATCAGTCACCAGGGCTCTGTGCACAATGTAAGTTTATATTATCAGCTCTCACACTGCAAAAATTTAAAAGTGCAATAGATAAAAATGTAGAACATTGTATGAACGAAGTTAAAACACACACACACACACAAAGTAATGCAGAAGGAAACTTAGAATTAAAATAAACATGACGAGGTTAAACACTGGGACCAGCGCTGGGTTAACTTCACCCTGTTACAGTGTTAGTGTCACCTCTGACAGTGAGGTCACGTTTGGTCCATTGAACAAAATACTGAACCGATTTAGACTGAACTCGGTGGAGTGATTGGTTCTGGGCCAGAGAAGAACCACTTAACGTTTGATCCAGATCCAGATCAGTTTTATACGACTGTTGGATTTTACTGGATCAAAACGAGCTCCTCTCACGCCTAAGGGTCAAAGGAGTTAAAATAAAAGATGATGAAGTTAAAATCTCATCTGGATGTTTCTCATCAGTCACTACAGAGCAGAATAAACCACTGTGTTGTATTAATGAGAACAGTTTGGTGTGTGTGTGTGTGTTGAAGTGACCACAGGTCGACGGCTCAGGCTCCTCCAGATGGTCAGTGAACCTCCGCCTGCAGCCGACCTGCTGCTGCTGCTGCTGCTGCTGCTGCTGCTGCTGCTGCTGCTGTACGAGCTGCTGTGTCTCCTTTAACAGATTGACTGGTGCACTGATCCGGCCTCTGTGTGTGTGTGTGTGTGTGTGTGTGTGTGTGTGAACGTGTGTGAACGTGTGGCGTCTTTTGAAGACGTCGTGGGGACTTTAAATCCAGGCCTGCGTGGTCTCATGTGTGCCTCCAGATCCTCGTCCGTCCTGCATCACAGATATTTGCAAACAGATGCGCGAGGCCTCGGCCTGCAGGTTTTTTTGTTTTTTTTTTTGATCAATCAAGCTTTAACAAGTCAAGTTGACTAGATACGAATGTAAGGTTTTGCATGAGAAAGGCCGAGGCTGTGGAAGGCCTGGTTTTGATTAGGTCTAAGCTGATAAATGGCAGATTCAAACAGCCCCCCTGCTACTGCAGAGAAACCCCAGAGGTCCAGGGGTTTAAGTCCAGACTGATATCAACTCTGTTGCTCCTCTTTCTTCTCCAAACCAATGAATAGATCCATTATTCAGCAGACTCATTCTCATCTCCTAAATTGAAGTGGCAGCAGCTTAAAAGCCCCCGTTTTCTACCCCCCCTCCTGCCTCTTTTTTCCAAATGTCTCTCTCCCTCCCAAATTTGCCTCCTGAAATATTCATGGGTGTGGTTGGTCTCCATTTGTGCCCCTCATGTCATCATCACTTTATATTTAAGATTCTGCTGTGATTAAAGTGACGTCAGGGAAAAGAGGCCGTCACTGCTTTTTATCTTAAATATCAGGTTTTTCAAAATAAAAGAGTCTTTTACTTTTTATTCTACACTTTACAGCAGCTTATGCAACATTGACAGTGATTATAAAAATGAAACATGAAATTATTTTCACAATAAAATAATCAGACAGTTTTGTTCTTATTTAAAATATTTGATTTGTCGTTTAAATATTGTTTGACACTGTAAAAAGGAAACCGCAGTGACATCACAACAAAAGTGTCTGGGTTCAGTTTTACATCACATAAAACAATAAACTCTGTCATTTGAAAAGATGAAATCAGATCATTTTTATCATTTTACACAAGGAAATCAATCAATCAATGATGTAGTTTACATTGAGGTCCCTGCAGCCAAGAGTCACTCTGACCTCCACCCCACCAGATCAAGGCCAACTGGACGCCCTGTGAACCCCTCGCCTGGTTTGGCGCCCCCACACACACATACTCACACACACACACACACACACACACACACACACACACACTCTCTCTGACCCCACTGTGACCAGAGGAGAGAAATATATTGCTCTAATCCGCTCTGCAAACTCAGAGCAGCCTGATGCTGCTGCTCAGTCCGAGTGAGATTTTTAAGTTTCTCTTGTGGAGAAAGTTTAAACTGTTGCGTTTTCTTCTTTTTCCAGTTGAGTTTCTGGCAAAGTACTGCATCTTCAGTCAGGAGAAGCTGGACGAGTACAAAAGAGCTTTTGAAGCAGTGAGTGAAAGTTCAGACCTTTTATAAGCAGATATTCTGTTTGGAAAATGTTGCTCTGCTGTTGAAATGAAGAACAATGTCTGTGATTATACCTGGGCTGGAGATAATGATTAGTGATATTGATTACTTTGGAATTTATTTTCTTAAAATTCATCTAATTTATTTATTGTTTGGTCTGAAAATTAACTAACTTTGATGACGATGATGATGATAATGATGAAGATGCTCTGTGTCTGCAGGAGGACAGTGATGGTGACGGCTACATCTCCTGCCTCCAGGTTCTACTTGCACTTAAGAGCATCATCCCTCCTGAGCTGCTGTCTGATGAGGAGGAGATCTACGTCTACAGGGTCAGTGTGTCCTGCACACACACACACACACACACACACACGTTGCTGCGGTGACTGTGTTGAAGATCAAACCTTTTCAGATCCTGGAGATGGTTGACTTCCGAGTGACAGATGGACTCGTGGACCTGAGGCTCTTTGCTGTGATCGCAAGTCTGGCTCAGAAAATCGCCACCATGGAGTAAGTGACCGTCGGGCCGACACACACACACACACACACACACACACACGGTGGAGCTGGAAGGGGAGTCACTGACCTCCCATAAATAAGAACAAGTGTGTGTATACGCAAGTTTGTTCCAGTGATTTTGTCGACGTGTGTGGGTCTCTCTTTGATCCTCTTGTTCTTGTGTCTTCAAACAGTGTGCAGGACTTCAGAGAAGTCAGAGGGACACGTTTAGATGTGATAACGGCACAAACAATGACGATATGAAGGGAACACAATCATTTATTGGGCAAAAATGTCAAATATCTTCTGCGTCCAGCTTCTAAAATGAGCTTTTCTTTGTCAGAGACTGAATACTTTTGACTTTCAATGATGTTAAATTGAACCATGGGAATTTCCAACCTGCATTTTTTTCCACAATCTTTCTTCCACAAATCAAATCGATAGTGAAAATACCAGCGCTCTGCAGCCCTCAGCTGACCCCTGTGCAGACAGAAAACCCATCGCTCCGACTTGAACTCGGCCTCAGCGTCCCTGTGTCTCTACATTATGTCCCATATGCTGCAGATTCCCACACACAGCGCTTTTTTTTTTTTTTTCTTCCTATCCTGCCCTGGGGTTCATAGCTTCCTGCAGACAGGAGTGTGTGGAGCCAAGCCTACTCCGGAGGTCCCCGAGGGTCAAGGCCTGCTCCCAAAGCCCCTGGCCCTGGAGTGAGAGCTCCCTCTCAGCGAGGACAGGGCCGGGGTCACGGGTCCTCTGATTTACGGCCCGGGCCCTTTGTGCTGTGTGTTAGAGGAGGCCTGTAGACTGGCACTGAAAGACCAGGGTGTCTGCTCTCTATGGAGAGCAATTATAGTAATGATAATGAATGTCCATATTAAACCTCCTGTCACAAAACTCCTTTCTGCAATTTGAATAATAAGAGGAGAGAAGATCAGTGTCGATAATGCTGCCTCCTCAACAAGGAGAAAACAATAGCATCCTTCTGTCATCTCATCCCAACTGAACTAAATTGATCCTCTTACCTGTTTCAGTTAATCCTGTTGTCTCTAATCCAGGCTTTAGAAATGAGCTGCAACAGTAGTTACACAATCAGCTCCTCCTGATCAGACAAGGCTTTGAAATCTGAGGAGCTGCTCCCCACGTTTCTACTGTAGAGCCCCCCACTTTTACCTTTGCGTTAATTGCACCCTCCCTCCTCCTCCTCCTCCTCCTCCTCCTCCTCCCTCCTTCCTTTCACTCTCCCCTTTTTCTTTTCAACTTTTTAATGTCACCTCTTTCTCTCTCTCTCGCTCGTCGCCTCCCTCTCGGCCTCCTCTGTGCCGTGCTGCTGTTTTGGCCCAGTGACTCAGCCCATCTGTCCCTGTGTCGCATTGTGCCCCCCCTCCGACAAGTCCACCTCACAGCGCTACATTCCCTCAGGGCGAGTCACATGACCTGCCAAGAAGTGCATTGCCATACAGGATTCCCAGAAGGCACCAGTGGAGCTGGTTCGCCTTCACTGTTGGCATCGCTCTCGTGGTTCGCAGTCGGTGTGTTTTTGCGAGCATGCACGCGTGTACTGAGGGTTACCGTAAAAAACTCCTGGGGGGGGGGTGTGGGGGTTCGCTGCAGCAAGTGAGTCAGCGAGCGACAGAGCGCCAACTCTGGGGTAAACATGAGGCAGCAGAAGCTCGATTCATCACCCGCCACCTAAACCATCTGACAATGTGAGTCCCTCCGCCTCCTCCGCCTCCTCCGCCTCCTCCTCCTCCTGAGAGTTTCCTTGCATCCCGCTCAAAAATCTCCCAAAACAACAACTCTCTCAATTCTGTCAAGTCAAACTAGGTCAGAGTGTGTTTGCACCCCCTGCCTCACTGTATACCAGCTCCCCAATGAGGAGACCGCCAAAATTTTGGGCATTACGTAAGCGAGAAGTCTGCTGTGTTGGCCTCAGCAGGGTGCCAGAGGAGGGCCGACAAAAGAAAATGGGTTAGGCTGCTATTATCCTCCCCGCAGTCCATCACCAGTCCCCGAGTCCCTCGTTTACGCTAGCCATTATCACGCCAGTGTCCTTAGAGCACCAGCATTTGGACTCTTTTACCGCAAACCAAGTGCAATTAATGATCATTAGCTGCCCTGTCTCGCTTCATCCCCATCAAGCCCCAGGCCTGCACTGTGGTTGGCGGACAAGGGCCAATCACGGCGCTGGGGGGCACTCAGGCGTGCACTGCACTCGATGGCCCAGCGCTTGGCCATTCTTTGCGCTAACAGGCCTTTGAGCGCTCGGCGAGGAGGGGCTCATTAACACCGGGCGCTCGTTAGAGAAGGGACGGCCGTCGCTGTGCCACACGCTGGACAGGAGAGGTCTGTCCCAACACAATCGTCGTGTCTCCCTCTAATTATCCGAGCGAACCCAGATTTAGCTGCTGCTCTGTCACTGGTCACATTGGCCCAGAATGTGCTCTGCTCCGCTCTGCTCTGCTCTGCTGTAACTCCCCTCCCTAAACCTCCACACGAACCCTACTCACCCTGCTCACCCTGCTCACCCTACTCCAGCACCCCCCTCCACACACACACACACACACACACACCACTGTCCCAAAATCAGAGCAGTTTTATCCGTTGGTGTGGCGGGATGTCCCCGTGTACCCACGCATTGTTTGGCAGCCAGGCCGCTGTGAGCAACCACAATGGGCTCAGAACACTTTACCATCACGTCTCCGCAAACACAACATTGCACGGGACGAACCCGCCAAAAATCCACCTCCACCAGCTCCAGCACACCGTCCTCACACCGCCTCACCAAAGTAAACACCAACAGCTTTTACACTGAGGGGAAACATGAATTAGATTAGATTATTGATTATATTTATAGAGGTCTGAGCCTGGAGACCCAGAAACTGAAGATGTGGAGCATTATGGGAAGCGTAGGATCCAGTTTGATGGACTCAGGACTACAAGTCATGATATGTCAACCTGTGCTGTCCTGGTTTGGACCGTTCTTGATTTAATGTCTGTTGAGGTCCCATCGTTGTGCAGATGCAGTGTTCAGACTTTAACGCTTGTTTCTCTTGTTGTTCTCTGACAGTGAGTTCATGCGGTCGCTCATCAGCAGTATGGACTTTCGCTCTCTGGAAGTGAGGCTCTTCAAAGCGAAGGTACCATCTCACCAGCAACATTTATTTTCTGAAGTCACAGCTCGTACAGTATATGAGGTGAAAACGTGCACATTTCTCAAGGTGAAAACGTCCATGCCACGTCATATTAACTCTCACATTAGCCACATTCACGCCACAAACACCACCTCCGCCTCTCTTTCATGGCTCCGCGGGTATAATTATAATGAAATAAATACTGGTCGACACTTTGAAGAGCAATTCCAAAGCATGCTTTTGTAAAGCTAGCTTTTTTTTTTTTCTTTTCCTTACGAGCGGCACTCAGCCCTCATGCATAGAAATGAGGAAAGCAAGCCAGAGAGAGAAAAGAGAGGGGTGCTTTTCCCTTTTCATAGATTAGCACGGCCTTAATCTCATTAAAGTGCCCAGCAGTGAACATGCCGTCCACTCCGCCCAGCCCTGTAATCAGCCTGAGACACACGGCTCATCTCAGATGGACCGGGACCAGCCTACCAGCTGGCCCGCTCACAACCAGGCCCGGCCCTCATTCATACAAGGAAGTGGTGAGGTAGTGAAAGGCAGCAGGGACATGAAAGCCTGTGGCCGTGGGTGTGGAAACTGAGCCCCTGGCCAGGTAGGGGAGGCTGTGTAATTATAGAGCTGTTAGGGATAGGGTTGTTAACTGGAGATGTTGGTGGGGGGGGGGAGTGGGCTAATTGCCAGAGGGATTATTCACCCCACCCCCCACACTCCCCCAGCAATTATTACCTAGGCTGCATCAACTGTGCAAACAGGTGCACTCAAACAAGACTAGAAACAGGCTGTGGTAATATGAGGCTGCCCTAAAGAGCAAACACACACACACTCACTCATTCTCACACACACTCACACACACTCACACACACTCACACACACTCACAACTGTTCAGAGCCACTTCTACATGTTTGTTTTAAGCCTTATTTATGTCTTAATTATGTCTTTGACCCGAGTAGCAACTGTTCCTGTTCCTCCTGGAGGAGCAGCGAGGT
Organism: Caranx ignobilis; assembly: GCA_021432705.1. Taxonomy (NCBI): domain Eukaryota; kingdom Metazoa; phylum Chordata; class Actinopteri; order Carangiformes; family Carangidae; genus Caranx; species Caranx ignobilis. Next base: position 470,540 of record JAFHLA010000064.1, on the reverse strand, counting down.
GTAGGTGGAGGAGGAGGAGGAGCGCAGCAGGGATTCATCAGCTCCGAGCAGCTGCTCCTGGAGCTGAAGGCCGGGGGGATCCGTCTGGAGCAGGAGGCGGCCGTCAGACTGGAGCTGCAGCACGTCCCCCCTCTGGACCTCCTGGACTTCCTGGCCTACCTGCCCCTCTTCATGCTCATTCACAAGTCGGTCATCTCCAACCCGTTCAATGACTCCGGCACCTCCGTCAGTGCTCAGTCTGCACCGTGAGGCTCAGGTATCAACAGCACCACCAACATGTGTGTCAGCACTGTAGTGAACACAACAGGTTGGATTAAAGGGAGTGAACTGGGAGGTGTGGTCATCTTCTGTAAGGCCGAGTCTCATCAAGACTTAAAGTGTCAGATCGGTCGCATGCTAACACCATGTTTACGTCCTGGGTGGGAAGCAACGTTCGTGTGAACCTCCAACAGTTTCTCCCACTAACAGACATGTCAACATGTCAGAACAGAAACCAGTGGGATTATATGAAGCAGTCAGCACAAACATGTCGCTCAGAATCAGGCTTCAGTGTTTCAAACACGACATGCAAATCAACCTGAGATCCTCCACAAAATGGCTTCAGTTTACACACTAACAGCAAAATGCACAGCGTTAGCTAGTTCACCGAAACAACACTAAGCTTCATGTAAGTTTTATTTAGCTAATATTCTGTTCTACTGAAGCTGGCAAGCTAACCAGCTATTTTCCGATACCGAGTCACTGCAGCGTTCGATAAGTAACGGTCTGAATCAGTTCAAGTTTGTGAGACGTCTTCAGCTTTGTGGTTCATGTAAATTTTTTACTGATGCTTGTTCTGGAGTTAAAGACAACAGTATTTGGGCAGGAACCAATCCAACCCTATCAAAGCCGATGAGAATGATATTCAATAAGATATCCAACCGGAGCCATTGTTTCACCCTGGGCCCTCACCAATTAGACATGACCGTGCTCTCCTGCGGTTCATACACACCCGACACACTCACTGCAGCAAAGGAAAGCATAATGGACTCCGACAGGCAGCAGCAGAGCCGGCCGGGCTGTTAGATCAGGGTGGTGAATGTCATCACGTAGAGAAAAGTTTAACTACAGGCTGATGTAGAGATTGTGACACTGATTAAGAAAAAAACTCTTTGAAGCTGCTTCTTGGGGAAAACCCCTCACCTGTGATTAAAACACCCTCTGGACCCTATAGCCTAACAGGTATGTAGTTTTATTGTTGTTTAGACACGACTGAAGGGAAAGAATGAGATAACAAACATGTTTACGGGTCTATATTGTCCACATCTGTCCTGACTGAATGTTTGCAGGTGGAAATAAACTGACAAAGAGTCAGAGTCAGTGTCGTCTCCTGCTCTGCTGGAAAACATGGAGGACGCGTTTACACACAGTACAATGTGAGGTGTTATTGTATGGACTTAACATTGTCTCTGATGTGTTGTAATTCATTGTGGCACCTTTTAAAGGATCTCGCAGCTTCGCAGAGTGTCCAGTTGGTCAGAAATTTCTGGTATTTTCACATGAAGTTAATCTAATCATCATTGAATATTGATTTTATTCACACTTTAATGATAAGTTTTGTCTTTACTAGTGTTGGAATGAGGATGAACTGGACCATCAGAGAAGCTGAGAGAGGCCACAGGTCTCAGTCTGGTCATTCTGGAGGTTTGGGAACCTCGTGTATTGTATAGTTTTGGCTTTTCTTTTTTATTCCCACTCAGTTTGAATGGTAAAGAACCAGTTCAACTGAACAGCTGTTAAACTTCATAAACTTCAGACTTAGACTCAAACTAAACATCAGTATTGTTGTAGCTGTATCACGTAACAATGACGGTGACAGTGAACGTCTCAAGAGTTTGATCTACACGTGTTTCCTTCTGTCACCAGTTTTCACCACATTCCTGTGAATCATTGTGGAGTTTCAACGCTGTTCATTTGTTGCCCCCCCCCCCTCTCTCTCTCTCAGGGCCCCCTGGTGGTCCGTGAACCCTCCGCATGAGGCGCGCGCACATCTCATACAATAAACCCTAAACACATGAAGTGTTGCAGCTTATGGCTGTTTTTTTTCTTCTTCATCGCAGATAAAATCGTATCAACTTTTAACTTTTACTTTATTTATCGCTGCTGTAAAACTGTGGAACAAACAGGAGCAGTCAGAGTCTCTGAACCGGAGCCACACACACACACACACACACACACACACACGCAGGACTTTTCTCTCTCTCTCTCTGTCCCAGGTGGTGATTGTTGTGCTGAGCAGCATGCTGCTGTCAGGAGGCACACGCCATCAGCCAGTTCAGCTCCGTGTCTCCACTCGACCACCACACACAAACCCCATTCACTCATTAAACCAGACACGCGCCCGGTTGCAGCCTCCGCCGTACCTGTCAAACTTCGTTTTTCAGAGACAAAGGCTCCACCTCAGACTCTAAAAGCTGGCAGCTAAAGTCCAATCACGCCTCTGACATCCCCTCCATCTGCTCATTTAAAGGTCAGCCCCCCCCCCCCTCCGATAAATAAATGTTCACGATCACTTTTTTTTTATATCAAAGTGGTGAAAAACTTTTAACTTTGACACTTTCTCCAACTTTTGGCGCATTTTAAAAAGTTCGCTTCTTTTATCCAGTCCAGAGCTCGAGGACGAAACATTTTCACTGAGAAAATTAGATTTCTGAAAAATGGATTGTGTTGATCTGGTTTTAAATTCCTCCCCAAACCTCGTCAGTCTTGTTTTACAGCTGCTTGTTTGTCTGCAGGTTAAATTTTCACAAGAGCGCGTGCGGGGTTTGATAGGCACTTGTTACCAGATGTGATTATTGCGCTTTGCAGGCAGTGGTGATTTCTCTTGTTTGGTCTCCATATAGCAAAAACGGGGGGGGGGGGGGGGCATTGAGGGATTTATTGCAGGATTGGTGCTGAAAGCTTTGTGGAGGCACCGAGTGTTGAATGTGGAGAGAGAAGGGAGGAATTTTCGTGCGTAAAATGCGCGTAATTGTGCGTAAAAGTGGGTTTTCTCTCTCCTCCTTTATCCACACTGTGCAGTATGTGTCTTATACTCTCACCCCATCCTCCCCTCTCACTTTCCTCCTCATCTAGCTGCTTCACGAAGACACAGAAAGAGTCCACCCATTGTTTAAACACACCCAAAGACAAGACGAGGCAGAAAGAAATTCAGTAGCAAATCATTTTATTCTTGGACTAGAGTGTAGAAAATATGGTTATAAGACTTTTTTTTTTTTAACCCAACATCTGTTTATGTGAAGACAATATAGAGCTGGCAGTATAAAGAGACAATGCATGGCCATTGTGCTCTGTTTGGACAATAGCTGCATAAGTTTTGATCATTGTTGAACTTCATGACATAATGCAATAACATGGTTTTGCTATTAAATAAGACACATTGGTGCTAACATAAAAACGTCGGAGTATCAAACTCCATCTGGAAACCTCATGAACAGAAGAGCCAGAGAATAATAGACTACACGTCTACATACATAGGCAGGAGGTATAGAAGCAACTTCGCAAATATATAGACAAAATATATACAAAAGGATGTGTACAAAACATCTATAAATCTCTTACATACAAAAATATCTTAATATATTTCCAAAAAAAGCGTTTGATATAGAATTTTATAGAATAAATCCGCGACTTGGAAGCATTTTCTGAATGAAAGGTCTGAGAGGTTTTTACCAAAGGGTTGGTGCTCTGTGACTGGGTTTAGCATAGTTGAAGAGCGACGTATTAAATAATGTTTTTTCTTTTTTATGTGCTGCTAAAGAGCCTGGATTCACTTTATTTGTTTGTTTGTTTGTTTATCATGGGCAATTATGCACAGAAGCTTGGATTCCCACGCTGTCAGGAGCAGGAGACCCGTCTTCCTTTAATCCTTTGGCGCTGATCTCTGGCCTGATTTTTCGCCCAAGTTTTCAGGACGTTTAGGCCATGTCTGTGTCTGTCTGTCTGTGTCTGTCTGCCTGCCTGTCTGTGTGTCAGTCAGTGGTTCAGTCTGGGAGGACCGGGCGTTAAGGGCGCAGGACCAAAACGCGCATTCAGTGCATCTTGTTCTTGAGGACACCCAGTCTCCTCCGGGACCATCCCAAGCGCACGACAGCAGGGAAGTGAGTTGATCCATATTTCTGTGGGGAAGAAGGAGAGGAGGTTAAGTGGCTGTTCAGGGCGTTAGACAGGGATGTGCATGTGTTCATCTGCAGCTGTGTCTCATAAATAAGGGCTTCTACATCATCATCATTATCATCATCATCATCTCACCTCATACAGATGCTCAGAACCAGTTGGCGAAGTCCAGCAGCTCCTGCTCCTCCGGACTGAGCGGGTCGTAGGAGCCCTCGTCCGACGAGTAGGAGGACACCGGAGAACCTGCCATGGAGTTCATGTCAGCGGAGTATCCCTGCGACATGGTGGGCGACAGGACGCCGGACTGAAACGCCGCGCTCACCGCGTCGTGCTCATCCAGCAGCTGCTGCAGCGCGCGGATGTACTCCACCGCGGAGCGCAGCGTCTCCACTTTGCTCATCTTCTTGTTGGCGGCGCCGTTGGGGACGTGCTCCCGGAGGGTGGCGAAGCCGTTGTTGACCAGCTTCACCCGGTTGCGCTCCCTCTCGTTCCTCCGCGCCACAGCGTGCGGCTGCTGCTGCGGGAGAGTGTAGCCGAAGCCGGCGAAATTGAGTCTCCTCTTGCACCGCAGCAGCTCCGGGGAGGAGGAGCGCTGCCTCTTGGGCTGCTTGGACACCGACTTCCCGCTGCTCTGGCTGCTGCCGCACGGGCTCAGCTGGATGCTCTGCGCCGCTGCAGCGGCAGAGAAGAAACACGCGGGCGGCATGAGCTGCTGCTGGCTGACGTTAATTTCCATCTTGGCTGTGAGGTCCATTCCCAGTGAAGAAGAAAAAAAAAACACCAACTTATAAAGAAATCACCAAGTCTCGAGGCGGTGCGTCCCGCTCGTGCCGTTCACGTGGTGTGGCCGCTTGACGCGCACTTGTTTCAGTGGGGGCAGTCCGCTGGGCTGCTGCCTCGCGCGCTCCTCAAAGCTGCTCTGAGTCCTCGAGGAAAGACGCCACTGCTTTTCAATACGTTTGGATGGGGGACTGGCCACGCCCTCCGGTCGCGTGGATCCACCTTGGGCTCCTGCGCCGGTGCCGGTGCGTTGCGCGCGCCGGACGCGTGCCACTTGAAGCACTAAACAAACAGTGAGCGGTGAGTTTTTTTTTCTTTCTTTCTGTGTATCACTGGTGTCACAAGGTGAGTTCACCACAAGTGTCCAACCGCAGAGGCTCGTGCAGGAGCAGAGGGAGCAGAGGCTCAGAGCTCAGCTCCAAACTCACACATGAATGAAAATCAGCTTTTATTTGTTTATTTCTCATCAGCTCCTGGATAAAATATCGATTTTGTCCTGATACAACTTTTTAGATGAGTGTGTGGGGGAAGCACCTCCAGCTGTCTGTGGTGGAAACGTGATGGTCTCAACCTGAGTGGGTTTAGTTTAAAGAAGAGAAGAAGAGTTTAGATGAACAGGAATAAGAATGAAAACAGTGTTAAACTCTCCTCATGTTAAAACGGCGCTCATTCATAATCAGAGGTTAAACCCATGTGTTCTCGTCCTCAGCTGTGGAGCGTGGTGCTGAAAGACAGCTCACCTCCCTCACTCCTCTGCACGTCACTCCGCCGCTGCAGCTCACTCTAAGTTTTATCTTTGCGCTTACAGACGCGTCTGATAATGCCGCTCATCTGAGGCGCCTTTGTGCATCACAGGCCGAATTTTCCACTTTGATTAGAGCAGATCATCGGCCTCGCACAGGCGGAACGGAGCAGCGCAAATCTGCGGAGGGGCCCAGAAAGACGCAGCTCGGAGGAGGAGGAGGAGGAGGAGGAGGCTTTGTGTGTGATTGGACACACCCGATATAGTTACAGTAGCGTGGACGCGCTGTGCTCCGTCGATTATTGTCGCTCTGAGGAGTGGAGAATATATGAATAAAACAAAAACCAAAGGACATGGACTCTAACACTCCTCCTATGTGTGCGCGTGCGTGTTCTGTGCGCATCGAGTGAAACAGAAACTCGGAGTGGTTTCAGTTTGTGCACGAGTTTCCACGTTTTTACGCACTGATTGTCTGATCCACTGGTTTTGATGCTGCTGCTGCTTCTGTGCAACTTTTTCCCGTGTCCCTCCCCTCCCTGCACGCGCGCGCGCGCGCTTGTACATGTATGCATGTGCGCGCGCAAATGACCTCCACCTCTCCTCTTCTTTATTCCTATGAAGGGGGGGGGGGGGGGTCGTAATAAATTGTGCAATTTTTCTACGTTGGCAGTGCCATTCACAATCACGTTTGCATCCCAACCCCGCCCCCTCCCCCATGCACCACCACCACCACCTATACTTTCTTTCCCCCCCCCCCCCCCGTCCTCCCCTCCCTTTTTTTGGCCCAGCAAGAGAGTTTAGAAAAGAAGCGTGGGTTCTATTCAGCCTCCCCCTGCAGCCCTCCGCCATCGCCAGGCTTTCTGAAACCTATCCATGGCCTGTCAGTGCGCTTCCAGAGTCCAATTAGCGCTTTGTGAGGACTCTCTCTCTCTCTCTCTCTCTCTCTCCCCCCCCCGTTGCTGCTGTTCTTCCAGAGGCCGCTCTCTTTACTTGAGGGACTTTCCAGTCAGAGCCGAGTGTAATAATTAATATGACATGTGCGCGCTCCGGTTCCCATTTAACCACTTCTTCTTCTTCTTCTTCTGTATCTTCTCTTGTTGTGTTCAAGTCTCTGTCTCTGTGTTGGGAGATAATAATAAAACAAAACAACTCATAAGCAGCCATGATAATCTGTGTGTGTGTGTGTGAGGGATTATCTTTCAATTTGTTTGTCATTAAAAGCAGTTTCTCTCACTGTGCTGCTTGGTTGTGCAGGTGCAACAGTGAATCCATGAAGTGTCAGGCTTTTAATGAAGCAGCTTTGTTAACTGACAAAATACAGATTTATGGCATTATGATAATGTGAGTGTGTGTATGTGTGTGATCTGTGCTACTTTTCTGTATAAAGGAACATTTCAGCTCTAATTTCAGAGAAAAGTTATAATAAAAGGTGGAATTGGTCTTTTTTTGGTCCATTTTACACATAAATGACCATGAATGTGTGTTTATTGCCTCCAAATAACTCACACATTGATGCAATTTAAGAAGAAACTGAACCAAAGTCAGAAGAAGTAAAAGGAGGATGAAAAGAAAAGAGGGGAAACAACACAGTAACACAACTTAATGGCACAATAAGGATTTCTGTAAAGGACTTCTCTGAGGTATTTCTGTGAACACCTCCCTCCTGCCTGTGCTGGGATCATCCAGGAGAAGTTGTAATAGAGCAGCGCCCTCCAGAGGACAGAGGTGGTACTTACTGAGGTGAGAAAAATCAACGAATTACATGGGATCTGATTGTTGTGTAGGTAACCTATTGATCTGATTGGATGTATGGAAACATACATTACTGTTCAAAAGGAAGAAGTCCTGCAACAGATGGTCTGACTCCCATCATCATGGGGTCAGTCAGTAAGTGACACAGAGTAGTGAAGTTACATGCTGGACTTTGTATTAAGGTCATTCATTAAAAAAACTAACAAACAAACAAACAAAACATTTATATTATTATCTTTAAAGTATCTTAAATCTACCTCTATTGTTTTTTGCTCTGTGTTGTATTTTTCCAGTAATTCAAAGAGTAAAATAGGTGTTTATATTTGGCTGCACTTACACTCTTTCACCGCGAGGCGTCACTATTGCATCTCGCATCGAAATAAAACAATCGATTTTATGTCTGTTAATCAGTATTGATCACATCCCAGTCGTTTCCTTTCTTGAACACAACAGTGATACAAACTCAGGAGAAAAAAGAAAAACTTGAATTACAGTTTTAAGTAAAAGCGAATATGTGAACCAACGGTTTTCCAGTGTTTGCGGAGCAGGTGTTTTGTCTCTCTCGAGCTTCCGTAGAACTTCGCTCACATGCATTTGTTTACTATGGAGAGGCGCCTGCGTGCTAACGGCTAGCAGCTGTGCACCTGTTTCACCAATGAGAATATTTATAGTTTTTAAAGTAATTTGACGAGGAAGCAGCTAATGTATTATATCGTGTTGTTTACGTCAGGCTAGTGTTTGTTTTAACGTCTCATTCGCGGCGTTGGAGCGCTAATGAGGAGCTAAGCTAACTGACAGCACCGGAGCTAAGAAGTTAGCTGGGTGTTTATGGTGACTTCTCTGGTTTGTGAAGTGTTTTTACGCGGTTTAATTTAACACACAGCTGTAGTTATGCGGTCTTTAAACTATGTGCAGCGGGTTAGTTTGGATTTCACAGGAACTTTGTTTCCTCACGCGATCTGTCTGGGAGACGCAGACAACGACTCGGTAACTGCTCCAACTCATCTTCTTTAATTCTGGCTTAATCTGTCATGAGTCATATCGACTGTCATTCGGCTGAACCCAGAGCTGTGTTAATATTTCCTCTGTTTGTGTCGAGCAGCATAAAGCAGCAACGATAAGAAGCCGATTGACTTTTTTTTGTCATTAAAATGAGTCACGATCAGAAGATAATTGGTTTAGTAGCGGTGGTTGTAAAATATCTCATGTGTCTGTCTCTGTCCACTGCAGCTGAACGAGCTGGTTGTAGGAGACACCAGTGGGAAGCTGCTTGTGTATAAGAACGATGACTCCAAACCCTGGATCACCAGGACCTGTGTGGGCATGGTCAGTGCAGTGACGTCATCACCGGGGTCAAAGTTTGTGAATTTGTCTCTTTGACTTGTACAATGTGTCTTGATTTTCCAGCTGACGTGTGTTGCAATTGGAGACGTCTGCAACAGAGGAAAGGTAATGAAATGAGCTGCAGCGTCACGTTGAGAATATTTTAGTGGTTGTGTTTGAATGAACCTCGTGTGTTGTTTTTCCCGTCGGTCAGAACCTGGTGGTGGCGGTGGGAGCAGAGGGCTGGTTCCACCTCTTCGATCTGACCGGAGCCGCCGCCGCCGCAAACAAATCAGATTCATCCAGTCAGCACGAGTTCCTGTCCTCTGACGACCAGAGACCCTTCTTCACCCAGCACATCCCCGCCAACACCAAAGTCATCCTCATCAGTGACATCGGTAAATGTTCAGCTCTGTGGTCGCACACGTGCATCCTGTCGTGTTGTAGCTTTCGAGCCTTACCACAGCTGTGTGTGTGTGTGTGTGTCTGCAGATGGTGATGGACGCTGCGAGTTGGTGGTGGGATACACAGATCGGGTGGTGCGAGCGTTTCGTTGGGAGGAGCAGTCCGACAGCGCAGACCTGGGATCAGGTCAGCTGGTTCTGCTGAAGAAATGGCTGCTGGAGGGACAGGTACACACCAACACTGTTCCTGTTAATGACGACTGAACTTTACAGAAACAACCTTCACAGTGTTGTGATGGTGTCTGTGCTGCAGGTGGACAGTCTGTCCGTTAACCCGGGTCCTGAGGGTCTACCAGAGCTCATGGTGTCTCAGCCCGGCTGCGGCTACGCCATCCTGCTCTGTTCCTGGACTCAACAAGACTCCTCTGGCTCCGGAGACGACGCCCCTGCCCCCGGGGAGGTAAACCCTGTAGTGACACTGGTGTCGATTTAAAATGTGAGTAATTACTTGAGCTACAAGCTCTGATTGATCTGGTTATTCACAGCGAGGGGCCGTCCAGAGACGTAGTTCTTCATCTGACCACCGGGCGGATACACAACAAGAACGTTTCCACTCACCTCATTGGCAGCATCAGCAAAGGTACCGAACAGTCAGCTGGGTTCCTTATACCTGTGCATTAGACTTCATGCAAGCAGTTTATAAGTTCTAACCTATATTGACCTTAACGTTGATCTCTTGAACTTTGTTTTTCATCAGGTTCAAAAGAGGAATCTTCTAAATGTGGCCTCTTCGCTCTCTGTACTTTAGATGGTAAGTCATGAGTTAACCTTTAGGGTTTAAGGCTGTGATTCGAAGGCAGAGCAGGAGTGTGTAATCGTAGGTGTGTGATAGTCTGAGTTCCTGATGTGTGGTGATATATAGTGAACTGACCACAGCTGCTGTTGAATTTTGGATTTACTTTATTTTATCAGTGAGTTTGACCCCAGAGAAGAAAGCAGCCTCATCTAATCAGCCTGCCCCAATCAGCCCCACTTGATGTGTGTGTGTGTGTATATGTGTGTGTACAAGGTAAAGGTAAAGGGCAGATTAGTATGCACCATATGTCTGGAGAGTCCCCTGCTGTACTATAAGTACTATAAGTGCCACAGGTGGAGCGGTGGACCCCGCGGCGCTGGTCTGTGGCTGTCAGCTGATGCAGCACGTCCTCCTGGCAGCAGCAGATAACTGGCAAACAGATCTCAGAGCAGCTGGAGAGTCCATCAATATTTAAAGAAGAGAGGATCCAGTGGGATTATCACGGCCGCCAGCATTATTCGCACAATCTCCCTTAAACTGACTCCATCGTGAGCCAACAGAGAGCAGACAGATTATTTCACCACCACGAGGAGGTTGTAGAATTATACTCAGTTATACTCAAAGTGGTAAAATGTTACGACTACGACTGCTGGATGGATTTCACTGCTGTGCTTTACAATACCGTCGGCTCAGGTTTTATTTCTGAAGGACACCTCGGTGTGAAAGTGTCAGTGTTGATACTCTAAGTCTCGTATTATTGACAAGAAGCCTGGACATGGCTCAAGGTGAAAATCAGTCACCTGTGTTTTGATTGTCAGAATCACATCGGCCACTTCAATCAAACTCCTTCAACATTTGTTGATTTATTCTCTTTTTTAATAGTAATGTTATGGCTTACAGTTGACTGACTGTATGTTTTCAGTAATTCAGAACTCAACATGTGTTTTTGTCTCCACACGTCTCAGGGACCCTGAAGCTGATGGACAGCTCAGAGCAGCTGCTGTGGTCGGTGCAGGTGGATCATCAGCTCTTTGCTCTGCAGAAGCTCGACGTCACGGTGGGTTTGTGTGTTTACGTGTCAACTAATGTGATATTCCTTTAATGATTATAACAATATTAAAGACATTTTATTCATATTTACTTAAGTAAATTTAAGGAGTGCTCCACATGGGGAAAAAGCATTGTTTGAAGCAATGTCACATTTCACCTCATTCAAGTTGTAAGTTGCACAATGATGCAACAAAAGCATGACACACATATTGGATATTCATTACAAATAGAAAAATAAGACTGAGGATTACTAAATGTAACCACAAACATTTTTCAATTAAATAATGCATGCACACCAGGGCGACGGCAGAGAGGAGGTGGTCGCCTGCGCCTGGGACGGCCAAACCTACATCATTGACCACAACAGGACGGTCGTCCGGTTCCAGTTTGACGAGAACGTCAACGCTTTCTGTGCAGGTGAGACACTGTTGGTGTTTCTCACTCTGAGCCACAGATAGGATGATATAGAAGTACATTCTCATGTGTAAGTTAAGGATCAGGTGTGACTCTGTTTATCCTCTCAGCACTCAAACAGTCCTGGACAGCAGGTAGAAAAGACAGAAAACGAAAGAAAAGATGCAACAAAAGCGTGTGGAATGAAGTAGAGACTGACAGATAAATGCTGGTTGAACAAAGACAAATTCAAAGCTATTTTTACTAAAATAACCTTCAGATTATTCAGCTTTTTTTGCCAAATCATCTCACATCACATGTCACCAGTAGGTGGCAACATCGAGCTGCAGATTCTCTCTGTCTTTTTTTTTTTTTTTTTTGGCTGTTTGCTCGTCCTCCGACTTTCTCCCTCTGTCCTTTCACATCTTTCTGCAGAGTCTGATCAGGCCACAGTTTATCTGAGAGCTAATGTGACATGTGCAGCAGTAAGTGGATTAAAGAGACAAGAGACCTTGATGTGCCTGATTCCACCCAGACGTGTGTTGTTGCACCCACAGAGTGTTTACGTGCATGAAAACAGTGCAGCCGTCTGTGCCGTCATTAGCACAGATAAGATCGGTTTCTCTGAAGCTGGATTTAGCACAGAGACACACATCAGTAGCCATGATATACATAATGTGAGTGTGTATGTGTGTTTGTGTGTGTGGCTGCAGGTCAGTACACCTGTAAGGAGGGTAAAAACAGCCCCTGCCTCGTCTACGTCAGCTTCAACAACAAGATCCACATCTACTGGAAGGTGGAGCTGGAGCGCATGGAGTCCACCAACCTGCTGCGGGTCCTGGAAGAGAAGCCGGAGTTCAGAGGGCACCTGAAGGCGCTGGGCGTGGGTGAGTGCAGCAGTCATTAGGAGGCTGAGTCACTTCCCTCCAATTAAACCCCACGGTTCTGTTTGTTTTGTCATAATTGGACAAGAGGACGATTGAGACCGTTTGAAGTCGACTGGTCTCTCATTTAGCTCTGACGCTCAGACACCAAGTTATATTAACATGGAGGGAAATGATGACACGACAGAGTTTGACTAATGAGATCCTGTTGGCTGCCAGGTTTGGAGGAGTCACAGGTACAAACAGATTCATTCAGGAGTGACGCATACGAGAGGCGACGCCACTTTTCTTGTGTCTTGATTTGCTCTTTAGTAAAAAAATTGACAAGCAAAGAAAAAACTGGAGAATCAAACCAAACAAAGTAACATCATCACGCTCAGTCTGACTTGTTTCATTACTTGTCTGCAAAAATAGAAACTTATCTGAATAAGAAACTTTTTTTCAGTGAACAAAGACGTTTCACTCCCTGCAGCTGCTTCACAGCCCCTTGTCGTCAGTGTGGCTCTGCCCTTTAAACTAAATCATAACAAATAAATATGCAATGAAACAAATTTACCGTTAAAGGAGCCACATGTGTGTTGGACCCTGAGTCTGACCTACGGATTTCATCTTCTTAGGGGAAGGAAAACAGTTGTGATTTTCCCTATAGATGCCGATTGGGGGAGGGCGTCGTGGGCATGTCAGGTCACCGAGCGTTCAGAGAGACTGGAAATCTGGTTGGTGGATTACAGCAGGACCCCTGTGGCTCATGCTGTGCAAATTTGCAGAGGTTCAACATGGACATATGACGTTATAACATTGTATTGTTTTTCTTAAGATCATTCGATTCTTAAAGACAGCGGCTTGTTCATGTTCATGAAGACAGCAGCGAGGAAAGCCATGTGTTAATTCATTGTTTTTCCTCTCAACCTTTGAAATCTGTATAAAAACACACCAAGCTGAAAACACTGAGGTATTTATAGAGGAGCTGTGAGGACGCGGCTCTCTGACTCTCTGTATCTTTTATTTAATCGTGCCTCTGCAGTTCAGGTCCTTTTTCCAAACACAATGTTCAACCGAGTCAGTAACTGGAGTTAATGATTGTAAATGCGCGCTGTGGTTATTTATTTCCCGTTAATTTCCTTCGTTAATGTCTTTTTGTGGTCGAACATTAATCACATGAATCCGGTCTCTACGTGTCACAGTGAAAATGTTTTTACTGCGGAGGGGAAAAAGCTGATTAAATCATAAATGAGCCCGAGCTGTTTGCTGTGCTTGGACGACCGGAGAGTCGACCTCTTTGTGTCAGTGGAGCTGTGTGAAATGAGTGGAAAGAAAAATAATGATAATGACACACAAACACATGTTCAGTGCACATGTTTTCTGGAGCGTCGTCGTCGCAGATGAGAATGTGAGTTGCAGTTAATCTATCTTTTATATCTTGGAAGTCTGGCAGTGATGGTGTTGGTGGTGTTGTTAGCATAGCTTCCTGCCGCCTCTGTTAATAATTCAACCTCTGGGCCTGTTGTGTTTCTTGGGCCTGTAATTTCACAGGCGTGTTACCCAACCCACTGTGGAAAATGTCTGATGCTGCAGCCTAGGGACAAGGAAGGAGACAGAGGAGGTGAACAAGGACAAATAACAGTGTAAAACGTGTTGGATGTGAAGAGTGTGCAGAGCAGAGGAGGATGTTACATCTCCGTTTAACATGAAAGCAGCCGAACTGCTGCAGGAAACAACCCGAGGACATAGGGGATGGAGACTCCACTGCAGGTGCTGCCTCGTCCTCACCTCACACAAATGTCAGCTGCAGCTCTCAGGCTCGTCCCTGCTGCTGCTCATTCGCATTAATAGCCGCCCTGATGATGAAGAGTCTGTCAGGTCCCCATCACAACGTGGGAAGGTTTCTAAATACAGACGGCTCCTTCATACACTCTGGTTTCCTGTGAATCTGTGATCGAGGAGTTCAAGTCTTCAGAGGAAACAGTGTGTGGTGGTCAGGTGAAACAGTGTCTTCTCACACCTGAGCTAAATGTGCTCGATAGACTTCTTTCTTTATGAGACAGATGAGATAAAAGGAATAAAAGGAAAGATGAGCAATAACAAGAACATGAAAGAAAAATGTAAACCGTGTATGTAAATTTAAGTGTTTACATTAGTAGAGACAGTTGTATAATGTAGAAACAGAAAATGATGATTTTGTTTCTCATCTCCATCTTTCTCTTCTCTTTTATTTGCACTTTGCTGCATTTCCTGACTTTCCTACAAATGTGCATCACATGATCTGTGTGCATCGTTTGTGTCCTCTTGCAAATGCATGTGAAAAAACAAGTAGCTCTCTGGCTGTGGTTAAATCCTCCACAGGACGGCTGTTTCACTTCTAGTGTTATTACATCTAAAGTGGAGCTGAAAAAGTTGCCAAATTAAAATGCATGAAACAAGAAGGTGCTGCTGCAAAAGTGTGAGTGTGAAACAGCTGCAGCAGATGTTCAGAACAACGTCACTACGGAGGTGAGAAGAAGGTAAAAATCCGTCCATGAGGTAAAAAGAGCAGGAAATAAATTCCACACTGAAGGTCGGAAACATAGCAGCATCGTGTCGGCCTGGATGTGAACAGACACAGGAACCGTTTTGATGCTTGTTGAACATTGTCTGGCCTATTAGCCTGCTGCTAACGTTAGCCACTGACATACAGCACAGCTCAGGCTTGATGGTGGTTCATCCTCAGAGGAACGTGAACGTCTGCAGCAGTATTCATATCAAGTAGCTCTTGAAACACTTTGATGGTCAGAGCAGCTACAAGACCAAAGATGAGAAGGTAAGATGTACATTTGTGAGCGATCACACTGTGCTTGTGTCTGGATGTAGTCACACAGTGAGCGTCTCAGGTCAAAGGTCACATTCTCCACCTTTTTTTGTGTGTTTTCCCTCCACAGATGCAGAAGACACAGCGGCAGTGAGAGAGCTGGTGTCCGACCTCCTCTACAAAGACTCCCAGACGTAGCCCAGGGACACCTGAACACATCATCACCACGCTGAGCCCTGACTGTAAATACTCTGTTAATAAACACTGACTGACTGACCGTCTGCCTGCCGCTCTCTCTCTGTCCTTCTCGTTGTTTGTGTTCCCTGCAGAAAGACGCGTCAGGTTCAGGTTACGGATTTACTCGCCACCGGCTGTAATCACAGATCCTCACACACACACACACGCTGCCTGTGTCGTTGTTGGTATTCTACCTGCCCAGGTTTTTTTTTCATGAGGCAGATGGAGTATGAAAAAGCAACAACACACTCTTCAGCCTGCTGTTGTGGAGGTTTTATTCTGATGAAAATACGTCTCCCACCGCCGCCTTTTATCCTGCACAGCCACTTTCTCGTCCATCTAGTCTAGTGCATCGTCTTGAAGATGTAAAGCGGCAAAGATAGGCCATTACATAACGGCAGCATTTGTTACATAATGAGGTTTTTGCATGGCAGCGTTTGTTTGTCAGCCGAGCAGCACAGTGCCTGCAGGCTGTGACGACTGGAGGCGCTGGGGGGAGTCGCCCACCGCTCCCAGAGGAGAGGATCTTATAACCAGCTCTGCAGACCGCTGCTTTGCTTCTCATGCAACATAAATGAGTTTGACGTGGGTGTTTGTTTCTGTGCGGGCGAGGGTGTCGGTGTGTCTCCCAGTAAATCCAGGCTCAGGTGTCCTGGTGTAGGCCACAGCCTCTCTCCTGTGTGTGTGTGTGTGTGTTTGCCCTTTACAGACATGGAGGTTTTCCTAAAGGACCAAGAACCTGAGAATAGAAAAACCTGCTTGTGTTGTGTTTGCCCTGTCTGGGTTTTATCTGGAGCTCAGGTTTGTTGTTCCAGTAGTTTATGAGGTGAAATGTTGTGTTTCAAAAGCGAAAAGCTCATTAATCTGCTGTTTCATCTTTACTGAACCTGGCTGCAGAGATTTGAGCTCATTCAGCCACAAAGTCTAAATAAAATGTTTTTACTGCTCAGACTTTACAATAGCTACACGTGACATACGTATTTATTTATAAAGCACTCTTCCTATAGTGATACTAATTTGTATGTAACTTACAAACACATACGTTTAATTCTTGATTAATAAGAACATCCATAATGCATTTAATGATTAGATTTTCATACTTGATCAATGTAATGTCTTATAAATCAAGTATTATAACAATTACAAACAGTTATTTAAGAGATAAGACTGTGAAGATGTTTTATCTTCACTTCATTTAACCAGGTCACAGAGTCATGGAAACATTTGGAAAATCAAATTAAATACAAATGGATCAATTGTTCCGCATCAGACTGGAAAACCAATCTTGTTAACACTGTCATGTTAAAACAGGAAACTGTTGACACAAAGTTGGAAACACACACACACACACACACACACACACTGTTTAATGTGTCTAATGTGTCAGTGTTTGCTGCAGCACTGGAGGACAAAGGATGTGTGTTTGTATCAGTTCAGTTTCTACATCTCAGTCAGTGCAGCTCCTCTTCCTGTTCATCTCCATGTAATTGGCATCATTTTAACAAGTGTCCCCAATTAACCCTGATGACCTTTGACCTGTTTCTCCCTCGTCACTGCTCAGCATCTGAAGGTCAAGTATCCCTGATATGTTCTGCAGGTTTTTACGCTGTGATTCATAACGATTGACGTGGTAATTGTGTGTGTGTGCTCATGTCCAGTGCTCGTTTACGCAGCAGGATGAGTCATGCTCAGGTTTAACCTCAGCGTTGTTGGTGTTATCACAGGAACTCAGGTTCCATCACAGAATCAACACGGCTCCTGCTGTTTGTCCTTATAAGAGGAGAAACATTCCTGTGTGGTAACATCACACTGATCCATGTTGTTATTATGCCCATGAATGGTCATGGCAGCAGCAGCAGCAGCAGCAGCAGGTCGACATGTTGTGTTGTTGTTGTTGTTGTTCTTATGGATCCTCTCTTATCTCTTCATACATGGAAGTGGGTCACTGTGTTTGGACCCAAGCTGCGTTCAAATCAACCGTGTTTCCACTTTGATTTCCCATCGGACTCGTCAGCCTTGGTCGAGTAGATTATGTAAAGTTCTTCCCTGGTTTCCTCTGGTGAATCCTCTGTGACTGCGACTTTTACTCTGATATTTTCCCAGGAAGGCCAAACATGTGACCCCAGGACATGACCACACAGGACTAATGACCTCGGTATGATCTAACTGACCTCTGACCTTGTATTAAACTCTTATGGTCACGTCATTTTCTATAAATGAAGCCCAGATTTCCCCCTTTCTCGACCCATGATGGGTTTTATCTCTCAAAAGAGATTGATCTCTGGAGGGTTTGTTGTTATTCATGGTGGATGGTTCTGGATTGGCTTCTCTAAGGAGTTTAGGAAAAGGCCATGGCGCTACTGGAGCGTATTTCGTATCGTATAAGTATGAAAATGGAGAACAGCCCCCATCAGTGTGGGTCGTATTCTGCAGCAGTCATAAGCTCTGGGATTGTTTCACTTGACTTGAGGAGAAAATGTCAGAAATAACTTTAGTATTGCTTTTTGAAACTGCAGCAGAAGCTGCTTTAAAATGAGAAACAGACTTTACTGCGTGTGACCAGCAGGAGGCCAGACACTGTTTTATATGTCGTGATCTTTTTTTATTATTATTTATTTTTAAAATTTCACATTGTATTTTTATTATTGTATTTATTATTTATTATATTAATTTAATATTCAACAATATTTTCCGCAAAAATCTTTATTAATGATAAGCTGATAGAAAACACTCTCCTCCAGGCTTCATCCAGTCACCAGTGTATATATATATGTGTACACAGGGGGAAGTGAAGCCACCGTTTGTTTTCAAAGATCAATTTCTGACATTTACTAGGAGACGATTGTTTATGAGGCCTCAGCCTGGGAAGGTTGAGATGTCTCTGTCCACCGTGGCTCTAATGTCTATAAAAGACGACGCCATGAGACATGTTAGTGAGTAATAAACCTGTCAGGAGGAGCCCGTTTACACAACGTGACAACATGCGACCACATGCCCTGGAGGCTGAGCACGAGATGCTCTGTACTGAATGGATGCTTGGTATCACACACACACAGGCTTTCATTTTAAACCATTATGAAAAAAAACCTTTAATAGCATGAATACAGAGCGAATTATAGTGATTTGATTCAACTTTAAATGCGCTTTTAAACTTCTTTTCCAAAGTCTTGAAAGCTTTAATCTTCTAAAACGAAACGTAGCTGCTCAAAATGAAGACAGTCCCCCTCGGTGAGCTCAACATGAACTGACAGTCCACGCCTTCCTACAGCACACACTCACTGCATCCTCCCATCCTCCAGTGCCAGGTCACAGTGTAGCCGGGCCGTGGCTGTCACATCTGGAAACATATACAACCGTTGGCGCTCAGACAACCCCCGTTGTCATGGCGTCCCTGTGAGAGAGTGTAAAACCAGTGGAAGGAAAAGCTGGACCTGGTTCGACCGACCGTCGCTGTTCCCACGAGGTTCTAATGACACCAGCTCTGAACTGCCTCCACATTTTGTGGGGTAAAAATAGAGCTCACATTAGGTTGTTAGCGCTGTAATCATCTGCTGTCAGGCTTTAACACAGCTCTTAAAAACAGTGGGGTTACAGGGTGAGAGTGGTGAGCACACACACACCACACACACCATACCACACACACACACACACCACAGCTGCTGCACTCTCTCATCTCATCTCAAAACTGTAAATAATACAGATTATATCTCAAGGTCATGACCTCAGGTTTCTTCAGATTTTGAATTCACAAACCACAGACTGCGTCCTCTCATCTAATCGCTTCATAGATAACATATATGATTCATTCTTGCAGTAAGGCCAAGGTCAATATCCAACCCATAGGAGCTGCTATTTATTTTTCATAAAGGTAAACTGTGTCATAACATTGTTGTCAACGCTGTAAGTGTTGTGTTACTACAGAGACGCCCTGAACAAGATAAACCCACTTGTATGTTCTGCAGCTAAAGTTCTAGTTCGTTACGATACTGTTAGTCCTGTAACGTAGCTGTGATCCTCGCGCATCGAAACACTTTTTCAGCCGTCGTCTAGTAGTATACCTGAACATGATTCAGAGAAAATATCTGCAGTCATTGTGTTTGATTGCCTAAGATGTCTCATGATTGATTCACTCGCTGAGTTTACGTGTCTCATGCACCTTGAAACACAATGCCGATGAATCACTAATGCCAGAGATGGTTGGGTTTCTTTTTTTTTTTTTTTTTTTGCCTGGATGCTCGAGGATAATTATGCGCCCGGCTTTGAAAGAACATGAATCAGGGGTTTTTAGTTTAAGGCTCGTAACGCTGCAGGAGGTGGGAGGGATGACAAGAACACCTGAGAGTCTAACGCAGCAAATCCTGTTTGTCAGGCTCTGATGGTTAGAGTTAGCAGCTTCAGCATCTGTTATAGAATAATATGGACCTTGTGCATGTACTTTACTGTAATATATCCATTTTGTTCCACCTCATACACGTCCTACATTCATGATGTCGTACAGAAAAGACATTTTCCAGTTGTCATAATTACAAAATACACCATATATGTGATGTTTTACTCTGATAGAGCAACATATGTAGCGTAAGCATTCTCAGATTTTTCTGATGTGAGAGATATGTTGGGTTATGTCTGGTTTCTTATCACCCTGGTGTCACAGCGGGGGGTGGGTGTGGTAAAGTGGGCCTGATCCTGATTGACAGACAGCTGGACCCCCAGCCTCCAAACGAGAGAGATTTGACAGAGCTTCGGAGCCGCTGTAGCGACTGACAGCACTGATTAACAGCGCCCAGTTTTGCGTGCGTCAGGCTTAATTCTGCAGCGTTTCATCATCCCCTCCTGCTCTGCTGGGGGATAGCTGCACAGCCACTGTTTTATCTCAGCAGATGCACGGGGGGATTGCGATCTAATTTGATGCTTGATTATACACTCAGTCTGCAAGAGTTTGGTGTTTGTGTCAGAAATGTTATGGCTGCAGTTATAAGTCTAACAGTTTTCATCAGCGTCACTTTGAGATTTAGCATGAAAGGTAGTCTGTGAAAGGCTGAATAGAAGAAAAGAACGTCTTAATTAATCCCCTATCGTTTTTCTATGTGTGCGCTGTATTTTGGGGCGTCTTTTTATTAGATCACTTTCAGAGCCAGTTTTTTTTTAACAGTAAAAAAGAAAGAACATTTTGAGGCTTAGTTTAGTAGCATTGTGACTGCAGCACTGAGCCACAGTCTTTGAAATATCACAGTCCACTGTCAACCTGTTGCCTACTTTGTACTTCTACTTCTGAATGTAGCATATTTACATGTTACATACATGCTAACATTAGCATGATGGAACATTAAACATCTTATATGCTAAATACTGTGTCATAAACAAAATATCACCATGTTAACATACATCCACGTGTGATAACATGTCATCATATGCAATTATTTGTTAGCAGGAATGTTGATGTTAGCATGTGGGCATGCTAGCATCAGCACACTAGCATATTAGCTTATTGAGGATTTGTGCTGTGAACTTGTTATTCAGTGACTAGCGTACTTGCTAGCTTGCTAGTTGCTAGGCTTGTGCACAGGTCACATAGGCCGGTTATAAAACCCCTTTGAGGAGATTTTTTATTTATTACTTGGCTAAAGATGTGTAACTTTTGTTTTGTTAATTGGAAACAGGGAGCTAGCTGGTGACGTTTGAATGTTAGCCTGCTAAGCTAGTTAGCCATATATTTTGAACTTCGTTGTGTCAGGTGAAAAGTGCAGTTTTTTCACATTTTGTTATGTTAGTTAATTCTTGAATGTTTTAAACTAAAACAATAAGTTGTTTTTCCTGTTTTCATGGTTTTATTAGAAACCTTTTCCCACTCTGTGGAGCTACATGTTACACCACCGCTGCCTCACCACAGAGGAGCTGCTCTGATCAATATGCTCCACACAACATCGCTACCTGAGGTTAAAACCTGTGGGTCACTCCCACTGAGTGGCTGTCCTGCAGTGTGTGTGTGTGTGTGTGTGTGTGTGAGTGTGTGTGTTTGTATCCCTTCACCAGATGGCAGATGGAGGGAGTGATACAAAGTGGGAGGAGATGCCACACCACGGATGGAGGACAAAAAAAAAAAAAAAAAAAAAAAAAGACAAGAGGCTGTTTCTGGTGACAGGAAAAGTAAATCATTTCTTCTGTGGCTTGACTCGTAGACAGTCTCGCTGGTGTGGGAGTGAACAGGCTGTGATGTGATCAGGGTCTAGATGGAAGAGTGGGCCGTGTGCTTTCATCAAGGGTCTGTGACAACGGCCTAGTCCTCCTGCCCACACTCGTCCTCCACCGTCTCTAATCATGTGAAGTGGAGCAGAAATCCAAAAAGTAGAAGACTGGCGTTTCACATACTCCTCCTCTTAAAGATTCAACGACCTGATGAATGAAAGGTCCATTTTACACTTAATTAAAAGCTGCTTAGTACACTGATGAAGTGAGGTAGTAGAGAGAGGCCTACCCTTTTTGTTGCCATGGTTACTGCGATAACGGTCCTAGCATAGTTAGCATTCGGAAGACTATTTGGTTAGGATTAGGAAAACATTGTGATTTGTGGTTGAAATAAGCACTTTCTCAACTTGTTCATCGTTGTCGTCATGGTTACGATAATAACAACATGGTTATCCACATGGGAAGCGAACAATGCTCCGGTCTCTGACTCATCCGTCTACTTCAAACTCCTCTAAATGCAAATTTTATATATATATATATATGTATGTTTGTATAATGGGCCACTGCGCTTTTGCCCTATAAGTTGTTACAGAAAAAAAAAATCACATCCTTTAAAAGCTAACAGCTGACCATCACACTTTACTGTTTCAGCGTGTATAGAGAGACAAAGCAACAATAACCATAACTCACGTTACGGTATATTTAGCCGTTTCATTGAATCATTGGATTGTTGACGACCTTCCCTTGTTCTGTTCCTCTGCCTGAGGTATACCAGTGATTATCTGTAAATGTAATTACAGGGGTGGCCAAGCACATGGACAGCGTGCTATAAGTCTGTGATGGCTGCCCCCCAACCCCCGCCCCTCGTGTGCACTGAAAGCCCAGGGAGATGATCACTGCATTGCACTACCTATACATATATACGTGTGTGTGTGTGTGTGTGTCTTTAGTCTTCTGGGTGGAGATTTCTCTGCTGCAGATCAGTGTGTGCTGCAGCATCTGCATGCATATTGTATGAGAGTGTGAGATGTGTTTGAGTATGCAACACATCTACTGCACACACTGCTGCCTAAAGTTCAGCTAAAGTTAAAGAAGTAACACGTATTCCCCCTCCTATCACTCTCTCGCTTTGTCTCGTGTTTCTGTTGGTGACCACCAGTGTCTCAAACGATCAATCTGCGGTTTTCACACTGAGCATCTGCCGTGTTTAAGGAGCAAGCAACCACATGTGTTTGTTTTCTGTGAGAATACTCTAATGGTACTTTCCTTTGAGTGGTGTTACCTGCTGCAGCGTCGAGAGGATGTGGTTGTGCAAAGTGACTAAAAACAAGGGAGGGGGCAGATTGGGGAGGGAGGGAGGGTCTTCTTCTCTAACAAGCTTTGTTGTAATTTGATGTTCCTGTGATGTTCCCCGGGCTCACTGGTGCTGAGAGCTCGTACATGGAGCGTAACGAATAAATGGCGTGGTCCGACAGCTCTGACAGGATGAATGCATCTGAAATGAAATACCAATTCAATGCAGATGTGAAGGAAATGTATAAATGCATTGGCAGTGGATGATTTCTTTTCTAGTCGCTGATTCCTTCAGCTGTGCACCTGCAGGCTCTCCATCTGGTCTCATTAGTTTTACTGTGTAATGTTGTTTTTACTGCAATTATTATAGTAATAGACCATTAGGGACTTGGATCACACAAACATTAAGACTCAAGACTTTCACTTGATTCATTATATCTGTGTAAGACCTGAAGCAAACTTTGTTTTTTAGATGTTTTAGACGGTTCACATTTGTACCTTGTAAATCTCCATAAAAAACAACAAATACAGAAACAAACGGCAAAAAAAGCACAGTTAGCTTTTAACCTCGTGATTGGACCATCACAAAATTACTGTAATCGATTGTTAATTGATCTATTTTTCATTGAAAATTTCTAATTTCCTTGATTGAATTCTTCAGATTTCTTGTTACAGAAACATATAAATGCTTATAATTGCTATTGCTACATGGCTAAATCTGTTTCTATCACTTCTTTTCTTCTATAGAAGTTAGTTAGAAGTTAGAAGTTATAGAAGTTCCTCATTTTCCGATACCAAGTCAGATTAGCTGTCCAGTCTAACCTCTTGTAGTGTAAAAGCAATGACAGCCGAAGCATCAATAATGATGAGTTAATGCTAATGTTTGTTATGTAGCAATAGCAAAACATATAATTGTCTCCTTTATAACTTTAGCTCGAGGTTGCATAGTTTTTCTCGTAAATGCCTGTCACTCAGAGACATGAAACACTTGCATCTTGACTGGCAGTTTGTTTTGGAGGACCTGAGGCTCGACTTGCTCTCTCTCCCTACATGACTTCAAACTTGACCCCTGACTTGCTCTGACACTTGATTGTTACTGTCGTCCATCTGTGGGATCGAAGGGGGCACTACAGTCAGAAGGGAGTCTTCAGTGGTCAGCGGGGTCAACTGTCGAAGCCCTTGTGGTGCTGGTGCTGTGGGAACATCTGTTTTCTTTGCTCTGACATGATGACGAGGTTCTTTATATAGCAGGATACCAGTGAAGGGCACATGCAGGCGGGTTCTTGCTCATACAGACCATGGGAATCAATGTGAGGTCCAGTAAAACCAGAGAGCTGTCCGGTTGTTAGAGATTTTAAATTGTTGCCCTTTGACGTAATGTTCGTCTGCGTTCCCCAACCAACCCATCACTCCTCCGTGCTGTGTCGGTTAATATTAAAAGTATGAATACAACCAGAGCTAGCCAGAATACATATTTTATTAGGCAGAGAAAATACTGTTCAGAAGAAGAGAAACACCAAAAATAAATTTCTGTCGTACATCGATTCCTCTCACACGGCGTAGTAGGAAGGTCACTAGTACATCAAAGAGAAACAAACATTGCCAATCTACATGTGGACAACCTCCAGGCAGAGGTCGGATGGATACTTGTAGCACAGTCAGAAGCACGGCACGGCTCAGGTGTTATTAAAGCAGAGCATGATGGCCCTCGGTATAAGCACATCTGAGGCAGCTCTTGATTCTCCACGCCATGAAAACACAGAGAGACAAGAGAGGCAGGTGGCACTGTAGTGTAGTGGGAGTTGTTTTTGTTCTCTCGTGACAGGCAGATCAGCGAACATGAGGTGTCGAAGTGGATAACGTCGGCCTAAAAAGGTGGTAAATAAATACACAAAGTAGACCGGTCCTCTGAATGAAGAGGAAGATGATCTTGAAGAGAGAGGGGCTTTGGCACGTAGTGCAGCCTCAGCCCAGCGATTAAAATCTCCTGAAAGAGGCAGAGAGGGAAGGCAGCTGGGGTCGGCGTTTGGCAGCTTCTTCTGACCGGAGCTCAGTGGACCGGTTTTTCTGTGGGGTAGGTAGGACCTTTTCTTTCGTCTAACCCCCCACCCTCCCCACCCCCCAACCCCTCCCTACATGTGAAACCGGAGCCGTGACGAGGCAGAAAAACTACTGCTCCGACTCCAAACACACATACATGCACACACGAAAGCACACACACACACACACACACACACACGTGTCCAGCCCCCTTCAGACTTTCAACGAGACACAATCAGACTAGTACACAAAACATGCAGACTTATACAAAGGCAGAACTTTACAAAGTCATGCAGATGGAATGTTTTGATATTCCTGTAGCTGAGTCTGACTCAAATATGTTCGGCCGGCTGACCTGAAGTCTATTTTTTACCGGAGGGGATTTATAGGGAGCTACTGCGACTCAGTCTGCAGCGTGGTGACAGACTGAAGGTATGCTCCTGGAAAATGTAACATCAGTCTCTGTGATGGGGAAGAAAGAACTAAAGGGGCTTTACGAAGCTGAATATAAGTACCTCTCCTTTTAACATCCTAGATGAGAACCGGTCCTTGTTTCTTAAGGAGGTAGCCTGATCCACATCTAAATACACTTAAAAAACTTTCCTTTGAACACACTAGCAAGGACATCCTGAGTACCGTCACTTTTTAGATGAGTTAAGCTGAATTTTAAAGAAAATGTTTAACTGGCTTGTTCACTTTCTTGTTGACACTGAGAGGAGCGATGCCACCTTCATAAATATCTGATGAGTATGAGGTTGCAGCCAGCAACTGTCAGGGAAACAACGAGCCTGGTTCTGTGCAAAGGGAACGAAATATATCAAAGCTGGGTTCAAGTTCAGGAGCAGCAGCTTTTGGAGGCTGCATTTGAAGCTGTCCAATTTCAAAGGTGCGTTCAGCTGTGGCCTGGACTAACAAGAATCCAGCAGATCCTTGATCCTTGTTTGTCCAGTCTGTCTTAAGATTCATTGCATGTCCACCAACAGATTCAGCCCCTGAACTAGGATACACATAATGTCTTGTTTCCTTTAACCCCAGTAGTTATTTAGGACGTTACCAGGCGTTCATGATGAGACTGTAAAGGGCCTAAAGTAATAAAAATAATGGATAGACAACTGAAATGTGAATTAGAGTTAAGGTAGATAAAGGTAAGTACAATTGAGTTAAATTGTATGAAAATATAACATTTAAAATCATCTAGTCGACATTTAGATCATGAGGATGAGTGGTGTTGATGAAGCTTGTGCTCATGTGACTGGGCCGTGGGAGTATGTCAGTCAAAAGAGGAGGTCTGGGAAACACCGTTTTAATCTGTACAAACCCCGACATGGAAATAACTCAAGTTGTGGTTTCATAAGCCTTTTTAGTGTTGGACTGTTTCTGTTCACAGAGCAGGGACTTCCTGTTCTGTTAAACCACAAGTTGGCATTTTTACAAACCGTAGAGATTAAATAAACAAGATGTAACATGTAAATTAGGGAGCGTGAGCCGAGCTGACGGGCAGATGTTGTTCCTATCAGACAGAACCAGGCGATCTGTTTACCCCTGTTTCTGTGCTCTGCACGTTAAGCTAAGCTAACTAGCTGCTGGCTGTAGCCTCATATTTACCTCACACATTTGAAAGTGGAAACAACCTCATCAAACTCAAGAAAATAAACAAGCGCATGTCCTGAAATATGAAATAGTTCCTTCAACAACATCTGAACTGAAATGATTTAGTTTTACAATTACAGCCAAATCACAAAATATTCCACCTAAATCCACTTTATATCATTATAATGGTTTTTCCCTTTTAGAGATCATCAGTGCACCAAGCAGCTCAACAGAGGAAGTGGACTGAATATACATGATCATAAAGAATGATTGGACTCACAGAGGTCGGACTGTCTCATAACTGCTCATCCTCCGCTCTGCGAACTAGACTAATTCAATAGAAGAGCTAATCATGGTGAATGTCTTAATTCTACAAACACAATGATGTAAACTCAAGAACGACGGTGGCGAATGCTCGTCCATGTTCTGGCAGTGTGAGACATTGTTATCAGATGCTCCAGACACAAACGGCATTTGCGCCACTTTTTGCTGCAGCCGGTTTCGAAAAGTCGAGGAGGCGGTCGCCGTCATCGTAACCGCCGCTGCCGCCGTTGAGCCGGGCTCACAGGTTCTCGTTGGTGTCGTGGTGGCACTGGCTGTCGGTCGAAGGGTTCAGGAAGGGCAGCTCGTCGTCACAGCCCTGCAGCTTCAGGACACGACTGCTCAGGTCCAAGCAGCACTGCGAGGCGACAAATGTAATCACACACTAAATAATGAACCTGACCTGAGGTTGTATACACGTTGTCTTTATTGTATCTTAACTTGTATCGTAACGTTAACCTTTGTCCAGTTGATCAGAAACAGTCAACGTTAACAACAATAACTGTTTTTGAATCTCCAGTCTAATCACACACACAATATACTCAGTCTTCTTTGTATTAGATATGAAACCACTGTCCTTCCACATGTCACAATATTGACTATAGTGACTTGAAGTTGCAATGCTAACAAATGTAACATGCTAGATGTATTATCTTCCTGCAGAAATAAAAGCATTGAGAAGACTTGTTTCTATCTGTATCTCTGCAGAGTCAGCCATGAGTAAATCAAGACTAAATTACTCTGCAGTTCCAGTTATAATGAATTACTACACTGTTTATAGTTTGTACGCTTAAAGTTAAATATAGGAGAGAGCTCGGAGGGAAATGTTCATTTTACCTTGCAAACTCCTTTAGGGGCCAATTTACTAAAATACTACTCAGATTTATTTCATAGCCTCCAGTCCTGCTGTAATTAGTGTTAGTAATACTGGAAGAGAGAGCACTGACTCCAGGTTGCCAAAATTGCGTTTCTCAAATGCGCATATTCCAAATTTCACATCACAGGACGTCCTCACCTCATTCTTATCTGGATTTTACCTGCACAGCGGGCAGCAGGGAGGAAATAACACAGCTCAGCCTTTCCCCCAGATAACACCACATACAGTATCATCTCTCTCTAACAGCATGTTCCTGGGCCTCCATCTTTCTCCCTGAAATGTTTATTTTTACACTTGCATTTATTTTTTCCTGCTTCTTCCCTTGTACTTATTTAAAGCTATGCATGTGGTCGTTTCAGGGTGGCTGTTCAAGAGACATCTGACCAAATATTAGCAAAGCAAATGAGAGACGTACCTTGAGTTCCAACAGAGTCTGAAGACCCAGGCACAGCTCAAACGCCTCATCCTCTGCAAGGGGGGGGGGGGGATAAGGGCAGAGGGAAAGGAAAGAAATAAACTGAAATTTAAAGCCGCTTCAGTAAAGCTTTCCAATTCCCATTCATCCTCATTTGAACGTGCATACATTAGCCTCCATCCAGGTCAAATCATCCACACAGCTGAATTATTCCCTCTTATTTTTAATGAGCGCTGATAAGCATGTGAGCTCGTGAGGGCGGGTTCAAGTTGTGCAGCAGTGAAGTAAGAGTTGTTGTAGAGCTGAGTGAGAATTTAACGTCCATGATGGATTCAGGTTCTGAGTTTAATTACTGAGTCAGAGTCGTTGTTTACTGATGAGGTGGAACTAAGGAGAAGGTCCAGTCAGAAGCTACAACATAGATAATGGTGTGTGGTCTTGTTCTTTCAGCTCCATGAACATGAATTGTCATTATTATTATTATGAACCAGGGCAAGATCAGGACGAACCTTTGCAGAACAATAATATTCATTTCACTTTATCATTTAATTTCATTGGATGTCTTGTCAAGTTAGAGTCCGATGGGAAGATTGGTGTCACTGTCATACAGCTGTATCAGTATGAAAACTATACACACGGGGAAACAGTGAGTCTGCATCTGTCCAACAGTGACAGATCCACCTACCTGCCTCACTGATGGACACATTTGATCTGGTTTGTTTAATCTCTATGTAAACCCGAGCTTGCAGACAGCGAAGAGAAGTAAACCTCGCCTGACTGTAGCGTCTCAAAGCAGAAACAACAGGTTTCTTGTGACTGGCTGTGGGCAGACAATAGATTCCCACACTGAATTCGTATCCCAGTCTGGTCCTGATGAGCACTTCCCACACCTCCACCCTACCTCCCAGTCTAATACTATTACTATGGCACGCTCATGGTTCATGGTGAAACATGTGGTGGTCATATCTCACATCTGTAACACTCATTGTTATCTTCCCTCGAAAAATATTAGCTCTCACCTCGTGGCAAACAAACAGAAACCCAAACAACGTGATCCTCAAAATCTGAAAAACAGACCAAGACTCAGCCAGTTCCTTATAAGTGTCCTTATAAGGAGAGCAGCTCTTATGTTGACCAAAATAAACTCTGCTTTTCCCATCCAGAGATAGAAAGTGATGCAAACTGATAGACACAGATAATGCAGATGGAGTTTTTCCCGGACTCTCACTGTTTACTATCTAGGACCAAACACTGCACCCCTGACCACTGAGGACCAAAGGGCTTCGTAAAAAACAAAAAGCGTAGTGGTAGTCAAACTAACTCACTTCACTGCTTCTCTGCTTCCTGCTTATGAATTTGTTCTTTGCTCCTGTTTCTCAGAGTTCATGATAATAATCCTCCCACTTAGACCTCCCTACCTGACATCATCAGATCAGCAGATCATCATTAAAATCACCATATAAAGAAGCAAAGATGAGCAGAGCAGACATTCATTTGACTGAAGATATTTCCTGTTGTCGCCTTGACATGTTCTTGTCGACCTCACTGTGCTTATTTCTGTCTGGAGGTGGACGAGGCTGTGGAGTGTACTGACTGAATGTTAAATAGAGAGACAAGCACATATCCAACCTCAAAAGCTACAGTAACAGAGCATCTGCAGAAACACCACGGGGGGGGGGGCTATTTTTCTGCTACAGTTGCTGCTGCTGCATTTATGCACCTGAACAGAGTGTTTAGACACCGGAGGAAAATCACCAGAGACGTCTGTGATGTTTGGATGGATCGCTGTAATAGACAGTACAAATATTGCTCTGGTGCGGTTTACATGGTTTGAAAGTGAAATTACCTCAAGAGCCACATGATGGATTGCCAGGAAATTTGGTGGAAACATTCGTGGTGCCCAGAGGATAGATCCGTGTGACTCTCGAAATCCTCTGACATTCATGGTGGAGTTAAATATCTGCCAGATGGATTGGCACAACATTGTGTTCTTGGCTGCCGGAAGATAAATGTGACTAATTTGTCTATTGTCTCGTGTTGGATGGATTGTAGAGAAGTTTGGTGCAGAGAGTAATCCCGTAACGTCTCGTTTAGTGCTCTCATTCAGTCTGAAGTTTTATTCATCCTGTACTTTAGCAGCATATCCCCTCACCATCCCTGTTCTAATGTGATCTGATGTAATTACCTTTAACATAGGCTGAACACTGGACCGTCTGCCTGCCCAGCTGCAGCTGCAGACCCGTCACTGAGCCGCTCACACCACATGGTGAACTGTCCTGACTGGGCACCAATCTATTGACACACAGAGACACAATCACAATCACAAAATCAATAGTTCAAATATACAACTCCCTCCTTACATTCTCTTCTAAGCATAAATATAAGTTGCTGTGTGACCTTGCGCATCACTTTTTGTTTTGTTTTTTTGCTAAAATGTCAATTGAAAGTTTGAGCAGCTGGGATTTCATTAGCCAGGACTGTGGAGACAAAGATTGCTCTGGTTATAGCAGCTTTTGCTGTTTTTTTTTTTTGCCTGTTACCATTTAGAGCTGATTTGAAATTAAGATGAGAGCGAAATGTCACACTGCACACATTCAGATCTAAAGAGTGGGGGTTTATTTGGTATTTTAATGTCTCCTCTTGAAGATGGAGGTGATGCGATGTCAGGTCTTTAAGGATGTGGATCTGGAAAAACCTATAGGCTGCCATCATTAAATCTGTCCTTACAGCTTATTGTTATCCATTTCTTTTTCTATTGCATTTTCTTTACCTTCTGCTCCTGTCATTTTGTCTTTATACTTTTCTTACTCGCCTTTTCATTGTTTTGATTGCCTGAACTGCTTAAAAGTGTGAAAGGGTGTCAGGGAATATATGTGCCGTGAGGGTGTTTGTCTGTTAGAGTAAGGTGATTCTTACCCCAGCCTCTGGCAGCAGGAGGAGGAGATGTGGTTATGTTGGCTGCCCGTGTTGATGGATGCCTTGACTTCAGTCTCGCAGCACTGTGGGGGAGACAGAGGGGGGGGGGGGATTTTGGTGTCACTGTGTGATTTTCCACTTCAGTCTGACACCGCCGCGTGTGGGGAAACATTCAGTCACCACGCACATGAACACAACTCTGGGGGAGCCTTTGAAAACCACTGATGTCTTTTGTTTTGAATAAATCCAATCGTCTACCACGCGTTTTTGAAACTGCTAAACTGAAAAATTGAAAGTCCAATGCGAGAGTTAATCGGCTTTGCACAATAAAAAACAAAACAAACCTCCCACTGATGGACCGTTTCCAACCCAGCACTTGTTTTCAGTCTGATATTATTCTGTGGTTGTAACTTGATCTGTATTGATTCAGTGCTGGAGTTTTAAAACACTGAGTGCTGCCAGCGTCTGGTTCAGTCAGTGGCCTAACGCTTAATAATGGAAGTTAAAAATAAGCCAATGAGGTTACTGTGTGAACCGTCACGCGAGTTGTTGTTTTGATTTTGTGCTGATGTGTGAAGTCCGTGTTGCTGACTGCTTCCCAACAGGATGCTGATCCTTCAGTTATTTCAGTGCACTTTGATTTTTCAGACTAAATGAAATGCATCATGACTCATTTTGTATGTGCACAGGTAACTCGTTATTATCAGTCACATGTGATGATAATGATTTCTGGAGGGGGAAAAAAAAGTTCTGTAAAACTTACAGGCTGCCCAGCACCAAAGAATCAGTTAGCAATTAGCATGTGAACATTGTCGAACATTTAGAGGCTAAAAAGTTGGATATATCCCTCAGGAGGTGGTAGAGATCAAAAACAGAGCTTTAATATGGTGACATTATATTTAATGAGAGTTAAAATGAGAAGGCTGCCCCCTTTATGTGTGTCTATGAGCTAAATGTGAAGCTAGGAAGCAGCAGAGTCAGAAGCTACCTAGCTAAGTGTTAGCATAGCTTATGCTAGGAACAATTAGCCTCGCTTTCTTAAAAAACTCATTCTCCAACACCCTTAACACTCATAAAATAGCAGATTATATTGTGTTTGTTTCATCTTCAAGAGTAAAAATGGCAGTTTCCCTCTTCTGTAGTGTTTATGCAAAGCTAACAGTCTCTTTGCGATCACTTTGCTAACTCTCGCCAAAATGGTAAATAAATGTATTTCCTCAGTTTCAAACAGATTTCTACAGTACAATTGCTAATAGGCAGACTGTCCTAGTTTTCACTGACATTTCTCCTTTTCTACATCTCAGAGTGGTGCTGCTGCCTGCAGGGCACTTCATGTCACAAAGACATGTTTCATCTACACTGCAGCAGATGGTATTGGTTTATGGGCAGCTCTTGTCTGTAGCAGTCCCTTTCAATTCAACATCTTCTCCCTTGATATCATGCAACATGTTAATGTTCATGTTGTTAGTGGGGGAAAAAAAATAACACAGGAAGATTATGGGATATACTCAGGACATATGGCAGCTCTGCATGTATGTGACATTAAGCAGTGTGCCTCACACTGTTAACCGTATGTCAGGCGGTACATACATTTTTCCACTATGAAATGCAAATACGTCTCAGCGTCTTTCTGGTCGATCGCTCCAGTGTTCTTGGAAATTGTGCAGAAACCATAAAGATAGTTAACATGAATGCTTCAGGTTCTGGACGGTAGTTGACTGTAAACATTGGACATATTTGTTATGGGTTAAAAACAGAAGTGTTTTTGCTCGACTGTGGTTTTTTATCTGCGCCGGCACCCATCCTGGTTCCTAAGAGCATATCTGTATATCTTTCCCTCCCTGTCATCTCCCCATCATGAATCAATACCTTACCCACTTGACCCGAGGATTTATCCCCCCTTGGAAATAAACACGTTCATTTTCCATGAGCCTTGTTTTGATCCCTGACACTCTGCACAGACTGAGCCCAGTCCCCTTTGTCCTCGCAGGCACACTGCCTTATCAGCAGGCCCACAAACCTGCTCCTTTGTCTCAGTCAATATGAAAAAAAAAAAAAAAACTCTCTCTCTCTCTCGCTGAAGTTTAAAAATAGCAGCCGCATGAGAACCTGACGAACACGTTGTACTTAATAAGTTGATGATCAAACCGAGCAATACATAATGAGTAATGGAGGGAAATCACTGAATCTACTAGAAAGAATGGATAACTGATTCTAAATACATTCTTGTGGGACTCTCAGGAGCTGTGCTACATACTTTGAACACCACAGGAATAAGCTTTGTTTGATCGCTGTATTGATTTCTTTCAAAAAATGAAAAATGGCTTCGTCCTCGGCGTCATGCTCCGCTGCAATTTTCTCATATCAAAACCTAAAACGTCCCCTCTAGAGCCCCTGGTTACAGGTCAATAACAGGCCAATTAAAAAAAAAAAACTCAATTGCACAAGGGAAATAATCGGCCCTGTTTATTTGTTATCTAATGTAAATTATCATATCGCTGGTCTGTTTCTGCTTTTTCAGTCGAAGCAGATACTTCATATCGTGCATCAGTGTTTTAACTAAGAGTGAGTTGTTCAACCTTCATCCCTGAAAATATTTAGTATCAGCTTTCCCTGTTTATTGGATATGATAAGAGAGTTGAGGACCATTTTGTGTGTGTTTTGTGTGACCTTTCTGCATACATTAGTCGTTGTCATGTTGAGTGTGTTGGATGTGGGACCGCAGGGAGCATCTCCGCATGAAACCGGGCAGCCATTAATGCCTAATGTGCTTCAGACTAGTAATTGTAAGAAAAGAGAGTTAATGGCAGACACGGATGCTGAATCACTGCGTGCATAATGGTGCGGTTTTCTATCTTGTTTTTGGCTGTTAATCGAGTTGTTTAAAATGCAACATGGGCTTTCCCTCGCGTACAGCAGGGTGTTCAGACAAACATCTGCCATTGCATTGAAATTTTCAGATTAGGGAACTGGACTGGGAATTGAAGTTGACAAGCTTCCTAAATAAATCAATATTTTGCCTTCATTGATAGTTGGATTAAATCTACAGGCACCAGAAAGATGAATGTAATACCAGGTAAACCCTGATTCCTTTGGACTATAAGCAGATGCCTTCATGTAATACTGATTGCTGAGTTTGTTTAAGTGTCTTCCTGTAAAGAGCAGCAATGTAAACAGGCACATCTTGTTGTTTGCTTCACATATCTTCAAGTGGACAGAAGCATCATCAAGATCTTGGGCCAAAAAAGCCTGATGTGAGCAGCAGCTGGCAGTCGAGGAACCAATCATCAACAAGTACCTGCACTAAGATGGAGCAAGCCGGCCTCACCTAATAGCACAGCTTTGCAGAGTTTCCCAAGAGAACTGGTGGATCGGTGCAAAAAATCGAGCAGGGGGCATGAGACCCTCAGGCTACCACACAACTATAGTCTTAGATGTGAGATTGGCAGAAGCACCAAGGAGAGCATTGATCCTTAAGGCTGCAGGAGTCACCGAGGGGTGCAAGTGAACTGCAGGCTGAAAATAACGGCTAAGACTAAAGTTGCTGTCAGACAGAATGGTTTTAGCAAACCATTTTGATTGCACCCATTCAACAAAAAACACTATTAAGATCTTGTTATCCAGACAAAAGACCTGTCACCCACAAGATTAACAACCACAGCATTGGGATCCACAGACGAGCAAACAAAGGCTTCCCCAGCACGTACATGAACATCCGAACCACTTTATAGAAAAGAGTCTTTGGATATTTACGCACCAGAATACCAATCAATTACAAAAAAGTCATCTCAATTAGCTTAATAAGACTCACAAGAGAGTGTGTGAGGTTTAACTGTTCTAACAGCAGCCCGTGGGCAGTCCTGTCAGGCTGCTGTTTCAGTGGGCTAGTACGCCAGGTTTTTACTGGCTGATCAAGATAATGTATTCCTAATCGACATTTAATCTATCTGAGGTGAATGGCTGTACTTTTGTCTGCCGTGACTCCGTTATCTGTTTCTCTGATCCAGTCAGATGAGCCTTGGGTCCTGCCAAGCTTTTGATGTGTTGTAGAAAGGAGGCTAAATGAAGAGTAGGCTTTAAATGATGAGTCATGGCAGCAGATAGTGGCGTCTTTGTATCAGCTGTGCTTTTCAGTTTTTGTGCTGCAGCAAAAAAAAAAAAAAAGTGTCAAAGCATTGACTGTGGGTGAAGACAGACAGGTCGGCTGCAGTACCTTGCACTGAATAACCAGAGCTGTGAGCAGCAGGGTCGAGCCCTCCGTGCCCTCGCTCTTCTCAGCCGTCTGTCTGGCTCCAGCTTCGCTGCTGTCGTCCTCCTCGTCTGACCGAAGGCTCCTCTCGCTCTCCTCCAGAGACTCCCTCTCCTCTGTGGAGTCGTCGGCCGTGCTCTCGCTCCTCTCCTCAGCGTCAGTGGGTCCGTCCTTGGTGTCGGCAAGCGGGGATCGAACCCTGGCGCTGGGGTCCCGCACTTCCCCTCGCAGCCGTGTGATGTTTCCCTCCAGCAGGCGGCGCTGGACGATGCTGTGAGGTTGCTGGAGAAAGGAAACGTAGAGGTCAGAGGTCAAGTTTATTGAGGAGCAAGTGGAGGCTGATACTAAGAAGCTCAGTGCAGTTGGTTGTCCAAATCTCTTTTGCTTGTGGACTGCTGGTTAAACAGCACAAAACTTTAACTTTTCTTTTACTCTTCAATGTCTGGCCTCATTTTTTTTTTGTCTTTACCGAGTGAGTAGCTTCATCTCAGAAACATCACAACGTCGAACAATGTGATGTGACAGCTGTTGCTCTGTGAGTAAATTCAATGTGTCATTCAATGTGCAGCATCTCCTCGTCTACCCTCCTTTAATAAATATTTGAAGTAGTATTATCTCCACAGACTGTGTTACAGATAGCTAGTGACGCACTGCTAAGATACATTTAATCAAAATAAAAAACACACACACACATACATACAGAAGGATATGGAGGTCACTGTGCTAAAAGAAAAAGGTCGGTATGACTTTAGAGGCTTTAAATTGTCTGCACTCTCAGGAAGTTGTTACCATACAGATGAGCTGTGGGGTTTTTAATTTAAACAGAAGGATTGACTTCCTTGTTTGTTTATAGAAAACAACAAACTGACATATCTGCACATTTATCAGATTGGTATTTAAAGTCTAGACCAGTGAATATTGATCTGGACCCGTGGGACAGTTGAGTCTCAGGAAGTAAGCTGAGTGCCATCACTCAGACCTGCTTCTTTCTATTGAATTTACAGTACATACACATGATGTAGTTTATAATGTAAATGCTGGACAAAATAGAGAGAAAACATGTTGGTTAATTTTTCCATCAAGGTGTTATGACGTGGACGATCAGAGTTGTTCAGAATGGCCTCTACTGTATTCAGTGGGCACCTCTCCACCATACATATACATATATATATATATATATATATCTCAGAATAAGATCATTTGTTTTCATGAATGACTGTTAATCATTAGTGGTTCTCAGTCTGGCACCTATATTATTAAAATTCAAGCGCTTGCCTTGGCATTTCAGAGACATATTTCCTCCTCCCTCCTCCTTCTTTTGCCTCCACATAAATAACACAGGGAGATTTAAATAGCTAACTTTAACTCCGCTGGAAATGAAAGCATTTTAAACTAGCTGAAATGAAGGTCACATTATCATGCAGCGAAAGCCAAGGCTGCGTCCATACTGTCAGGTCATAACTGTCAGCAGAAGACCAAAAAAAAAAAAAAAAAATCATATTTCTGCATTGGTTTTGTTTTTGCTTCACAAGCCTTGCAGCCATGTTTTTTTTTTTTTTTTTTTGCCAACACACAGACTCTGGGTGTCGCTTAAGGTTTTGGGTTTTCACACCCTGGAGATTCAACACAAAAAGCACTTTAAAGAGACAATGTGTTGACAGTGTTGTTTATGGCTTCAGAAACATTATGTCATCTCAGGTACAGCGTGGATGGATGCTACAGTTCTGCTGTATATATATATATTTAATAGTTGGTTTGTTGCTGTGGTTAGTGGCAGGTTTCTACTGTTTCAGAGCAACATGTGGCCAGTGAGTGGCTGCTCACTCAGGATCATACAAACGGTAAATTATATTTAAGCTGTCTGTTCCTCTGTAATCACATTGCTGCCGTGCCACAGCGGAGTCTGAGTTCAGACAGCTTGAAAAGAGCAGGTCACCCAACACCAGCGCAGTCTCTGCATTAATAAAACACAAAGCTTCTTCTGTCTTCCCAAGGTTCCTCAGAAACAACACGTTATTTCATAGAATAATTTAGACCTCATATTAAATGTGTTTTAGCTTTAAACTTGTATCTATGAAGAACATGCTCCTCATTTTTTAAGGAAACCCAAAAGAGCAGGTCACAAGATAACACATTAGATCATTTGCCTTACAGTGCAGATGCAGTAAAAAATAAAAGAAACAGGTAAAAATGAAGTTCTGAACTTAAATGTAAAGTTGAGAGAAAAAGGATATTAAGTTGGAGAGAGGCAGTTTTCTTTCTGTCTTTGAACCTTCTTTGTGTGTATTGTCTTATCTCAGGAGTAACCTTTGTGAGACTAAGAAACACCAGACAAAAGGCAGTGGATAAGTCGGCACAAGTCTCCACAGCCCAGAGCTAATGCTTTAAAACATCCGCAGCTTAATCAATAGTTTCTCAGAAGTACCCCACAGCTTCCACGGACCTTTGTAGCATGTTTGAGCTCATTGCTGACACGAGTCAATAAAGAGCCAAAGTCAGAGTAAAGAAAATAAAGACCGAACGTAACTGGAAAAATGAAAAACTGACCTCAGAACAGAGCGCAGCACTGTTTTAATGATGTGGATGAAACCACGTTAAGTTTAAGCTGTCGAGTCTGGACAGGAAGTGACATCACAACTTTGGCTTTCTACACAGTGGGAGCTATGTCGTTACCAGGCGCCATGGAAACCTCTCCTCTGGACCAAAGTCAACAGACTGAATATTCACCGTACCAGCCAACGCTGGTGTCTGTAGAGCCGGTTAAAGTATCTTGGGCGATTGCCAGTCTCATAAAGGACGTCCCCATCTGCCCACTGGTCTCCTCTCCTGACACAATCAGCAGTCTGTTGGAGAGATTGGTTTGTCTACCCCCACTTCACAACCCTTTACACCTGGCTGTTGATGTCACTGTTACTGTAAGTGACGGTGGCGACTGGAGAGCTCTTCTTCGGTCACATGACCTCAGGTTATTATGGGCCATCTTGTGGAGGATCCCTCTCTGCAATAGCATGGCGATGTTTTTCTACAAGTGAGCAAAGCCTGAGTGTGTGTGTGTGTGTGTGTTTGTTTTTAGGTGACGCACTCTGGGTGATAGCGTAGTGAGGCAGTGGCTGATTACAAAATCTGACCTTCCTCTGTCTATGAGGGAATTCCACTTAGCAGCTGTGATCGTGTCGCTCTGACCCCCATTAAGAGAAAAAGCTTATGCAGACAGACAGGGAGTGGAAAGATCGACCCTGGTACCCTGCTGCTTTGCTGTGTTTTCCTTTTTTTTTTTACCCTGCACATTGTTGGTCATTATCACATGTTCTGCTCCGATTAATGAGGCTAAATTGTGCGGTTATAAAAGTGTCCCTGAGCTGAATTTGAATGAAGTGCAGGGACGATTTCACTGAGCGGTGATCAAGAAGACGACACGGAGAGAGAAATAAGTGAGAAAAGGAATCAGGGCCCGAGAGACGGAGGCTGTATAACCTTACAATGGTCATAATAGTGTCGTCTCATGCCCAGTCATGTCTGAGAAGAATCAGCGGCCTTGCTCTGTGTCATCTGTCATCACACATCTATCTGTGGAGATGAAGCTCAATTCAACACCTCAAAGAGAATTCATCCACCTTTGAGAGAATCAAATACTGTATTAAAAAAAAGAGAAGCAGGCACCAGGTCTCTGTAGTAGATAGTTGAAAACCTCCTCTGTGTCTGTTTCACTGCTTCTTCACAGAGCTACAGCAGGTCTCAGACCAGTAATCACCACCGTGTCCCCGGGTTCACCTGCTCCTTCCTGACCTCCACCTGTGGCTGAGCAGCACTGAACAGACTCCTTTCACTTCTTTTCCTGTCCTTCCATTATCTTTTCTATCTGTTTCATTGTCTGTAAGTTTTCCTCTCCTTGGTCCCAATGTTCATTTTCCTTTCCTTTCATTGTATCCTTCCATTCCATTAACTTCCATTTCTTTGCTCAGTTTTCGTTCATTCTTCCATTTTCTTTCCATTATCTTTTCTCTCCTTATCCTTTCCTTTCTTTCCTTCCCTTATTTTTCCTCATCCTTATTCCCCATATTTCCTTTCCTTCTCTTTCTGTCCACTACTACCCTCCTCCGTGCCTTTCCATTGTGTGTTTGGTTCCTCTCCTCATTCCCTCCATCTCCATCACACTGGTCCAACCCCTGAGCCTTAGATAAGTGATGCAAATCCTAATCTTCTCCTCTCCTCTCTGCAGGAGCCTCCTCACACAGCAGCTTCCACATTCAGCTTCTCCACATTCAAACTAATCAAATTCAATCAGCAACTCCACTTTAGATCTCAAGTGTTTGTTTTTTCTATTGTTGTCTTCTTGACTTTAGCCTCTTCTTGTGGCCTGTCAGGCTGTCATCAATCAGCTGATCTCCTTCCTGCCTCAGCACTCCCTGGATTTTTTATTAGCACTAATTATACTCTTACAAATAGGCTGCTTGTCAGAGAGGATGCAAACGGGGGGCAGATCAAGGTTCATTTGCATACAGCATGTGAATCAAAGCCAAAGCACTGGGAAATATCATTTTAATGAAATTGCTTATCAGGCCTGTTGGCACCACCGCAATGTTTTTATTCAGCAGGCAAAGGGATATGATGGCGGGAAATGACATCAGGCTCTAATAGTTTGGAGAAGAAGAGAGAGAGAAGCCTGAGAGTTTGATTAAGGGCTCTTTTCTGTGAGAGATGTTTTTTCTCATCAGGCTGCAGGCAAGCAAAATCTGATAGACAATGAACACAATGTAATTTCAGCCCTGCACCGCTCCCTTGGCGTCTGCTCCTGCCGAGCCCTGGCTGCTCTGAGGTCAGCTCTGGAGCAAATTATTTTGGCTGATGGCAAGCTGCTAGCAGGCGGCGTTTGGTGTCGCAACATGTGTTTTTTTACAGTTCAGGGTGGAATTGATAACGTTGCACTTGATCTTAATATAGAGCGACGGTTTAGACTGTGAGATGGAGGAGAGGAAGTAGGAAGGCAGGTGGGGGGCCGAGGCCGCTTAGCACCCAATTGCAGCAGTTTGCATCATAACTCAAATAGTCAAATGCAAACAACTATACCAAAAAGACATACTTTTCAGATCCAGTGTGACATGCACTTACAGGGGATGTCATTATCCCTGAATGAACATCCATACATCCACTTAGACATCACATCACTTCTTGCAGCAGAACTTGCCTGAGAATCATCAGGCTTTTAAGTTTCCTTCACTATCACGATAATCCAGTGATGGCTGTCTGTGTATCCGTGCGTACACTGCAAGCAGGAACAGCTACTGGTTAATTTGGCATACTTTTTATACGACAAAATATGAATAAATAAAGTCTAAAATGGGCCAGACCGTCTATAACAAGATTATGCATTCTGTTTAAATCCCCTCTAAGCCATCACAGGAAACATGGTTCCATAACTTCATCCCCAAAAACATTAACATCAACTTTCCTGTCTTTTTCTTTCTTTTTTTTTTTTACCTTTTTGAGTGTGATGTGTCAGACTCTAAAAACTCGTTATTCACTGCACCTGCTGCCAGCGAATCTGCCTCTTCATAAATCGTCATGTGATTCAAAGTTTCTTCCCATGTGACACATCTCGAGGTCTCGACACATTTCTCGCCTCGTTTCTGTCGACGTGCTTGTTAACGGGCTGAGAATATGAGAATTGGCATCAATCACATGGCGTCCTCGTGGACTTACTGTCTCCAAATCTAATGAAGACAGTAGCAACCAACCTCATGCCTTAAAGACTTTATCTATTACACGCGTTGCAACCTGCTGCTTCGCTTCATTTGGCATTAAATGTTTTGGCGTTTTTTGTTTTTTTTTTGTGTGTTTTGTTTTTTCATTGTTGAAGCAGCTGAGGTGGAATTGGCATCGGCCGAGGTGTAATCTGTTTGTTCATTTCCCAC
This sequence comes from Caranx ignobilis, assembly GCA_021432705.1. Taxonomy (NCBI): domain Eukaryota; kingdom Metazoa; phylum Chordata; class Actinopteri; order Carangiformes; family Carangidae; genus Caranx; species Caranx ignobilis. The sequence goes on along the minus strand of JAFHLA010000064.1, from coordinate 429,440 downwards.
AGCATGCAGAGTGATTTCTGGATCATAGTATCATTTTACACATTCATTGCTCCTGACTGTGTGATGTCGCTCAGATATTGCAGCCACAGGGCAAAGCTTTCACTGATTTAACACCCACTCCATCTATCTTCATTTTCCTCATAGGAAATAACTTCTTTTTGCATGTGGAGCTCATAGACGTATGGTTAAACATGTTTATGTCTTCATCTTATCTTTTGTTCCCTGGAGTCACTCACAGATTTCAGACATATTTTTATGCCGTAACTCTCAGTTCATGATTGCAGTTATTCTTAACAGCTTCAGGCTTTGTACCTGCTAAACTTCTGAAACTACAAACCACACGATCCTGCTGTTGAATTCTGCTGTTATTATTAGTAATTACGATAAATGTTTGCATTAGGACTTATATTAGTGGGAGAGACACAGTTACCTTTCATATTAGCACCCTTGCTGTTGTTGCTGATACTATTACTGTAGAAGTCCCTCTGAAAGACGCTCTGACTTGACTGTTGACTTAAGATTTGACTTCATATTTGAGCTAGAGCTACTGTCTCCTTTTGGCTTTGTTGTTGATGTGGTCTGTTGCTGATTCTGCTGATGAGACTCCTGCAGCTACACCCCCCCACCCCCCCACCCTGAACACTCACTAGTCCAAACCGGGTCCACTGCCGGTGAGACAGAGAGACAACAGTTAATGAATGACGCCACCGCTCCTCATCCTCTCTGTCTCTCCATCAGTTTCTTTTCTTCTGTACTCTTCTCCCTCTGCGAGTCAGATTAGAGGCTAATTGCCATGTGGACTAATTATCTGACTGCAACAGGCTCGTCTCTCTCATCCAGCCAGTCACGTGAGCTTGGTAATGTCCTCTTTCTGATTCTGACGGAGGTCCCCAGTGGCTGACTTCCTCTCTCGCAAAGAACCAAAGAACCAGACTCTGGCAGCTTTGCATCTGCTCATTCTCATTTTACCTCTCTGTCCCCTTTTGTTTTCTTTACATCACTCTGTCCCTTCACTAAAGATGATGATGATGATGATGATGATGATGATGGTGATGGCCGAGCTGCCGTGAGATGGTCTTATAAGCTGTGAGGTGAATAATTACAGCCTGTGTGGACCTGGTTTACAGGACTGCAGATGAATTAGTGAGCAGACTTTCAGTTTCTGTCCTGTCTGTGCTCAGAGTGATAATTAAAGTGGACGTCTGCACTTTGATGAACCATCTGCCACTGGCAGTTCATGTGTAGGTGTATGGGATGGCATGTAATCTTCAAAGTATGTGCTGACATGCATAATGATGGTGTCCTTGTAAGTGGAGCAGGTTTTTCTTAATTATTCTGGCTCAAGATCTAGAATACACACACACACACACACACACACACACACACACACACACACATATATATATATATATTATCAGAGAAAACATCCTATAATGTTTAAAGGTAGATGTTTGTATTAAAGCTCCATGAGCCTCAAAACCAGCCGTCAGGACTTCCTGTGACTTTGTGATGTCACAACATAGTAGCTACTGAGCCCCACCCACCTGGACCCACCATCCAATATACCAATACTGTAAAATATGTCCTTCATCAAAAAATGAAACAACTTAAGTCAATCAGTTTAACTTCTCAATTCTCTAAATTGGTCAGTTTATTGATTCATTGAAAAAATAATCAATGTATCCATCAACAATGAAAATTGTTGGTTTCAGCTGTCGTCTCCTCTCCCCCTTTAAAAACATGTGCAGTCTCAGTTTGTTTTGCTTCTAAACCAAAGATTTTGCCGTGAATTAAAATGATTAAAACCAGGAGGACGACATGCGTCACACCTCAGCACATGCCCAGTTAACATGTCTGTCTTCTCCTCTGGCTTCCTCTCTGTTCCTCTGGCAGTATCATTATGTGCTCTCCCCTCTTCTGTTGCCGGGGTTTGCTGCCTCGTTTTTTTTTTTTTTTTTTGTGTGTTGTTTTCGTCGGGGTATATTTAGCCACTTGTCTTCCGACGGAGCACTGGGGGAGCAGCTGAGGGAGTGTTGCCACCCATCCACAGCTCCAGATGACACAGAGAGAGACAGGTTCACACTAACCTCTCCCCAGCCCACCTAATTGTCCCGGAGCTAATAATAAAGCCAACATCTGAACCGATTTGTTTTGGAGGGAAGAGGCGCAGGAAGAGATAAAATCCCAGGAGGCTGACGATCACACTGAGTTACACTGTCGTGTTTGCTCTTCACTTTGAAGTGCTACTTTGCCTTCTGGGCGGAATAAACAATTGAGTGTGTCAAGTGAATCAGAATTCATATGAATATGAAAAGGCTTTTGCAGGGAGCAGTGTACTGTACGCCATCTGTTTATACGAATCCATGAGTATGAGAGGACAGGAGATCAGTGAGTTCACCAAACTCAGCTCTGACAAAAGAATAACACCTCTCCACCGTTTTTTTCTCTGGTGTGACAAGGTGTTCGGGCTGAAATTGGACATAATGTTCAGTAAATTTGAATTGAAGTTGTATTTCATCTACACAGTAAATTCATGGTCGCACCTTTTTTTTCTTTCTTTCCATGCTCTGCTCCTCCTATAAAACAACTCTACATTCAAGCCCAGTTCTGTAGCTTTTGATCATCCTCAGAAGAGAAGTACCTGGAGACTCCACTGTCTCGATTAGACAGGCCCACACACACACACACACACAGGTTCAGACTCACTCAGCTGCAATAGAGGGACATGAGCAAACGGACAGCTAAGCTGCAGGAGGAGAAGAAGAGGAGGAGGAGGAGGAGGAGGAGGAAGGCGGCTCTGCAGCAGAAGAAAATTAGACCAATATGAGATTTTGAAAGCCACTATTTTGTTGTGTTGAAGCTCCCAGTGGTGAGAATTGAACCTTTTCATTTTAACATTACCGTTTGGTCATGACAGATAAAACACTGACATGAAAACTTCCTCAGTGAAATCCATATAAATTAGCTTGTTAGTAAAAGATAATCCAATGCATTTGATCATATTAAGAGAAACATTTGTTCCCATAAGCTTGAAAGAAATGAGTAAGTGTGCAAATTTACATTATTGGCTTTGATTGAAAAACAATTATGATTTAAAAGTCTAATTAGCAGCTGCGAGAGTGACAATGTTTGAATCATCTCATGTTGCAAGTCTTACCGATGACTCAGAGTGCCTTCCCCCCATATGTATATATATATATATATATAGAGAGAGAGAGAGTGTTTTTTTCTACCATATACACACTGATTATATTGGCCGTCTTGCCCAAGGACACTTCGACATGTAGGCTGGACAAACCAGGGGTCGAACCAGTGACCTTCTGATTAGAGGATTACCTGCTCTGCCTCCCGAGCCACTGCTGCTGCTCTTATTAATGTGTTTTTAAAAAATGTATCTGCAGCATCTTTTTCCACATTTGTCTGGACACAAGATTCAGAACTATTTTCCTCCCTGTCAGAAAAGAAATGTCTCCAAACTTCAGCAAGTCAAACCAAAACAATACATGATATTAAGGCTTAAGGTCAGATTGCATGCTAAGGTCAAGTCTAGAATAGAAATGTAAGACCAAGATCCTGGAAACAGTTTATTCTCCATATTTGGGCATACAAATAGAAATGATAATTGGATAAATAAACAGACCTTCAGTGCAGAAATTATGGCATTGCCCTTTAAAAATTGCACTGGTGATATATTTGTTGCATAAGCCGGCCTTGTTGCTTTGGTCGTCCCTGTCGTCATGTGTACAGTAGAAAACAGTGAGGTTACACTGTGGTTACACAATAACTTGGTCTGTGCTGAGCTCAGGTGTTAATGATGTTTCCTGCTCAGTCCTCCAAACACACACACATACAGTCCTGTTTATTCCCCTTACCCCCATATCCACTCCTAGCTTGTGTTATATGAAGCAGCTCCACTAAACCGTGTGCCCTCCCTGACCCTGTCTCCCATCGCTTCTCTCCTTCCTCTCCATTGCTCTTGTGTTAGAGCTGTGGATTTTTTGCCCTTTTCATGCTCAGTGCTTCCCGCACTCTGCAGCACAACATGGCCGGAGCTCTGCTGCTGCTGCTGCTGCTGCTGAGATAGTGAGAGGACCTCAGGCTAAAGAGCAGCAAAACAAATTCACTCTTACATAATAGGCTCCAGTGCTTTACACACCGGACAGGACAGGCCGAGTTAGCACAAATTAACAGAGCTAGAGACGAGGTTACAGCTAATACATCTTCACATGGCTTAGATTCTCTATAGCAAACAAAAGCAGTAAAGAATATACATTATTTTTTTTTATATATATGATTTGCTTAATTCATTTTTATGAGTAGTAGATACAAGTGAGTACAGAGCTGGAGCTATAAGAGATAATTAGCTTAGCTTAGCTTAGCTCTGTTTAGCTTGGACTGGAAGCAGCTAGCTTAGTCAAACATTAAAACATACACTTGCACCATGAAATGCCTAGTTATTTATACAATAAAAATGTCAAAAGGACAAGTTTTGGTTAACATTCAATGTTTTACTGTAGATTTAAGTTCGGAGCTGGGCTGGAGCCAGAGGGCAGTTAGCTTTGGTTAGCATAGCTTATTTAACTGCTCGAAGCAGTGGGATATAACTAGCTTAGTGCCTCTGACAAAAGTTGAAATGCACACCAGCATCACAAAAGCTCAGTTATTGACACAAGTATAAAAAGTGTTTATAAAGGGTTTGTTAACAGTTGTCAGTTCTTCTGCACAGACTGCAGAAAGCTACAGCAATGCTATGCTAACGAGCTAGGATCACAACAACCCAGTTTTCCGTTGCTCTTATTGTGCAGATAATAAAAAAGATGTAAAGTGTAAATAAGTGACAGTTGCTGGCAAACTGATTTATTGGTTTTGGATTATGTCAGACTGACCTTGTCTTTAACCTTAATGCTAAACTAAGGTCGCTATCTGCTCACTGTTTAATAGCAGGAAAGTAGCAGCTATTTTCATGTTGAATGATCTGTTTGGTTGCTTAGCTCCCAAGGTTATGACTTCAACTTGCTAATTTGGTCAACTGAAAGTACGAAGCCAAAAGATTTTGTGTTCATTTTGATATAAAATAGTGAAAAACAGCAGATTATCAAGAGGCTGGAACCAAAGACGTTTGGCATTTTAACTACAAACATTACTTTAATGATGCATACAGCTGGTTTCTGTGCTAGTAATGACTCTGAATGAGTCAGTGGAATAATTTCAGATTTAATGTCGAAGTCTTGGCCTCCAAACTATGTTATTCCTTTTTAGATAATTGATTTAATGGATTTGCCCTGAGCATTCATAAATATTGAAATCTAGCAATGTCTTCTATAAAAACCCCAACCCCACCCCACAATTAAGGTCTGACTTTTGTTTGTGAAGGTCACAAGCCAAAACGAAAATGCCAATGTGTTTAAATAGATACATCAGTACATGCACTGGAAGAGGCTGATTTGTTGTCGAGACGGCCTACAGACAAACAAATGGATGCGACAGCCTCATCCAGATGATCTCATCTTTTGTCTGTGAAGGTTTGGTATGTGAGCCACCTCAGAAACACATCATGCTTTCTTTTCATTCGGCCCATCCACACCTATTCACAGCCTGAACGACACGCTCGCTCTGCAGAGAACAGATACTGACATGACGGGAAGGACTGCTGGCAATTTCCACTCCTCCCTCCAGTTCTCAAAGCTGTTCTGACACCGAAAATCACTTGTTACAGATGCCATGCAAATTGCACTGTGCTCCCTGTGGCCACGTCTGCGCCACAGATTGGGTATTGAGATGAGCTTCATTCTGTCTTCATGGAGAAGATAATTGGTATTCTGATAAGAGCGTTTTCAGGCCACTGCAGGAGATATTGAATCACAGGCTGAACATTAAGCTCTTTGAATCTAATAGAGTTTTCGGGGGACAATTGCATCATCACTTGAATTAGTTTTTCATTTTATCTTTGTAATGTTTATGTACAGCAGCATTTGTTCCATCTGTGTCGTCTGAAACACCGCAGCTGCCGCAGGAGCAGGTGTCTAGGGCCACGCTAGCTGCTAGAGATGCTAATGTAAGCATGTTCATAGTTGCACTGCTAGCATTAGGTTTAGCAGGTTAATGCAGGTAATGATTATATAACACAGAAGTCTGTGAAGTTCACAGAGACTTGCAATGCTAACATGCTAAGCTACAGTTCCTCTTGTGTCCACTAGAGGTTGTCTCTCAAAGCGAAACTTCACAACAGAAACAAACATGTTTATGGTCTCCTTCCTCCTTCATGATGACTGTGTTATATAACCCACCTGTTTGGATTTTATTAAGGTTAATGTCTGCACAGATGGGGCGGGGCCACTTTGAGTGACACTTGCTTCACTTCTATTAGCTATGTCCTAGGCTACATCCATCTTTATTTACACACTTGTGTTTACTGTTTTTGGTCAGTCAGTTAGTGTTGGATGAGTGAATGTCTGACTTTGTTGGTGATCAGGAGGAGGAGGAGGACATTAATGTCTCTGTCAAATTTCAGGGAAATCCATCCAATCGTTGCTGAGATATTTCAGTCTGGACTGACACTGACATTAATAGAGCTTTGCCACCAGCAGAGCTACAAATCTACGACAGAGAAATCGGTGTTTATACTTTAAATAAGATCCACTTAACTATTAACCTGGTGTTTTTTATTATGTGTCACCCAAGAAAGACACAGTGCATTAAGGAGGAGAGAGAGAGAGAAAACATATCCATCATCAAAGCAGAGGAGGATGGGGGGGAGGGTGTTTTTCTAGCAGCAAATGTTGGTATTAAAATCTGGCAGACATTAAATTCATCACAGTGTGATATTCCCACAGAGCACAGAGCACTGATAGTGCCAGAGCCATCGTGTCGAGGTTCTTGGAAAGCTCTGGGGAATCTGGGAAGTTGCCATCAAACCAGAACTGTGTCAGAGCCGAGGCAGAGTAATAAATTGTTAAGATTATTACAGGGAGTTCCTCCAGAAGCGTCAATACACACACACACACACACACATACACACAATATAACAGCATCAGCTCAGCACGCTCTTTTTTTGGTGGTTGGTGGACATGTCCCACTTTAAATGCAGGATTGCCTTTCATCCTAAACGCCAACCCTAACATTTCTCAGTGTATAATGACATCAGCCTCTACTTGAGCGCCTCTGCACAGTGAAGTGTGACCCACTGTGACTTCCCTCCTCTGCATGGAGAGTGCAGGGCTCTGAATCTTTCATGACCCTTTCAATGACGAATTTCCCTTTGATGACATAAAGTACATGCAGGAGAGTTGGGCGTAAGAGCTTTAAGCAAATGGTGGATGATATAGTCAGTAGGCAAAAGGAGGGAAATTGCTCCTTATGCATAATGTTTCTTCAGAGGGGGGATTCGCAGCTTTTCTCTATAAGCAGAAACTGAATATCTTTGGATTCTGGACGAGACCTGTTTGGTCCCATTAATGAATTACTCAACCAACAGAGAGTCAGTCAAAGGTTTAAACATTTGCTCCTTTCTTGTTCATAACAGTGACAGTGAACTGAAGCTCTGCAGGTTCAGGATATTGGAAACCTCACCTGACACATTTCACTATCAAATTGATTGATAGTTGCACTGCTTTTTTTTTTTTTTTTTTACTATTTACTGACCCTTTACAGACTTAATTAATCAATTTAGCAAGCTGGTAATTGTCAAGTGTCAAAGTGGCAAAGAGGTGATTAAAGGGGAAGTCCACTCCATCTGTGTTGACGATGCTAATGGCTCCAGGCTGCATTAGCCGACAGCTAGCATGTGTTTCCCACCCAACAGGTAAGCAGTCACAGGTGCATTGTGGTTAAGCAGGTGTCGGGTTTTGACCGTATCTCTGATTCTGCTGCAACACAACTGTTCATCTTGTGTCTCATAATTGCATAATAACATTTGAACACCTTGCTCCACCTTCAGCAGCTGCTCAGCACACAGAGACAACATCGAGACAACCACCTCCTGAACCCAATGATGTCAGAGTCCACTCACCAGGTCTTTGGAGGTGCCCAGCCTCTTGAGCCCGTCCAGGGGCAGGAGGTCAGCGGAGTCCTTGTGTGTGAACTGGGTGGCCTGCTTCAGACGCCTCTGCTGGTGCAGGATGGCTTTATCCCGGATGGCTAGCTCACCTTTCTTCGCCTCACTCATGATCTCAGGGGTATGACCAAAAAAAAAAAAAAAAAAAAAAAAAAAAAGATAGAAGAACACAAAAAGAAAAAAGCAAACAGTCAGTTGTGATGCCGGTGCACGGAGACAGCAGGAGCGCTGGGAGCTCTCTGCAGACAGATACAGAGAGAGAGTGAGAAAAAGAGAGAGAGAGAGTGGGTTTCCGTTTGCAGTGAGGATGACAAGAAAAAAAAATGCAGCTTTTTAGTTTTGCTGTTTAGATCCTCAGCGGCTGAATGAACCTGCAAATGAGCCTCTTCCACCCTGGTTCACTCCTCTCTGAAACGCTGCTGTCCTTCCCCCTGGGATTGCTCTGCTCTCTCTCTCCCCTCTCTCTGTCTCTCTCTCTCACCCCTCTCTCTCTCTCTGTTTGTAGTCCTTGGCATGTATTGGTCTCAGCAGCTTCAGGAGCTAACGTCCTGTCCTGGATGCTCGTCTCATGTAGCCATTCATCTTCCTCACAGTGTCAAGCTCAGTCCTGTCTCTCACTGAGGCTGTGGGGTAGGTGTGACACAGAGAGAGAGAGAGAGTGTGTGTTTTCCCCTCCCCTCAGTGCCATCTGTCCTTGAAGCTCTCTCTCTCTCTCTCTCTCTCTCTCTCTCTCTCTTTCTCACTCACATCTCTGCTTTCAGGAGTATACTCTCTTGCTCTCTCTCTCTTTCTCAGCCCTCCTCCTCAATGTAGACGCAGGCTCACGTCCGAATTCAGAGCACATTTTCTCAGTTGACTCTCACAAACAAAAGAAAAGCCGTCTTTAATGTCTCACACCTCCTCCACCTTTAATCTGCGCACACACTCTTTTCTTTCCCTGTAGCTGCAACATACAGCATCACATTAGACATGTTGTTTGGTCTGTGTGTGTGTTGCTGCTGCTGCTGTTGCCTCCTGCTGTGGAGGTGTGAGAGATCACTGTGGCCTGACCCCCACACACAGGGGATCAATCTGAACCACTGATGGCAGCGATCGATCCCCTCCACCTCCCACATGGCTGCTACCGGGAATTAAAGAGCCCCAGTTTTCTCCAATTAATTCCCCCTTTGTCCATCCATCCATACACACACACCAACAAAAGGCTATGGTTATAACTAACACCTGTGTGTATGTGTGTGTTCTTGACCTCTGGAAATGACGAGGACACATTTTGGTGTTGTTGATGAATCTGACCACAGACTTTGAAGCTTTCAAATGAAAACATCTACTTTCAGAAAATGTACAATGGCATCAAAAAGAGAGAGCCGAGATGGAGGAGTGTGTTTTTTTTTTTTTACAATGTATAATAGAGAGTCCTTGTGAAGGTGAAGTGGAAAAATAGTTGTAGCCCACTGAGAAATGTGATGTTTTGAAAGCGTGTGCCGCCCCCTGCTGGTCGTATCTCTGCTTCCTGGTGGTTCACATGAATCTGTATTCAAACTCTGTGCAGCAAGATGAACATAATGAATTCAGATGGCATTTTATACACACACACACACACACACACACACACAGCTCTGATGTGAAGTCAGGCGCAATTTGTTGTGATTCCAATCAGAGGTGTTAATGTCTCAGGGTTTTCACAGACTGTCAGTGTCAGACGTCTTAGTTAATGTTGACTGTACTGTAAATATACCTGACAAAGAAACACATCAGGACATGTCTGATGGATTGGAAACATATGGGAGAGTATTTCTCTGTTAAAGAAGTCAAATATTCACTGATCCCTCCTTTGTAAATGGGCTGGTTTTCTGTTTATCCTGTCTTACATGACAGCAAAGTGGCAAATCTTTGGGTTTCGGAGATAAAATGTGCAATTTTGACAGTTTTGTTTATGTTTTTAAAACATTTATTTTCATAAATTTGTCAAACTAAATGACTGTAATTACAAAATATACTCTGTAAATCATGGAGGAAAATGTTAGTTGGTTTTAATACGCAATGTGTTTTTGAGAGGAGTAATTGCTGACTGGTTTGTTCTCCTCTGGGAAATTAAATAGTCTGTTCGGCTGAATTACAAAACAAGCAAATGTTTCATTTGGTTTTATTTTGTCTGCCACAGAATCACAGGACAGTTGTGTGCCACCCCTGAACTCCTCTGCTTTAACTATATGTACATATGTCGTCTCCCTGATGAGTATAACCTCCCGAACTCCGTATAGGTGGAGACATACAGTGGACGACCAGCAAGGAATCCAAATAGAGCGTGGTCCGGGTGGTTGGAGCCAAGTTTCCCTGGGAAGCAATGGACCAGAGTGACCCACAGAGGCAGGAGGTACTGAGTTACTCTGATACTCTGAGTAGGATATGGATTACACACAATCAGGCCATGAAGACAGAGCCCTGAACATCATCTTTATTATCATGATCTAAATATCCAAACTGTCAAACAGAGAGAAGTAAATGCAGAGGAAAGCTGAAATCCTCAAATCAAACATTTTATAAGTGCGGCGTTTTCTCAAAAGTCAAGAGTTAAGGAAATAAATGTTGCTTTGAGGCTTGTTTCTCCAAACACACACATTTGTTGAGGAACTAAAGTAACTGTAATGAAAACGAAATCTGCTTTAGCAGAAAGGAAAATATAACACAGCAGTTTTGGTCAGTTGCTGGCAATGTAACAAAGTCTTGCATTTTGTGCTTTTTTTTTTTTGTTTTTTGTTTTTTTTTTGTATCAAGTTCCTATCAACTGAGGTTGCAGAAGGCACATGTGCATTTCTTGATTCCATGGAATTTGCGCTTGAAGCTTTGCTTAGTGTGTCTCTGGAAAATAAGACAAGTGTGCAAGTGTAAGTACGACACGTAAAGCTCCCACTGAGCCAGGTCCCATCCCACAGTACAACCTCAACAAGAAACTTCGAGTTCCCATAAAACTGGCAGTGTAAAACCAAAGCCATTTCTCATGATTATCTGCTATGTACAATACATAAAGACGAGAAAAAAGTGTTTCGTTTCTGAGATATTTTTAAGGTTTGTAGTGACGTATGGATAGACATGTACATCAATGCCGTTATGTGGAGTGTAAACATCGGGAATACTGTGGCCCATAGATTTAAAAGCATGCTGTTATGTAGCTGCAGCTTGTGCCTTTCGTGTATTAGTATTACAGTTGGTTCACCATAGTAACAATCTGTTTCTCTGATAAATAACCACCCAGAAGTGTTTCAAAAAGCTGCTCGTGTCTGTTCTGGAGGTATTTACAGGATCCTTCAAACACTCTTCTGACCATGTGGAGGGAGTTGATTCATCCTGCTGCATGATCAGCGTCAAGACTCTTCATCCAGCCGGCTGAGAGAGCCTTGGAGGGTCCTGGAGATGCCTTCAAAGCAGCTGTAAGTGAGGTTTTCAGACATTGCTGAGTGATTATATACAGACTGCAGATGATTACCTCTGTGATTTAAATGCAGCTTAAATGCTCACACATGAGAGGCACAAACTGGACCTACGGGCCATGGCGCTTCATCGCTTTAATCACTTGTCATTGTAGCTTTTGTTTTTGCATCCACAGCAGTATGTACAATGTAGTGCTGCTTTTTTTTTTTCCGAGGCACAGAGGTCACGAGGTGTTCAACCTGGCAACCACACGCTGTTCCCGCTGATGCTCCATTCAGTGCAAGAACAAGCAAAGCCACACACTGGCCGGTGTTAATGCTGCACAGGCTGTATCTCTATTGGTTAGTGTCGACTCAAGTGTTTCCCATCAGCCCTTTGAAAATCATAGCATGTTGGGGAGGTAAAGCGAACACAGCAGCATGTTCTGTCCCAGCGCCGGGAAGCGCCTGAACGCCTCCCAGGCGTCAGAGAAGATGTTGTATTTGAGAAAGACGCGGTGCTCCAGGCTGGTGGGCAGGCTGACGTCCCGGCTCATGATGTAGATGCCGTCGTTGTGCAGCGTGCACGTCAGGTTCAGGCCCGACTTGGACGTGTTCTCCTTCAGCTGGATCCACTCCCCCGTGGTGACATTGTACGACTGCACCGTCAGCACGTCCTCCGTCTGGCTGGGGCGCCGCTGCCGCCGGCCCGCCTCCAGCTCGTGGGTGTACCCGCCCACCAGGTAGATGGTGTCCTCCACCGAGAGCATCTGCTGCTTGCGGATGTGGGCAGAGCAGGAGCGAAACACCGCCCAGGCGTCAGAGGTCGGACAGTAGCGGAGGACGTTTGTGTTTCTATCTGTTAGACACAGAGACACAACAGTTAGAGGACTCTTTCCTTCATTAAACTATTGATCACTTTGTCTGTAAAAACGTCACATGCCACAATGTCTTATCAACTCACCTCTCGCAGTGTATCCACCCATGACGTAGATCATGCCCTGGCATTCACAGGCGGAAAACTCAGCCAGCGGGTCGGGCATGGAGGACACACAGGTCCACCAGTCCTGCTCCGGGCTGTAACACTCCACCGTGCCCAGACACTGGCCTCCCACAGCGTACAGCTTCCCTTGTACTGCCAGCAGCTTGAAGTTGGACCTGAAGAAGAAGGAACCAGGAAGTGAGACATGACAGCTACGAACCCACAGACATATGACTGACCTGTGAGAGGCTGAAGGCTCAGGCCTGTGCGGAAGTGCTCCTCCTGATGGGGTGGCTTAATCCTTTGCACAGTAGATGTGGACCTACCTTTTCTGGTTGAGCGGAGCCACCTGGTTCCACTCGTTCCTGCAGGGGTTGTAGCAGTGCACCGCGGAGATCTCCTGACTTGTCATCCTGTAACCACCAACTATGAACAGGTAGTTGTCGAGGACAGCCGAGCCGTATCCCCGCACGTTGATCATGTCCGGAGGCAGGTTGTTAGCCAGAGGTTTCCAGCGCTGCTCCACCTCCCCGTACCTCAGCATGGACCAGGGTTCATCCTGATCAGGCACGTCCAAAGACAGACAGGTGAAGTCCCCGATGGCTACCAGGGTGGCGGTGCCTTTCATGCGCATCTCCCTGACCTGGTCTCTGACGGCGGAGGGGAGGCTGCTGAACTCAGGCCGCCTCAGCATGGGGTGGTAGTAGCAGGTCATGTATTTGAGGCAGGCGTTACGCAGGTCATGAGTCCCATACACCTCAGAGAGGCTGAACAGCTCCACGCAGTTGTCCAGCCGGATCTCCGAGGTCAGGAGCTTGAGGATGGAGGTGACCTGAAGGAAGGAGGCGGTCTCAATCAGGTCCTCCAGAGTCTCATTGACAACCTGAACTTTAGAGGTGTTGATGAACTCCAGGACCAGCTCCAGCCCGGGGACGCTGAGCCCCTGCAGCTGCACCGAGTCCTCCGTGGACTCCCGCATCCCGGAGTTGTACAGTGCCCGGAAATAGTCGCTCTTCTCTATCAGCTTCTTCTTATTCACCTCGTAGATTTTGTCATCCATGACGATGGCAATAATCTGGTCAGATGACATGGTGAAGCTAGCGAGCTGGGCGTCTGTATTTCACTTCCAAGTTGAGTTTTGTTTTTGCTTGCCCTTTGTCGGCCTCCCCGAGCGAGTCACCGTTTACATTTCACCGGCGAGGGAGCTCCGTGGCCGGTCTATATATGGTCATGTTCAACCCATAGATAGCCATGGAGCAACTTTCGTTAGCCGGAGGAGCTAGCCAGCTTAGCCGGGGAAGAAGCGCTGCCGTTACTAGGTAAACTAGCCAAAAGAGCCTTTTCCTCGGGTTAGCATTCCGCGACAGTCCGATAAAAAGTCGCCCCGGTGTCTGGAGATGTCGGTCAGATGATGTGGTTTGTTTCTGACGGTGACAGTGACATTTCCCATTTCATTTTATAAACCTTCAGCGGAACGACGCCGACCTGTCAAACGTTAACTGTTTTGATTCTGTGCGCTACGTCACATCCGGGTTGTAGTCTTCTTCTTCTTCTTCTTCGTGGGGTCTTTAATTGCAGAGTTGCTGCTGCCGCCTACCGGTAAATGGAGGGACATCATATTTCATTGATCAACACATACTAATGTCCAAACAAAATGGAAATAACATTAATTTTAGTTTGTGGCGTCAAGAAGCGAGTTTATAAATAAAATCAAACTTTAATGACTCTTGGACACATTTACAGTCAGTTTAAGTTATAAAGTTTCTAAAACATCACAAAAAAGTGAAGTCTCTTTTCTCCTCCTTTCCTTAACCCACATCATCTGTCTTTTTTTTTTTTTTTTTTTTTTTTTAACCCTACAGCTTTTACTCTTCCATCATCATTGCACTGCTATAATAAGCTCAGCTGCTCTGTTGTCCATCTCCAGCTGTCAATCAAGATAACGTCTGTTATCACACTGGTGGCGTCACTGAGTGAGGCTTTAACACCGGGGGGAGGGCGTGAAGGTACCGGCAATCAAATACACAGAGGCAGACGGTCAAGCCTTCAAAATAAGAGCTCATAGCCTAGCTGTACAGTATCGATCTGTAATTGACTTTTATTATAAGGAAGATATTAGAAGTAGTTGTCGTATCATTACTATTAACTGTTTATTAACCCTAACCTCGCTCTTGTCATGTCTTGTGTTTCATTCTAGGAGCAAGAGGAGTTTGAATGTGAAAGCAGGTACCGGAAGTGCCATTCTTATCCACTGTGATTTGACAGTGGTGTGGGTGGAGGGGGAGGGGGAGGGGGAGAACCAGGCAGGCGCATCAATGACAGGGACGCCACACAGAGCCTCGCCGCTCGGCCTGTTTCATGTCTGAGGCTCCGGGCAGCGGACCGCCGGCTGCTTGTGATCCGAGCTGAGGATGCAGGAGCAGGTGCGGGCCTCCTGGTTCCCCCGCTGCCTTTTACTCATCGTCACCGCTCTTACATCATCCGTGTCCGCCGACGGAGACCTGAGGCCGTGCGATGAGGTGAGCGCTCTTTATTGTCCATTATCATGACTGTTATTTGTTATGTCTCATAATGACCTGATGCCTCTTGTACACAGAGCTGTGTGGTGTATCCTGCTCTTTGGGAGGCAAAAATCAATCAGTGTTAAATCTTTGCTGTCATCAGGATATTCATGTTTATTCTCCACATCCTGAAGCTGTGATCAAGTTAAGAAAATGGCCATGCAAACAGGAGTAAACAACCACGTTAGCTCCTAAGCGCATCTTCTAATGCACCATGAAAACACCACTGTGACTTGCTAACTCGTCCAGTTGCTTCAGTGTATTGGCTCGGCTGTGTCCGCTGCACGCTGCTGATCGCCTTTAAATCCGCTTCATGTTGACTATAAACACGCTCCGTAACAGGATGACGCTGTGTGCCGGCCTCCGTCCCCTCCTGCCGGCCAGCCCGGCCAGGATTACCCGCTGAGGAGGGAGGGAGGAGGTTATCTGTCTGTCCTCCAGGATGCTGCCTCATCGATTCAATTGATAACAGTGTGCAAACTCTATATTGATTAGCTGCAGTAATAATTCCAATATAACCATTTGCTAATGCTTTTCAAACTATCTATAAGTCGTTAAAAACAACTTTTCTGTTGCCTGGGAAACTCCTCCTCCTCCATCAGTCATCAGTGAAGGTTAATGGCTTCCTCAGTTTGTAATAACCCATCAGTCACCTAAAAATGTTGATAAATAATTAACTAATGGTTCTACAATAATCGATAAAGTGGGAAGTGGTAGATGTTAACCAGCTGTTTATGAATGGACTGGATTGGTCCCTGCAGCAGGTTTGAGGGGGATGTTTCACAACCTGGCAACCAAAGAAGTTATTCTCATTAATGTCTGAGCTATAAAACATTATTAAATGGTTTTATCAACCAATAACAGAGTTATTGATCACAGCTTGTAAACGCTTTGTAAATGCAGTTTAGTTGAAAAGTCGTCACCACCAACAGATTTTCTCATCACATGTGGAGTTTAAGTCTTAAAACCCGTCCACGGAGCTTTGATTTCTACTTTTAATGCAACGTCCCAAAGCTTTGCTCTGGCTCGGCTCCATCTCCTCCTCCTTCTCCTCCTCCTCCTCCCCCGAACCTGCTGTTCGGCTCAGTCAGCTGGATGGACCAATCAGCCGAGGACGCCGGCCCACAGCAGCTGGCTGCAGCCGAGCAGCAACATCTGAGAGGAAGCTAATTAAAGAGGAACAGTGGCAGAAACGAACCTGCGACGTGCGTCCAGGGGAATTAAACAGCAAGGGGAGGGGGGCTGGTTTGCAGATAGGATGTGCAAGTGTGTGTGTGAGTGTGTGTGTAGCACAGATAAGCTCTGAGCTCTTTTAAATGACTAATCACCTCTCTGCAGTAACAAACATGGCAATTCATGCTGTGCCCCCGCCCCCCCCCTTCCTTGCCCAACACACACACACACACATAAACAAACCTGCGCTGAGATTCACCTGCTGCTTGTTTGTGTGTCAACGGACAAACAGGAGGCGTCGGAGTCTCCTGCACTAATGTGCTGACGACGGAGGGAAAGGTGATGCTGATAAAAAGGACACGGGCGAATGTGTTCCTCTGGTCTCCAGGGTGACTCACGCTGGTTGTCATGGAGACTGGTGAAAAGCAGAAAGAGAGAGAGAAAGGGAGAGCCGGGATAAAATCCAACGCCATGACAATCCAACCTTTGAGTCAGGAGATTGAAGGATTTGCAGTGACAGGAGGAAAGATGGACCTCGATCTATTCAGTCTGACTCTGGTGATATTTGTTCTCAAAGGAAAAAAAAAAAAAAAAACACTCTGATGATGTGATAAACTAATCTTGTCAGGATGGAAACATGTCTGCAAGACAGACACAGCTCAGAAGTTGATTTATGAAAACAGATGTAAACACAAAAAGCAAATCTCTGTTTCTGTGGAGTTTCTTCGTCGTCCAGGTCCAGGTTAGCTTAGCTTAGCTTAGCATAAAAGCAACAACAATCAATGAAAAACTTTTTCATTTGTTCAAAAAAAAAAAAAAAGTCTGTAAAATTAAGTCTCGTATGAAAAGTTAAAACTGAATAAAAAAGCAGAAAGTAGAAACACAACTGGTTCATTATTTGGTCTTTAACGTGTAACAAATCAGTTCGATCAGGTTTATCATTGGACTTTTATTGTGCCCTTGTCTGTTGCCGTGGCGATGACGCGGGGCTCTTTATCTAAATCAATGTTCAGTCGGTTCAAATGATTCGAGCATAATGTCACGAGCGGGCGTCCTTGTCCCGACGACCTGCCGCCCTGCTCTTAATGGACCATTAGTGCTCCTGCTCCGGCTGGTTTCCGTGGTGACCGGGGTCAGCCACCACTTATGCCCTTTTTATATGACCACACACGTACGCACACACACAGCTGCATGACTGGAGGAACTGGTTTTTTGCAGGTGTGAGTGTGTTCATATCTATGTGTGTGTGTGTGTGTGTGTTTAAGGCGGACTACTACTACCAGTACACAGAGTGTGACAGCACAGGGTCACGATGGAGAGTCGCCATCCCTCTCAACCCAGGCTCCTGCTCAGACCTTCCACCCCCCACCAGAGGAACAGACTGCTGTGAGTGCTGCCACTGAGTGTGTGTGTGTGTGTGTGTGTGTGTGTGTATATTTACATGTCAAGCTGACCCACTTTTCCTCCCTGTCTCACAGCGTTCTCCTGTCCAGCTGGGATGTTTTTAGAGATGTCCACTCAGGAGTGCACGCCGTGTGCCGCCGGCTCTTACTCCCTGGGCAGCGGCCTCCGGTTCGACCAGTGGGACACCATCCCTGCAGGCTTCACCAGCCTGGCCAGCTTCCTGGACCCGGGGCCCAACGGGGAGGACAGTCAGGCCTGTAACAGGTGACACACACACACACATGGAGAGACATGGAGATATCGTTGCTGTTTTTGTGCTGACGGTGTGTTTTGTTGCTGCAGCTCATCGTGGACGCCGCAGGGTGTGTATCTGGAGTCGAACCGTGACGAGTGCACCGTGTCTCTGGTTTACGCCGTCCATCTGGAAAAGCAGGGCTCGGTCTCCTTCACCTACCAGTACCCCGACAACAACATCTTCTTTGAGTTCTACGTAAGAGCCTCCAGCTACATCCTAAACATCACAGACGCCAAGGGGTGGAGGAAAAATCAATACGGCGTAGTATCGTGATATACTGAGTGTCATTATTATATCAATACAGACACGCAAAGTATTGATCTTTTATTATATAATTTGGAAATACAATATTTTGTCATGTGTTTTTGGAGATTAGTATCCAAACACACTCCTTCGAACATTCATATCTAAACTGGTTTTAAGTTAAATAGAAGTGTGTTAACCTGTGTTCAGGTGAGGAACGAGCAGTGTCAGGAAATGGCCCAGAGCGACGACCAGAAGTGGATCACCAGCAACGGCGAGTGGGACACACACACGGTGAGGATGTACTGTGTGTGTGTGTGTGTTTGTATAGTACAGTGTGTAGTGGATTGTGTGTGTGTGTCACTGACTGTGTGTTATCTGTGTGTGTCTGTCTCAGGTGAGTCTGAAGGCTGGTACCAACATCCTGTACTGGAGAACCACTGGTATCCTGGTGGGAGGGAAGATGGTCAAACCTGTGCTGCTCAAGAACATCCAGATAGAAGGTAGAGTTCATGAGACGTTCAGGAACTCAGCTATAGTGTAGGAAATTTAGAAAAAACCCTTCTTTAACCCTAAATTGTACAGAAACCCAAGTCTTTTTCTGCTCTGTATAAAAAGTGTGTGTGTGTGTGTCACATCTGTCCAGGTGTTGCCTACACGTCCGAGTGTTTTCCGTGCCGACCCGGCTGGTTCAGCTCCACCCCAGGCTCTTCGTCCTGCCAGCCGTGTCCCAGCAACACCTACTCAGTGAAGGGGTCGTCCTCCTGTACGCTGTGTCCCGAGCATCACTATTCACGTATGTAACACAACGTATCACAACAACAAACACACAACGTCGTTGTTTTGACCTCACATGTGGCTCGTCTCTCAGATGAAGGATGGGCTGAATGTAAAGTGAGGCCGCCGTGCTCGGAGAAGGATTACTTCCAGATCCACACGGCCTGCGACAGCGAAGGGAAGGTCAGTAACGTACACACACACACCTGTTTTCAATCACCTAGACAAGGACAAACACACACACATTTATAATTCATGTGGTATAAGTTAAAAGGACGTGTAGTTTCGGATGAATTGTCAGTTTAGTTGAGTTTAGTTTCAGAGAGCGATGAGTAAAGAAACAATGAAGCACTTTGCGTGTCGCCTTTTGCATCGTCGTATTTTTATTCCTCTGTGGGTTTGTATGTCACAGACTCAGGTGTTGTATCGTTGGGTGGAGCCGAAGATCTGTGTGGAGAACGTCACCGGAGCCGTGGAGCTGCCTGCAACAGGACAGAGAGAGCCCTGCCCCCCCTGCAACCCCGGCTACTACAACAGCAACGACTCCACCTGTCTGCCCTGCCCTCATGGAACCCACTCTGATGGCACCAATGGTAACACCTCCTCACACCTGCTCACACCTGCTCACACCTGCTGGCACCAATGCACCGGTGCTGTATGGATACAACTGGAGAATTTATCTGAGTATATGTCGTATGCAAAGTTTCTTGTGTGTGTGTTTACCAGCGTGCGCTGAGTGTCCTGCGGGGACGGAGCCCGTGTTGGGATACGAGTATAAGTGGTGGAACGTGCTGCCGTCTAACATGAAGACGTCCTGCTTCAATGTGGGCAACTCCAAATGTGACGACATGAACGGTGAGCGACAGCAGCAGCGCCTCAGGAAACGACAAGCGGTGGAGACAGAGTGAGGTTTATGAGACGTGACGGATCAAAGTCAACAAGTAAAACAACAAAGTTTAAAAGTCGAACATCAGACAGAGTCAGTTTTCATCAATAAACAACAGCTTCGTATTATTGTATACAACCACTGATACCGATCAACTCTACAGAGAGGGAAAGCTGAGTAGTTCTTTCACACCATATGGACACAGTGAGCCGGGAGCAGCAGGTCTCATGGTCTCTCGCCCACTCTCTCTCCTGTATTTCCTGTCACAAAATAAAAGCTGAAAAAAAAAACAAACATTTAAAATAAAGAGAATAAACTCAAGTGTTGTCTCTTCTCACAGCCGTCGTCCTGTCTCATGATGAGTTCACTGTCTGATGTATAAAGTTGTAACTTGAATGCATCATGTCTCTTTTTGTCAGGATGGGAGGTAGCAGGAGACCACATTCGCAGCGGAGCAGGAAGCTCAGACAACGACTATCTGATCCTCAGCCTGCATGTGCCTGGCTTCAAGTATGTACATCGATTTATTAGAAACTGCAGAAGGAGATCTGGATTATTGATTGATTGATTGATTGATTTGTTCGTTTGTTTGTTTGTACGATTTTGGAGCAAAGAAGATGTTATCTTTTTTTTTTTGTTTGAAGTGTTGCCTTCACCAGTATGTGGTGTGTGTGTGTGTGTGTGTGTGTGTGTTGGGGGGGGGGGGGGGGGGGGGGGGGGTCATATTTAAAGTGTGTGTTAACCCACTGCCTGTGTGTTGTTTGTGTGTGTTGTTGTGTGTTTGTGTGGCAGGGTCCCAGCTTCACTTTCAGGGATGACCGGGGGAGAGTTTGGCCGGATCACCTTTGTGTTCGAGACCATCTGCTCTGCCAACTGTGAGCTCTACTTCATGATGGTGTGTGCTTGACCTGTGTGTGTGTGTCTGTGTCTGTGTGTTTGTGTGTGTGTGATTAACTCTTCCCCAACAAGAACATCCATGTTGTGTCACCTAGATCTTGTTTATCACACTGTTCTGCAAGTTGTTGTTGTTGTTGTTGTTTTTAAATGAATAATAATAATCCAGCTCATGTTCTTCAGTCTGATTGTTTTGCTGTGGCGCCCCCTGCAGGACGTGAACAGGAAGAGCACCACAGTGGTGGAGTCATGGGAGGGCACCAAGGGGAAACAGTCGTACTCACACAGTATGACCAGGAACGCCTCCGTCACCTACACGTGGGCGTTTCAGAGAACCAACCACGCGCTGGACGTGAGGAGATTCAAAGCTTGCGCACCTTTTGATTTAAATCATCACCTTAAATATCCAGGACGTATGAATATAAACCTCAGTTCACGTCTCCGTCCTATATCCCCGTGTGTTTGCAGGTGCGTCGTTACGTCAGCGACACGGTGAAGCTCTACTCCATCAGCGTCACCAACGTCCTGGACGGCGTGGCCTCGGCCTGTCGGGCCTGCGCTCTGGTCCCGCAGAACTCCCAGCGAGCCGGCTCGTCCTGCGTCCCCTGTCCCGCCGGCTTCTACATCGACAGAGACACCAACAGGTGCCAGGAGTGTCCGGCCAACACACACCTGGCAGGACGACACACCTACGGACAGGACGCGTGCGTCGCATGTGGACCTGCGAGCATCAGCAACAAGGTGGAGAGACGTCAGAGCGAAATGATGTTTTAAAAAGTCTGAGTTAAAGCTACTGACACGTTTGTCTTGTGTTTTTTTTTTTTTAAGGAGCACTCCCGTTGCTATAGCGACTGCTCCTTCTCCCACACGGAGAACAACCGCACGCTGACCTTTGACCTCAGCCCCATGAGTGCCGTGGCCTCGATGACCATTGGGCCGAGCTTCACCTCCAAAGGCACCAAATACCTTCACCTGTTCAACATTAGCCTGTGTGGCCATGAGGTGACACACACACACACACACACACACACACACTCTCTCTCTCTTGAACTACAGTTAAAAGAAACCAAATCTAATCACATGCAGCCGCACCACCACACTGCGATGACAAGATAATATGGTACAGGGGAAATATCAGGTGTAACCATAGCAACTGACAGACGATGTGTGTCTGTGTGTTGCAGGGGAGGAGAGCGGCTGTCTGCACCGATAACGTCACCGACGTGTCTAACAAAGACGATCAGGGCGACTCGGCCCAGTTCGTCAACTCAGTGGATAGCTTCATCTGTCAATCAACCATCATACCGGCAGATGGGCGGGGCTTCAGGATGGCTATTTCCTCCCAGTCCATCAGCCTCGCAGACACGTTCATCGGTACGATGGTTTTGAAGCTGCAGCATCTGTGATCAGCAGCTACTGATGAACGTGTCTGACTCTGTGTCTTCTTCTTCTTCTTCAGGAGCAACAGCCGACACCGTACTCAACGGCATCAACGCCAAACCAGAGTTTTTCCCGGAAAACCCCAAAGACGTTCCAGACATTAACTTCTTCTACAGGTCCAGAAAGACACAAACAGAGACTCAGTGTGTTGTTGTTTTTGTTGTCTTTTGTCCTCACAGTGTTTTTTTTCTTGTAGGTCGAACCAGGTGACGGCCTCGTGTGATCAGGGCCGGAGTTCAGTCATCACCGTTCGCTGTAACCCAGAAAAGTCTGAGCGAGGAGAGCTGTCTGTGCCCAGGTAACTCATTATATATTATACCCTCATGTACGAAGTGTAAAACTGTGTAAACCTTTTTTTTTTTTTACTTTTTCCAAACATGTAAAAATATCATTTTGGTGTGTTTTTTGTTAGATTGGTTCATATGAGTGTGAACATGGTACAACAAGTTATACACTATGAATAAAAACATACATTATTGTGCACGTATGTTGCGTTTGGAAAGCGACAACTAAGATAAGATGAGAAAAATATGCACATTATATACACAACTTGTATAAAATATGTGTGTGTGTGTTTGTGCAGCTTGTGTCCAGCCGGAACATGTGACGGTTGTACGTTTAACTTCCTGTGGGAGAGCTCCAGCGCCTGTCCACGCTGCACCGAGGACGACTACCACCAGATAGAGGGCGCCTGCAAGGGAGGCGTTCAGGTAACACACACAGTGAGGGAGAGACAAGAACTGATGAACTAAGACAAAACAAAACACCTGTCTCCTCCGTCTTCTCTCTCTCTCTCTCTCTCCAGGAGACTCTGTACGTCTGGAACGAGCCTAAGTTGTGCACCAAAGGCGTGTCGCTGCCGTCCAGAAGCTCCGCCCCCTGTGAGGCCATCGCTCTGTGGCTGAAGGTCGGGGTGGGCGGCGGGGCGTTCGTGGCCGTGCTGCTCATCTCCCTCACCTGCTATTTCTGGAAGAAAAACAAGAGGTGAGAGGAAGCTGCTGGTTGAACACACGCAGGACAACGTGCTCATTAAGATCAGTGCAGCTGTTATTTAGAGGCAGAGACGTCAGCAGCTGTCGGTCACACACAGTAAACACTCACAAAGCTTTATTTACAACGTCAGAGAACGACAGTGAACTCTACAGCAGTGTTCCTGTTTTTATTTTCCACATTGTCACATTCATGTTTTTACTTTATTTTTAAGCTCGAGGTGTTTTTAGTACTTTTTTCATGTGTGCGCTCTCTAAGAAAAGTTGTTTGTGCACAACAATGATTTTAGCAATAACAATAATTAGCACAGATAATGATATTGATAGTAAATCTAAGGATAACAAAGATAAAAATTGATATAATATGATAACGTATCAGCTGTTACAGAATATTAGCTCCTGAATCATCGTGATATATGGAATCAAAATATTCTGGACAAAGACAATGTGGTATTATAAGAGTCAGATTTGAAAGTTATGAGGAACAAATGTGATATTTCAAGGAAAAATGTCTTTCTTCCAAAGTCAAAAATGTAAGAGGGAAAAAATACAATATAAAATCAATGATAAATAGCTTTTCTAGAGACATTTATGAGAAAAAACGAGTCATAATTTTCTTAGAGTAACGTCAAAAATGTGCGATCAAAAGGTCGTAATGTTACAACAACATGAATGAGTTGTGTTGTCTGAGAACAGACGAGAGCAGACGGGCTGATTTGAAGTTACAGGTCCTGGCAGATAGAAAAACGTTAAATGATGTGAGATGAGTTAGTGATCAGAGACGTCCAGACGACTGAGCTGGAGGAATCAGTCATGGCACTGGAATGACTTTTAACCAAAACAAAACAAAACACCGTGCTGCTGCCTCACGATGACAAAGTGTCTGTGGTGTGTGTCCAGGCTCGAGTACAAGTACTCTCGCCTGGTGATGTCGGCCAACAAGGAGTGTGAGCTGCCAGCTGCAGACAGCTGTGCCCTGGCCGAAGGAGAGGAGCCCGATGACGACGTGGTCTACGCCCAGAAACCCACGCTGCTGGGGAAACTCCGCGCCATCGCCAACAAGGTGAGTATCAGCAGAAAGTGACGTTTAAGAAGATAAAAAAAAACATTAACCTCACATTAAATGTAAAATGTCTTCACTTATGGAGGGTTAGGGGTCATGGACATAAATGGCTGTAAATGAGTAGAATTTCAAAATAAGAGACTTTATTGTTTCCAGGGGGAAATTTAGGTTGAGTTACAGTTGGATAAAGACTAAAATATAGTTAAAAATAAACATAAATCTAAGAATAACAGGACATATATTTAATGTGTGTGTGTGTTTCAGCATGAGGATGGAGAGAGCAGTGAGTCGGTGCAGCTGAACTCCTCCCAGTCTGATCGATGGGTGCTGGGATAAACCGACACCAACAGACACAGTCAGTCGTGCCAGAGTTAAATAACGGAGGAACACTCAGTCAGTGATGATGTCACTGTCCACTGTCCACCTCCTTATGTGTCCTTTGACCCCCCCCCCCCCCTTCATTGTGTGTGGTGGTGACGGTGGTGGTGGTGGTGGGACGGGGGGGGGGGGGGGGGGGGGGGGGGGTGTCACCAATACAGACCCCAGTTCACTGGAGAACGTTTGCCTGGTTCGCTGGACACTCGGCTTTTTACCCCCTCGGCTCTAGAACCAACAGGAAACACAGTCCTGCTTTAACGCCATGGATGATTCAAGGGCAGCAGCTGGAAGAGAAACACGCTTTTAATGTTTTTTGTATATTTTGTATTTTCATTTGGTATTTTCTGTTCAGAGTCATGTATTTATATCAATGTTATGATGATGATGATGATGATGATGAACCTTTATTAAAGTCTGATTTGGCTTTGGGATTTTGTGTGTGGATGTTTTGGGTTCAGAAAAGTGACTTTAAACAACCCCAGAGGACAATAGATAATGATAATGATAAAGTAAAATAAATTAATAAATATATATATAAGTCCTTTATTTCTATATAACAAACCAGGAGGACCATAACTCCAACATAAGAGCATAACTTGTTAGGGTAAATCTACCGCCCTAATGCGTTCAGGGACCAGGCACAACCGAGCAACATGTGGCTACAACCGGGGTCGTCGCCAGGCTGGTCCCTCTTTACACAGCCGACAGCCACGCCTCCTCTCCGGCTCCGTCCTCTCCCTGTGCTCCGCCCTCTCCGGACCACTCTCCTCCTCCTCCTCCTCCTCCTCCTGCTGCTCCTCCTGCTCTCTGGCCATCGACGAAACTTCAAAGCGGACTTTACACCTTTACAACCGCCGGGTTTGTGTTTTTACACCCGGCGATGCTGTGAGGAGAAGCAGCGCAACTTTCTGCGAATGAATCTCGACACGTTTTACGGGACGATGAGCTCCAGTTCGTAGCTAACGGTAGGAAACTGAAACTCTGCCCCCTGTTCTTTTCCTTTTCCCCCCCTCTGTCTGTCTCATCTCCCAGGGCATGGACATGAAAACAATCACGGCCCGGGCCGCTCGGTGAAGCGGTTTAACGTCGAGTATTTAAACATTAACGAGTTTTAGCGGCGCGACAAACTGTAAAATTAGCACATTTTGCTAAGGAGCGCGCGCGTATTTTGTCAACTTTGTCGGAAACGTTCGTAAAAAACCGCAGATTGAAGTTCGGAGCAGTGACGTCACGTCGGGATCGGAGATCGTCAGGAGAAACAGGATCTCACTCGGATGAAGATCACGGACTACAAAACACTGTTTATTAGTAAACTCAAGCTTTATTTGGACATGAACTAATCAAATAATCTATTCTAATCAATCAGACGTTTTTATTTATTAATCTTTCTTTACAAATATATCACTGTGTTCCTGGACCGCCCATGTTAATTAACTGATTTGAACATTTTTGAACATTTTACAAGTGTAAAAGCGTGAAAATGGCCTTTTCCATAGACCTCTAGTTTAGTCACCAGGAAGTTAGTTAGTCACCAAGTATTTCAAGTGATTTCTATCGTGATTATCTTCTGGTTGAGGACTCTTGGTCAGAAAAAAAGGCAATTTGAAGATCTTAGTTCAGTTTAAAACCCAAGCAACTAATCAATAAAATAAACACAAGATTAGATGTAGATAAAAAAAACAAACAACACACACACACTTTCGCAGCCTGTTCTCCTGTGTTTACCACTCTTACTGTCAAGAAACCTAAACTTAATCCAGCGTCTGTTTTTTTTTTTTTTCTCTGGTTTATTGTGCTTGGTGATTAATGTCCATGAACGTGTGTTCTTCTTGTTTTGTCTGTACATGTGTAAATGCTGGTGTACCTTTTGTGTCACAGGGACACCACTAGAGCTTCTCCGTTTGCCTGTGTGTTGACGTGGTGAGTCAAACTGCTCATGATTATGACTGTTTACAGTTAATGTGACGTAACAGGGAACAAAGTGTATTTGTTTTTATTTATAAAAACGGATGTTTTTTCCTCTTAAACCCTGAATCCTGCCCAGTTATTATGACGTATAACACAGTTTTACAGCATAAAATTTCATTTTACTCCTAAAAAGTTGCTTTTGTTTTATTTATTTCTTCGTGACACTCAAGTTTGACTGATTACAGATAAAAACAACACATTTAAAAGACTGTGTAAGTGACCTCATCACTTGTATATTGTCTTTATTTTTATATATATATTTTTATTATTTGCAGTGCCGGTCGATTCAATCATGGCTCGCGGCTGCATCTGCTGCGTGAAATACATGCTCTTCCTCTTCAACCTGCTCTTCTGGGTAAGTCCTCCACACACACATACAAGAGTCAGGAAATGTTCTTATGATGTCACCGTGAATCGGCCGTGACATCAGTACATGCACACACATACACACACAAATTAAAAGTCCTTCGTTATCATTAGATGGACAGGAAGTGTGTGAGTTTCCTGTGTGTGTTCTCAGCTGGGTGGGTGCGGGCTGCTGGGTGTCGGCGTGTGGCTGTCGGTCTCTCAGGGCAGCTTCGCCACCCTGTCGCCCTCCTTCCCGTCGCTCTCCGCTGCCAACCTCATCATCACCCTCGGCATCGTTGTCATGGTGACGGGCTTTCTAGGCTGCCTGGGTGCCATCAAGGAGAACAAGTGCCTGCTGCTGAGTGTGAGTGGACTACTGTACCCACAATGCATCACCAAAACCCTTAAAACTTTTGCAGATTTAATATCTGATATGTGTTCTTTAATGACAGATTTTATATTTACTACTTTTTTTATTGCCTTAAATGCAACGTCATTTTAATTCCATGCGACTTCTCCCAGTTCTTCATCGTTCTGTTGATCATCCTCTTGGCCGAACTCATCCTCCTCATCCTGTTTTTCGTCTACACAGACAAGGTGAGATTACGTAGGTGAACGTTCATGTTCATCAACAACATGTGAGGCGACGTATCACATAATCCACCTCCTTCTCTGTCCGAACCAGGTGAGTGAGAACGCCAAACAGGACCTGAAAGAAGGTTTGGTGCTGTACAACACGGATAACAACGCCGGCCTGAGGGAAGCATGGGACACCATACAGAAAGAGGTGTGTTACAAAATAGTCACTGTAAATAAAGTTTATTTAAGTGCTTTATTTAGTAGTAATTGACCGTTTCCTCCTTCGACAGTGGAGCTGCTGTGGCGTGATGAACCACAACGACTGGTACGCCGCTCAGCATAACCACGTGGTTCCTGACCACTGCTGCCGGCAGTATTCCCCCGGCTGTGGTCAAAACGCCTCCAACGCCTTCTGGACACGGGTCAGTCATGAATTTATAAGTCTGCAGATATTCTGTGTTTTTATTTCGTTCCATGAAAAGACCAAAACATTGATGAACCGATCCAAATATTTTAATAATTATTTAGTATCTTATACAACCTAAAAGAAAATATGACATTATTTCACACTCTGCTCCAGAAATCTATCACAAGGAGCTGTTAATGGTTCATCACACTTGATGTAACTTTTCATTTTCAGGGCTGCTATGAGAAGGTGGAGGAGTGGCTGGATGACAACAAACACCTTCTGGGAACCATCGCCATGTGTGTGTTGGTCATACAGGTGAGCAGCTGCGTGTTTACATCCAAAATCTGTATAAAACAATAAACTGATCAGTTATTGGTAATAGGGCTGCACGAATCTGGAGAAAATGTGAATCGTGTTACTTAGAACTGAGATCACGGTTCTCTGGCATGATTTTATTTCTTTTTTTCCGGCAAATGTTTATTATTTATTGTAAATTATTGTCAGGAAAAAAAGCCTTAGTTTTTTCTCGGAATTCTGAATTTTTTTTTGTCAGAAATTCAAACTTTTTTCTCAGAAATTCTGAGAAAAAATTTAAGAAATTTTTAGGGGAAAAGCCTTAGTTTTTTTTCGGATTTCTGAATTTTTTTTGTGCGAAATTCAAACTTTTTTCTCAGAAATTCAAACTTTTTTCTCAGAAATCTTGAGAAAAAATTTAAGAAATTTTGAGAGGAAATGCCTCAGTTCTTTCTCGGGATTCTGAATTTTTTTTTGTGCGAAATTCAAACTTTTTTCTCAGAAATTCTGAGAAAAAATTTAAGAAAATTTTAGGGGAAAAGCCTTAGTTTTTTCTCGGAAAAGCCTTAGTTTTTTCTCTGAACTTTTTTCTCAGAAATTCAAACTTTTTTCTCAGAAATTTTGAGAAAAAATTGAGGAAATTTTGAGAGGAAAAGCCTTAGTTTTTTTCTCGGAATTCTGAACTTTTTTCTCAGAAATTCAAACTTTTTTCTCAGAAATTTTGAAAAAAATTTAAGAAATTTTGAGAGGAAAAGCCTTAGTTTTTTCTTGGGATTCTGAATTTTTTTTGTGCGAAATTCAAACTTTTTTCTCAGAAATTCTGAAAAAAACATAAGAAATTTTTAGGGGAAAAGCCTTAGTTTTTTCTCGGATTTCTGAATTTTTTTTGTGCGAAATTCAAACTTTTTTCTCAGAAATTCTGAGAAAAAATGTAAGAAATTTTTAGGGGAAAAGCCTTAGTTTTTTCTTGGAATTCGGAACTTTTTTCTCAGAAATTTTGAGAAAAAATTGAAGAAATTTTGAGAGGAAATGCCTTAGTTTTTTCTTGGGATTCTGAATTTTTTTTGTGCGAAATTCAAACTTTTTTCTCAGAAATTCTGAAAAAAACGTAAGAAATTTTTAGGGGAAAAGCCTTAGTTTTTTCTCGGATTTCTGAATTTTTTTTGTGCGAAATTCAAACTTTTTTCTCAGAAATTCTGAGAAAAAATTTAAGAAATTTTGAGGGGAAAAGCCTTAGTTTTTTCTCGGAATTCTGAACTTTTTTCTCAGAAATTCAAACTTTTTTCTCAGAAATTTTGAGAAAAAATTGAGGAAATTTTGAGAGGAAAAGCCTTAGTTTTTTTCTCGGAATTCTGAACTTTTTTCTCAGAAATTCAAACTTTTTTCTCAGAAATTTTGAAAAAAATTTAAGAAATTTTGAGAGGAAATGCCTCAGTTTTTTCTCGGATTTCTGAATTTTTTTTGTGCAAAATTCAAACTTTTTTCTCAGAAATTCTGAGAAAAAATTTAAGAAATTTTTAGGGGAAAAGCCTTAGTTTTTTCTCGGAATTCTGAACTTTTTTCTCAGAAATTTTGAGAAAAAATTTAAGAAATTTTGAGAGGAAAAGCCTTAGTTTTTTCTTGGGATTCTGAATTTTTTTTGTGCGAAATTCAAACTTTTTTCTCAGAAATTCTGAAAAAAACATAAGAAATTTTGAGGGGAAAAGCCTTAGTTTTTTCTCGGATTTCTGAATTTTTTTTGTGCGAAATTCAAACTTTTTTCTCAGAAATTCTGAGAAAAAATTTAAGAAATTTTGAGGGGAAAAGCCTTAGTTTTTTCTCGGATTTCTGAATTTTTTTTGTGCGAAATTCAAACTTTTTTCTCAGAAATTCTGAAAAAAACGTAAGAAATTTTGAGGGGAAAAGCCTTAGTTTTTTCTCGGAATTCTGAACTTTTTTCTCAGAAATTCAAACTTTTTTCTCAGAAATTTTGAGAAAAAATTGAGGAAATTTTGAGAGGAAAAGCCTTAGTTTTTTTCTCGGAATTCTGAACTTTTTTCTCAGAAATTCAAACTTTTTTCTCAGAAATTTTGAAAAAAATTTAAGAAATTTTGAGAGGAAATGCCTCAGTTTTTTCTCGGATTTCTGAATTTTTTTTGTGCAAAATTCAAACTTTTTTCTCAGAAATTCTGAGAAAAAATTTAAGAAATTTTTAGGGGAAAAGCCTTAGTTTTTTCTCGGAATTCTGAACTTTTTTCTCAGAAATTTTGAGAAAAAATTTAAGAAATTTTGAGAGGAAAAGCCTTAGTTTTTTCTTGGGATTCTGAATTTTTTTTGTGCGAAATTCAAACTTTTTTCTCAGAAATTCTGAAAAAAACATAAGAAATTTTGAGGGGAAAAGCCTTAGTTTTTTCTCGGATTTCTGAATTTTTTTTGTGCGAAATTCAAACTTTTTTCTCAGAAATTCTGAAAAAAACATAAGAAATTTTTAGGGGAAAAGCCTTAGTTTTTTCTCGGATTTCTGAATTTTTTTTGTGCGAAATTCAAACTTTTTTCTCAGAAATTTTGAGAAAAAATTGAAGAAATTTTGAGAGGAAAGCCTCAGTTCTTTCTCGGATTTCTGAATTTTTTTTGTGCGAAATTCAAACTTTTTTCTCAGAAATTCTGAAAAAAACGTAAGAAATTTTGAGGGGAAAAGCCTTAATTTTTTCTCGGAATTCTGAACTTTTTTCTCAGAAATTCAAACTTTTTTCTCAGAAATTTTGAGAAAAAATTGAAGAAATTTTGAGAGGAAAAGCCTTAGTTTTTCCTTGGGATTCTGAATTTTTTTTGTGCGAAATTCAAACTTTTTTTCTCAGAAATTCTGAAAAAAATGTAAGAAATTTTGAGGGGAAAAGCCTTAGTTTTTTCTCGGATTTCTGAATTTTTTTTGTGCGAAATTCAAACTTTTTTCTCAGAAATTCTGAAAAAAACGTAAGAAATTTTGAGGGGAAAAGCCTTAGTTTTTTCTCGGAATTCTGAACTTTTTTCTCAGAAATTCAAACTTTTTTCTCAGAAATTTTGAGAAAAAATTGAGGAAATTTTGAGAGGAAAAGCCTTAGTTTTTTTCTCGGAATTCTGAACTTTTTTCTCAGAAATTCAAACTTTTTTCTCAGAAATTTTGAAAAAAATTTAAGAAATTTTGAGAGGAAATGCCTCAGTTTTTTCTCGGATTTCTGAATTTTTTTTGTGCAAAATTCAAACTTTTTTCTCAGAAATTCTGAGAAAAAATTTAAGAAATTTTTAGGGGAAAAGCCTTAGTTTTTTCTCGGAATTCTGAACTTTTTTCTCAGAAATTTTGAGAAAAAATTTAAGAAATTTTGAGAGGAAAAGCCTTAGTTTTTTCTTGGGATTCTGAATTTTTTTTGTGCGAAATTCAAACTTTTTTCTCAGAAATTCTGAAAAAAACATAAGAAATTTTGAGGGGAAAAGCCTTAGTTTTTTCTCGGATTTCTGAATTTTTTTTGTGCGAAATTCAAACTTTTTTCTCAGAAATTCTGAGAAAAAATTTAAGAAATTTTGAGGGGAAAAGCCTTAGTTTTTTCTCGGATTTCTGAATTTTTTTTGTGCGAAATTCAAACTTTTTTCTCAGAAATTTTGAGAAAAAATTTAAGAAATTTTGAGAGGAAAGCCTCAGTTCTTTCTCGGATTTCTGAATTTTTTTTGTGCGAAATTCAAACTTTTTTCTCAGAAATTCTGAAAAAAACATAAGAAATTTTTAGGGGAAAAGCCTTAGTTTTTTCTCGGATTTCTGAATTTTTTTTGTGCGAAATTCAAACTTTTTTCTCAGAAATTCTGAAAAAAACATAAGAAATTTTTAGGGGAAAAGCCTTAGTTTTTTCTCGGATTTCTGAATTTTTTTTGTGCGAAATTCAAACTTTTTTCTCAGAAATTTTGAGAAAAAATTGAAGAAATTTTGAGAGGAAAGCCTCAGTTCTTTCTCGGATTTCTGAATTTTTTTTGTGCGAAATTCAAACTTTTTTCTCAGAAATTCTGAAAAAAACGTAAGAAATTTTGAGGGGAAAAGCCTTAATTTTTTCTCGGAATTCTGAACTTTTTTCTCAGAAATTCAAACTTTTTTCTCAGAAATTTTGAGAAAAAATTGAAGAAATTTTGAGAGGAAAAGCCTTAGTTTTTCCTTGGGATTCTGAATTTTTTTTGTGCGAAATTCAAACTTTTTTCTCAGAAATTCTGAAAAAAACGTAAGAAATTTTGAGGGGAAAAGCCTTAATTTTTTCTCGGAATTCTGAACTTTTTTCTCAGAAATTCAAACTTTTTTCTCAGAAATTTTGAGAAAAAATTGAAGAAATTTTGAGAGGAAAAGCCTTAGTTTTTCCTTGGGATTCTGAATTTTTTTTGTGCGAAATTCAAACTTTTTTTCTCAGAAATTCTGAAAAAAATGTAAGAAATTTTGAGGGGAAAAGCCTTAGTTTTTTCTTGGATTTCTGAATTTTTTTTGTGCGAAATTCAAACTTTTTTCTCAGAAATTCTGAGAAAAAATGTAAGAAATTTTGAGGGAAAAGCCTTAGTTTTTTTTCGGAATTCTGAGCTTTTTTCTCAGAAATTCAAACTTTTTTCTCAGAAATTTTGAGAAAAAACTTAGGAAATTTTGTGGAAAAAAGACTTGTTTTTTTCTCGGAATTCAGACTTTTTTTTCTCAGGGATTCAGGGAAAAGACTTTTAAGTTTTTTCAGAACTTCTGAGAAATGATTTCTGACTTTTAACTCAGAATCTCCGTTGTTGGACTTAACGCTGTTTTGTAGACATGACATGTAGGTGTGAATTGAAATTGTGATTTTTAATGATTGATCGTGCAGCCCTAATTGGTAATAATAATAGTAGTATTAGTAATAATAATAATACTATATTCTCCTCCCTCAGCTCCTGGGCATGGCTTTCTCCATGACACTGTACCAGCAGATCCACCGAGCAGGGAAGAAGTATGAGGCCTGACGTGCTTGTTTCAAACTGTGTTAATACTGGGTACATTAAATATATCACATCTGTCACATCTGTTACTCTCATCTATTGTTTATAGTCTGAATAAGCCAGTTATCGTGTGTGTGTGTGTGTGTGTGACACTACAGCCTTTTTTTAATCAGTTATTGTTGTGAATAGCATTGGTAGTTTTTTTTTTAATAGCACTATAATGAGTGTTTTTATGTAAAACTTTAAAAAAAAGGACTGAGCTGGTTTTGAAGTGACGCCTGTGGAATAAATGAATGTAAAGATGCATTTAGACAAAACGAGCCTTGTGTACTAACATGATCAATAAAAGCAGAGAGCACTCATCACAGGTGGTTTATTTGTTTTCGTGATCAACACAACAGTCACTTAACTCATTGACGTCATCACTTGTGTTTTCACCACAGATATGCTTCGATTACACAGACAACAGCAGAGTCACCATCAGGTCAGCGAGAGGTCAAGCAAAGGTCTCATCAATAATCTGTGATCTCATTAAGAAACAGGCGACACAACTGATAAAACTGTGGCGATAAAAAAAAATGTGTTTGTCCTCAGTCACAGAAACAGATCAGTCAACACAACTTCAATCTGAAAAAAACATTTGTTTCTTGATGGTTTGTTAACACTTGAGTTAATAATATTGATTGATCAGTTTCAGGCTTTAAACAGCTCAGTGAGCAGCTGATTGTTAGGTTAATTTTAACATACACACATAGTTTCCCAAAATGAGACACAGCCATTATCTTAGCATAAACACTAGAAACAGAGGAGGGGATGTTGGGTAAGACTTTCAGATACAGACTAGTACTGAGTGTTTTGTTGTATAAATCAAACTTAGTTGTTTCCACTGGTGTTTTAATGTTGGTACAGTGGAAGAACTGCAGGTTATTTTAGAGCAACGGAGAAATAAATTATACTTAATCACTGGAAACCTGCAGGGTACTGAAGGAAAACTGAAGTAGTGTTATTCAGGAGGAATAATATCATATAATTAGAATAATTAAAATAAAAATTACCCATTGTTAAGAAAAATACTGTGGAAACTGAGCCGCAACCAGGTTTTACACAAACACTGTGATCATTCATTTCTTCCATTTTGACTGATCTGGATCATCTTCTCTGGTTATAAGTCCATGGTCTGGTGATTGTCATGGACGACGTTGCCCTTGATGACGACGAAGCGGATGAGCTCCTGGTGTCCTCCCAGCTGGTAGATCAGATGCTCCCAGCTGCAGAAACACATGAGATGTTCATAAGAAAGAAAGTCAGGGCTAAAAATGACAAAACACACAGTGAGACAGATAAAAGTAAAAAAAAAAAAAAAAAGAACAGGTGAATAAAGAAGAGTAATAAAAAAAAAGGAGAAAAAGCAACACAAGGAAATAAAAACAAATATAAAGGACCGTAGATGTTCTCACTTCTTCTCTCCTTTAATTTCTGCATTAGATCAAATTCACCTGGATTTACCTGAACAGAGGAGTCACCTGTTCTCAGAGGACGTTCATTGCAGTTTGAGGTGTGTGACGCCCTCTGCTGGATGTTTTGTGAAGTTCATCCAAAGCAGCAACAGGTTCACAGGAACTTTTTGTGTCATATTATTTCCTACAGAGCTTTTGCAGCATCTGAGCTGAATTTAAAAAAGATATTTGACCTGTTTTCTTTCTTTCTGACTCCGTTGGTAAATATGGAAGTTGCACATAGTGACGGCCAAGTTATGTTTCCATGGACACAGAACCAACTAATGTAAAGGCTCTCTAACTCCACCTTCCACAACTTAACATGGCTCTTCATCCACTAATCATTATAATTCATCCCCTCTTTATAAGTCAATACAATGATAATCATCCTAATCAATAAGATGCCACAGCCCCATAAACACACAGGACTACAGATGTACCGTGTGGCGTTCAGGATCAGCAGGTCCCCATGTTTGTTGACCTCCAGGGAGCCGTGTGTGTGTGAGCGGCCGAGGGCGTAGGCCGCGTTGATGGTGGCTGCAGCCAGGGCTTCAGGCATGGACATCTTCATGTTCACGCAGGCCAGGTGCATGACGATTGGCTGAGGGATGGAGGACACCACATAGAGAGAGAGAGAGACAGACAGAGACAGACAGAGACGTGAGACAGAGTCATGTTGTCGTCAGCTCTCACCTCCACCTGTCTCACTCACCATGGAGCAGCAGTAGGCGTTGGGGTTGAAGTCACTGCCGAGGGCGACGATCACTCCAGCCTCCAGCATGGCTCTGGCCCGAGGCTGAGGCAGCCTGAACACACAGATGATTGGCATGATGAGACATCTCACAGCTTTGACATGTGTGTGTGTGTGTGTGTGTGTGTGTGTGTGTGTGTGTGAGTGTACCGGAGGATGTAGGCGGTCGTCGGCAGAAGGACTGCAGCTGTTTTTGCTTCGGCCATGGCAGCGATCCCCTCATCTGTGACCTCCTCCAAGTGACTGATGGCCAAGGCCCCGAGCTCGGCCCCCAGCTGACACACACACACACACACACACACACACAGGTTAACAAGATGATCACTGTTCTGTGAATATAATATATTTGAATTTTAGACAATTGTTTGGATGAAATAAACAATAAAAGACACGTTGTTGTCGTCACTTTTCCAAATAACTAATAAATGGATTTGAAAATACAATCAGCTTTAACATCATTATACTTAGTACAATGTGTCTGTCTGAATAAAAATACAAAGATAGGAAAGAAAAGAAAAGTTCTCAAGAAAGAAATAAAGACAGACAGACAGACAGATATACAGAAAGAAGAAAGAAAGAAAGAAAGAAAGAAAGAAAGAAAGAAAGACACTAATCCTCTGTTGTGGGTGAGTTTGGTTGTGATACCTGAGCTGAGTTCATGGGATGGAGCTCGTCTCCGTGGAAGTTGATGTTGAGGCCCAGGTCTCTTCCGGCCTGCAGGATGGAGCGCGTGGAGCCGAGGTCAAACACTCCCTGTTCACAGAACACGTCGATGTTGTCCACATGCAGAGTCCCTGCAGACATGAGCTGTCTGAGCCGCGGCAGCTGCACGTGCAGGATGTCGTCTGTGGCCTCTGCGACCGTCTTCCCCCTGGAGACACGACACAGAGACAACGTCAAGATCACGTGTCAGGCTGGTGAGGTGACACCAGGTGAGTTAGGAGGAAGGAAGGGGGGGGGTCTTTACTTGGGGACAGCGTGGGCTCCACAGTAGGTGGAGGAGATGTTGATGGGCAGGGAGCGCCGGGCCGCCTCGATCACCTCCAGCATCTTGAGCTCAGTGTGCAGCTCCAGGCCGTAGCCGCTCTTACACTCCACTAGCGTGGTGCCCGCGCGCTGCATCCGGACCAGCCGGCTGCTCAGGGAGGTCAGGAGGTCAGAGGCCGCAGCCGCTCGGGTGTGCTCCACCGTGAAGTGGATCCCTCCGCCAGCCCGGTGCACATCCATGTAGGTGGCT
This sequence comes from Caranx ignobilis, assembly GCA_021432705.1. Lineage (NCBI taxonomy): Eukaryota > Metazoa > Chordata > Actinopteri > Carangiformes > Carangidae > Caranx > Caranx ignobilis. The sequence goes on along the minus strand of JAFHLA010000064.1, from coordinate 392,866 downwards.
CCTGCCAGCTGCAGAACACACACACAGATGTCAGCAGAGGTTTAGATGCACTTTGAGGAAGTGACGTAAAAAACAAAATGTGGTTTACCCAGTGGTTGATCTGGGATTTTTCTACATCGGGGGCCATCAACCAGTGCTTTCTACCACTTGAAAATGAGTTAAAGGGCCTTTAAAATGTATTTACCTTCATTGCAAATTCATGCACCCTGTCTCCAGCCCAGACTGGATGAGTGTGAGCATCAACCAAACCTGAGAGAAGAGCAGCGTTTAGATGCTAATCACTCATTTAGATATTATGCAAAGAGAATCCTGCTAAAGGTCACATGGGGTCACGAGCTGATTAGAAGATGAAAAATGAAAACTCAAAGTTTTGCACCAGAAATTTTGATTGTTTTCAAATGCATTAAGGTTTTTACAGCTATTCAATATTAGTTTGTATGTAAAATGTTCATCTGTAGCTCTAAGAGAGTAAGTACAAAAGCAGATGTAGGAATAAACATAAAGTGGGGACACTGAAGGGGAGGTGTACTCAGTAACTGTCCAAAAACATTATCTGTATGTGGACTCAGAAAATAATCTGTGTCTCTGTTAAACACATCAATACAAATCACGACTGACACTCACCGGGCAGGACGCACATTCCTGTGGCATCAATCACTTTATCAAATGTTGCTCCTGAAAACTGAGCTCTGATGGTTTCAGCAGCTCCCACGGCTTTAATCAGACCGTCGCTGCATCAAGACACAGGTCGACTTGCTTTTATGTAAATATATTCACCAAATGAAAGTTCAGCCAAGTGCAGCTCAGACTAATGAAAGCTAGTTTCCTCTGGAGCCAAACTTCACAGTACATCTTCTTTTTGTCTGTGATTTGTTAAGATTAAACTGTTAAAGTGGTTTAAAGAATAAATACAGCAGGTTTCCAGGAGCAGTCTGTAGACACTGAATAAAAAAAAGCAGAAACTGGTAATAAACTGAATGTCACATCCATTATGAGCATTTACAGTTACAGTTGTAATGATCCACTGCGCCACTAGGGGCCACTAGAGAGTCTGATTTAAACTGCTGCAGGAGTAAAAGAAGCTTTCAATCAGATCTGAGCTGCAACATTAATGAGAATTTACGGAGGAAAAAATGACAGATGATATCAACGCAAATGAGTCACAGCTTTCATTTAGTAGAAACTTACCTCCCTATCACTACGCTCCCGTTTTCAATCACACACAGGTTCTGCATCCCATGTTTGGTGAGGTATTTCTCTCCACGGCTGCAGATCAGAACCAGCTGTTTGGCATTTTTCACCAGTAGCCTGTGATTGTTACTGGACATGTTGATTCATCCAAAGCAGCAGCAGCAGCAGAAACACAGAGTTTTACCACAGAGTGACTGGACTTACAACTGCTTTGAGCCACAGTCAAATATTTGTTCATGGGAGCAGAGTTTAAAGTGCACAGAGAAGGCGGGGGGGGGGGGGGGGGCCTGGGGTAGGAGCCTCTGTCACAGAAATTCAACCATTTAACCAGAGAGTCCGTCCCTGCATCTGTTTAATAATTAGAGACAAGTTCTGAGAGGATAAAGTTAAAAAATGCAAAAAATAAAAATCAGGTTTTAGGAAAGGGTTCAATAATCACTTTATTGTGTCTGTATCACAATGTCACAACATAAAATTGGTCTCGCATACAGTAAAAAAAAAAAAAAAAAACATTTTCAAAACAGCTTGAAAAAACAAAAACAAAAACTCCAAACGTTCACTTGTTTCACATGGTGAAAACACAAACATACGTCAACTCAGCTACGAGGTACAGTCACACTCAGACATCACTCCCTCATCTCTCCGTCCTCCTCTTCTTCTTCTACACCTCTGATGTACAAAACATTATTGCACCTGTGGAGGAAAGAAACACACCTGTTAACACACACAAACACACACAATGTCTTGATGCCTCCACCACTGATTTCTCTAGAAAATGAGACATGAATTATTAACAGCTTTGTTACAGTAGTTAAGGATCTTAAAGCCCGAGGTCATGAGGAGAACCTCCTCTGTCTGCTGATGGAGCAGCAGACAGACTTCATCATGCTGCTAACAGCACACATCTGGACTTGTTGGTTGTGTGATTATTTCTTGGCAAAGTCTCTGAGAGGTTAATATTTTAATTAACAGTAATAAGTAAATCACAGAAAATCAATAGATATTAAAACATAAAACTCACCTGATAAGCACTTCACCGAGATGACCTGCCAACGCTCCGTCCACATACTCTTCTGTGTTTGCCAGCTGTCAGGGAAACATGGAAATAGAGAGGACGATGACAGGAATGGATTTTCACAGTTAATACATTAGTTTTAAAGTGTTACTGAAAGTGTATTTTTATGGAAACTAAGGATTTTATTGGGTTAATGTTGTCAGCATGAGTAAGCAGGTTGGAATAGGCAGGTAATTCAGTTGTAACGTGTATGTTTGCATGTACAGTTGCATCAAAACTTTTCTTTTTCCTTTGCAAAGGCCCTTTATAACTTGGTATAGCTGCAGTTTTTCATAAACTTTCTTAAGAAACAAAATGAGAGTCAATCTGACAACATTTTGAATCTAATATCTGAGCTTCATATATAGATTTACAACTTCAAATCAATAGGATTAAATGTAAACATATCATAATCAGACTGAGTCAAACTGTTATAAACTATGACATCAACTAATATGTAATCAAACCTATATCACATGTTAACTTTGTCATGGTGAACAAAAACAAGACTGATGGCAGAGATCAAGGTTGATAAACAACCTTTCTACTGGAACATGCACAAAGATATTGTAAGTTATTAAGGACCGCACTCACCTGCATGTTCATGTATCCGTCCACAGACACCAGGTAGCCTTTATACTCCATACCCCACTTCAGCTTCACCATCACTGGTTTGCCTGTTAGGCCGTTCAGGAAGGGCTTTGGATTCAGAGGTAAACTCTGTGGAGAGACCAAAGGTGGTTGGTTTATATACTCATACTGTGTGATCCCATGCACCAACATTACACAGATCATATTTTCTGTTGCAGAGATTGTTGTTCTACTCTAAAAGCAAAAACAATGAGTAACTGAGATACAAATGAGTAAACACAGGTTACAAGATACAAAACCTGGCCTGCAATTGTGCCTATTACACACACACACACACACACACACACACACACACACACACACAACAACAACAACATAAAACCTGTATTTAGTGACCTATGTAACGCCAATAAGTTGATCACACAGAGCCCAAGCGCTATTTGAGAAATCATACACTTGTATGCTGTTTAGCTCAAACACAGAGGACAGTTTTCAAAATGTTCAAGCAAACATCAGTGTCCTTTTACACAACAAAAAAAGTTAAGAGGTTTACTCGGAGCAACTTCTGAAAACATAAAACCTTCCGTTTGCCGGTAACGACCTGCTCCTTAAATTAGACGATTTTTGAACGGAGTTTGGTGAGACTTTGTCTCCGGGCCCAATTCGGATAAAAGTCTCCATAATTTAACTTCAGACCAATTAAACACATTACTGATGAGTGTACAAGTAAATAAAAGTGACGTATGGCAGTGTTTGTGGGTACGCGTTTGAAGTGTGTGCATAAATTTGATGGTTTCATTCAGTCGAAGTTATGAATGAGAAGCTAACACGGCTAGCGCGAACTAGCTAACAGGCTGCTACCGTTGCGCGGTGAAAACAAAAACAACCCAACTACGTATCACGGGAGCTCGTAGTAAACATCAATGAGACGTACTCACCATGTTTGATTAATTCAAATACGCGTTGTAAGTTATGAATCTGATGTTTGACTTCCTTTTCGTCACAATAACGTTAGCGCCCCACAAACCAGAACACGCTTTACCCCCGCGCAGGAAGTGGAACTCTGACCCGAGAGGAGTGTCGTGTTTGTCCACAGCGCCACACACCGGTCACTGCGGTCACTGCGGTCAGTCATTTAAAGCTGCCCGACACTGTTTTACTTATTCTCACGTATGTCAAAGCAACAACACACGGGAATACAGTATTAAACCACCATATATAAACTGTGAAGCTGCAGCTGACAGTTATTTTTCATCATCGGTGACATTATCTGACGATTATTTTAATCAATAACTGATCGATTATTCAGTGTCTAACAGAAACAGTGAGTTATTATGCAATAATTATACTCTTTTCTGTAAACAGCAGTCAAAAATTAAAAGCTGTTGAGTTTATAATAACAATAAAACAACTCTTTATTTATAGAGCACCTTCATGATATAGATCTGGAATAATTGGTTGATTGTTGCGATGATTGATTGGCTTCATATTAGTCAGTGGTATTCATTATTCCCCCTTAGGTCACAATGATATGTCATAATATATAATTACAGTGAAGCACATTAAATCATATGAAGAATACACGTAATCGCTGTCAGGCTCTGACTTGAACTACACTTATGTACAAAGTGTTTAACTTTACATGAACTCAAACTCAACAACAAATAATTATTGACTGATTGAACACTGACCTGTTTATGAGCCGAAAGTAAAATGACTGTCATTTCTAGGTCGTGCTGGTTTTTAGTCTGGGCAGCTATTTCTCTCCAGGCACAAACAGTCTGAAGATTTAGCTCATTTTTCTGCGATGAAGCATTCAACTGTTACAAGTTCAAACCTGATACTCTGAATAAAACCAACATCTGACTTCCTACAGTAAAGGGCTGGGTTCTGTCAGTGAATTCCTCTGAAATTGCACTGGCGCTTTCTTTGCATGGTTGAAATACTTGTGTCCTTACATCATTTAGCCTATTTTTCTTCCCTCTCCTTCTGAGTTGCCCTCTGTGTAATTAACCAATCCGTTAGTCAGCCAGCCTGTCAGTTATGGCATGACGATAATGTGTGTGTAGGTGTATGTCGACAACAGGGCCAGGAGTGCATCCAGAGGTGGCGGCGGCCACGAACAGACACAAAGACATAAATATTAAAAATTACCATCAACAGACATAAAACAACCACAAAGTGACACTAAATACCACAAAAATATGCAGAACAGCCATTAACAGACACTAAACTACCACAGTGAAATGTAAAATGATAACAAAGCAATGCAAAAGTACAATAAGAGACATAAAACAACCGCAAAGAGACACTACATGCTACAAAAATATACCAAACAGCCACAGTAGACACTAAACTAACACAATGAGATGTAAAACTATAAGGAAGTGATGCAAAAGTTCAACAAAGAGACAGAAAATGGCAACAAAGTGACAAAACTTCAACAAAGAAATGCAAAGACCAGGAACAAAACAACACTAAAGAGAGAGAGAGAAAATACCAGAAAGTCACAAAAATATGCAAAACAACCATAAAGAAAAACAAAACTACCCTAAAGAGATGTAAAAGTTAAAAGGACAAAGAAAAGACACAAAATGACAAAAAAAAGACCCCCCAAAAAAAAAAAAAAAAAAAACTGACACTAAAGAATCACAACAATGCAACAAGTGAGTGTCTGGGCCTTTTACAAGTCTGTGTCCTGGGGCCCTTTCTCTCTTACTCTGTGATTACTGTGGGCTCTTTGGGTTTACAAATAGCTGCTATTTGCTGATAACATTTCAAATTAGAGTGTTTAAAGCTGATTATTTGGCATCTATTTACTACACTGAATACATAAAGTAATGAAATGACCTGTTGCTGCCTTAAACTAAGGTTTTAAATGTTTTACACATGTCCCACCCTACTTTAAAACTGCCCTCCAGTCCACCCCAGAGGTTAGTCTGAACCCACCCCTCCAGGTTCAGAGGGCAGATCCACAGCCTGTGTAGCACTGCGTGACTCCAAATTATTATCTCCTACAATCTGTGAAACTCTGCTGCAGAATTTTTCCTCATCAGTATCATTGTCAGGAGGAAGACGGCTCTGTCGAAGGGGCCGGTCGGATCTTTCCAGTCTGATGCCAAAGAGCCCTTTGAAGTCTGCAGAGCAGAGGGGCTGTGACTGAACGGGCCTGTGGAGTGGATGAACTCATAAACCTCATCTAAAGTCTACGATTTGACAGAAAAGTTTTGGACTGAGACAGAGGAGAAAGTTTTTCCCAGCTATTCTTGCAGCAGAAAAGGAAACGTCACTTCACCACTTCATTCCAGACTGAAATTAATTGGACGGACTACAGTGGTATTTGCCAGCAAACGTCAGCTGCTAAAACACTGAGATGGTGAACATGGCCAACAATATACCTGCTCGAGGGAATAATTGGCTTGTTAATTCTTTTTTTTTTTTTTTTTTGCATAAAGTGAGACAAAAAGATTGACATTCTCATGTCTGGATACTATATTAAGCTACAGTTAGCTTAGCTTAGCTCAGCTTAAAGTTGCAAAATAATCACAAAGAGCCAGAAAAACAAATAACCATAGTTAGCTCGCTTATATCTTTAGAATAAAGATGTAAAATAATCACCAAGAAAAACAACCACAAAGAAACAACAAAACATATCATCAAAAAACACATGAAAAGGCCACATGCCTGTATGCTAGGCTACATTCAGCTAAGGGCTGATGGCAGTTAGCTTAACTTTCTATCAATGAAAATGTAGATTACAGAGACAAAAACAACCACAAAGAGATGAAGAACAACCACAAAAGATGAGAAAACTGCCAAAAAGAGTTGTTAAATGACCACAAAGAAATTAAAAACAGCTACAAGCTCTCATGATGTCCGTACAAGCTAGAGCCAGCAGGCAGTTAGCTTATCTTAGCTTAGCATAAAGAGGTAAAAGAGGCAATAGATCAACCACAAGGAAATGAAAAACCATCACAGAGATGGAAAACTACCACAAAGACATGAGTCATGACCACAGACTTGCATGCTCTATGCTATATGAAGCTACAGCATGTAGACAGTTAGCTTAGCTTAGCAATACAGAGTGGAAACAGGAGGTTCAGACGGGTTTGAATCCCTGAGAAAGAGCCATTTTCTTGTTCTCAAAGCACAGGGGCCGGTGAGTGAATCAGGACAGACAGAACAAAGTGAACAGGTGAGATAGTTTCATTTGGCTCAGTGCTTATTGGACACGGGTCAGATGCACAGAAAGCAGGTCATGGTCCGATTACACAGCAGACAGAGAAGCCAAAGCCATGCTGTGTTCAGTGGAGCTTGACCCAAATGGGCCAGAGCGAAAAGAACAGTTCTCCAGAAACAATTTCCTCCTAGAAATGCTTCAGGTTTTTTCTTTTTTTTTTGTACCATCACTGGTCACAGGGGGCACACTGCGGCCTGCACACTCCTGCTGCTTCCTGTGCAGCGCTGCGACAAGTGACTCAGGTTTGTCATTACCATAACCTGAGGTGTGGGAGTTTCAGAGCTCCTAGGTTCATTTTTTCATACGTGAATGCCTTCATCTTGTCCCTCTCTTCTTTTTCCGGGCTATTGAGCAGCCTTTGTTGGGAACAGACGGTCATGTGGAAAGGAGAACTGGAATCAAAATGCTTGCAATTTACTGGCTTGCATATTTCACTGGTTTTGTATGGACACCAACAATGTTGTCAACAAAGGGCCGCGGCCGGGTTCAGCCAAGCAACCAATCGGTGTAATTTGAAGTGCGTCAGCAGCTCAACTGGCATCACTTTGTGTGTGTGTGTGTGTGTGTGTGTGTGATTTCTCCATCCAAAGCCAATTAGTCAGAAATGTGGATATGAGCGCTCATTTATACGCCCCATATCAGCTTTTCATCAGACTCCACGTGGTCCGAACTGGGGGTCCCGAACTTTCTCATGTCACAGACCGCTTGTGTTAAGTAATCAACTTATGGACTTGTTTCTACTTTACACTTCCACTTCCTGTTAGTCCTGGTGCGGGGACAAGTTAAAGATTTATCATTTTCATTGATGACCTCAGCAGAAGCTTGGTACAGCTGCTACCTGAGCAGCCAGATAACACCTTAACCTTTTATAATCAGGGTGTTTTCATCTTTCCTTATTCTGCCTTTTACTTTATTTTTATGCTGCTTTCATTCATGCTTTGTTGTAATATATGTTAAGCACATTGGATGAGCTGTGCAGTTAGGTACAGAAAGTATAAATCAGACTAATGGATGAAAAATAAGTGAAAAAAGTTGATGTGTTTTGTACATGAGTCAAATACACTGATGTAAAAGTAGCATAAAGTGGAAATGTTGAGGTATAAGGAGCCTTTAAACACACAGTATGTACAGTAGTGAGGTTCTCGTGCTCCTCTCATTAAACACCTTTAATCCTCCAGATCTGCTGGAAGTATCTCCCTGGACTTCTCCCAGAGGTCCTCTGAAGGTCCGGGGCCCTCATGTTGGGGAGCCCCCCTGTGGTTGTGTGAGCTCCATCCATCCATCCATCCATCCATGCCAGCTCCGACTGCACCAACTGGAATGTTCCTTTAAGTGATAGAGGAGAAAAAAACAGAGGAGGAGGAGGAGGAGAGGCGGAGCTGCCGCACGGTGCTGTCACTACACTGGCTCTCCGTCTCCCTGCGCTCCTTAGAAATAGATCTGCGGGGCAGAGCGGGCGGCCGGAGCTCTCACTCACTGTGCAGGGAAATGAAACACGCTGCAGGTCCCGGAGCTGCAGACGAGCTGGACCTCTCCGTTCACTCCTTCTCCACCTCAGCGGCTCAGCGGGACATCACACACCGTCCGGGATCATGTTGTTTTCTCCTCCGACTCAGTTACTACCGCCTCATTGGATCGCAGCTGAGTGAAAGAGAGAGTCCGCATTGGATTTGAACCTACGCACTTTTCATCTTGAGTTTTCATTAGCTGCTTTACCATCGGATCAGATCTTGTGTCTAACTTCAGTCTAACTCAGTGGATCCACTCCTCCTCTCCTCTTCCCCCCTCCCTCCCTCTCTCGTTACTTCGGATTATCCCTGCTAATAAGGAGACATGTTGATTGTATTTGTGATCAGCCTGGCCTTGTTGTCAGATGCAGGTTAGTGTTCTTGTTGTTGTTTTCTCACATTTCACGTCTTTATTGTCAGATCAGTTGTTGCTGATGCAACAGTGTGCAGAGACAAGTGCATCAATGCAGAACTCGCCTAGATTTTCATGCACTTTAATCTCCACCTGGTTTCACTTTCTTCTGTGGATTTCTGACACATTGAGCCACATATACTAAAAGTTTAGAGTTTGTTTTTGCATAATTGGCTAAAATAGAAACCTACAGTTTCCATATTAACCTCATGGAAGACCAGAACTTTAGAGATGTATCTGAAACTTATTGTTCTTGAATGTGACAAATGTGGATGGAGGTTTGGTATTAAAAAACATGAAAGTTGTGGTTTATGTGTTTTGAGTTATGTCTGCATCACTGGTTTCCAAATCAGGAATCCTCAAGTTGTTGCACACTGAAATATATACATTAGTCTTTTACTCTATAACATTATTATTAAGCAGAACAGGAGAGTGGATGTGGATGATTATAGTGTCAGCCTCCCTCTCATGACCTCCTCACCTATAGACAGTTATGTAACTCAGCTTGAACTCCAGTTTAACATCTGCTGAGGGGAAAAAAAGTGAATCCAGCCTCTTAAGGTTTAATCCGAGTCTGTCTGTGAGGTCTTGACATGAAAAACAAAGAGAGCTCCAGGTTTGAGATAATAAATCCACTGAGGAAGATGACAATGTAGACCCTGGAAGGGTGGTGGAGGGGGGGGTGGGGGATGGGTGGGTTACGAAGCGTCTGGAAAGCGTCTGAATGCTGCTCATCCTCCTCCTCCTCTGAGCTGCCAAACTTTATCTGTGTCAGAGTCCACGCTGGCTGCAGTGTGCGGCCGGCAGGTGCACAAAGCCTCCATTATCCCCTTTTTGCATAACGTTTCCGATCGAGGTAAATCACTTGACTTTTATCCACACACTCAGCACTGAGTCACTCCTACTCTCAGCTCACCCAACTCACTATCACCTACATGCACACACACACCTTAACTCAGACCCAGACCGTGTGTGTGGGTTCACTCCAAAGTGAGATTTCTGCAGGTTCTGCGTCAGTGAACGCAGCCTAACCGGACATTTTTATTGGTTAATATGGTCAATTATTAGACAAAGATCACAATGGTATCGGCTGAAAGGGGAAACGTGTCCTTAAATGTTGTTTTATTATATTTTTGCTTTGAAATTTAGACTCAAAGGTCGATTCCTCTTAAATTACAATAAAAAAACGTCTCACTTAACCTCTGCTGGTGAAAGTAAAGGTGGTTTGACCTGCACAGAGCTCTCACTCCTCTCCAATACAACAGGAAGTGAGTTGTTTGGGTGGACGGACCCTTTGCGCTCAGCGCCACACCCTGTCATACCTACCTGACACCCACACTTTCACTCTTTTTCTCTTGTTTTCTCTTCAAAGCTGTCATATCACCACAGCCCATATTTGCTAAGCCCATGTGTAAACTTCTCTTCTCTTTCTTTTTTCTCCTCCTTCCATCCAGGTCTGACAGTGGAGGTGTTTCGTGCAGGTGTGGCCCCTCGCTGCGAGAGTCGGGCCTGCAACCCCCGCATGGGTAACTTAGCCCTGGGTCGCCGGGTCCTGACGCAAACTGTCTGCGGCAACAATGGCACCGAGCTCTACTGCTCCTACTCCGACCCCAACGCCAACTTGGCCTGCAGTGCCGCCAAATGCGCCAAGTGCAACGCCGGCCTGCCACTCCTGTCCCACCTGGCCGGGGCCATGTCCGACTCCTCCTTCCGCCACCCGAACACCTGGTGGCAGTCGGCCGAGGGCGTGGAGTCTGAGACGGTGCAGCTGGACCTGGAGGCTGAGTTCTACTTCACCCACCTCATCGTCGTGTTTCGCTCTCCGAGGCCCGCCGCCATGACCCTGGAGAGGTCGCAGGACTTTGGGCAAACGTGGAAGATGCTGCAGTACTATGCCAGCAACTGCAGCCACGCCTTCGGGCTGGAGGAGGGTGGAGCGGGAAGGGATGGGGCCACCTGCACATCCAAGTACTCGGGGGCTTATCCCTGCAACCGTGGAGAGGTGAGGAGGTCTGGTACTCGTCCAGACACTGATGTCTGACCCTTTTATCTAATTTAATGCCTGTTTGAAGTCCACTTAGTCCGTCTGCACATTGTACAACATTCTCTATTCTTAGACCCTTCAACAGGCATTCAGTGTATTTCCACTCTCTATATAGCAGCCTTTGTAGGTGGAGTCCACCTTTCCCACACAGGACTCATATTGCCAGCTGACCCACAGGGGGATTCACAGAAAATGACTCATGCACGTACTGGACATTATGCACCAGACAAAGGGCGGTGCATGCAACATGAAAGACGACATTCAGACATGAGTTCAATGTGCCCGTGTCAGATAGCGCAGCTGATTGTCTTCTTTAGTCTCCTCTATTAAAATAACATAATGCAGACGAATCCCACAGTTGTTTGGCTCCACTGTAACAGAGCTATCGGTTACTGCAGTGAACTTCTGTTGTGTTTCTGACGAGACGCCGCCCACGATGGCGTCGGTTATGCATTTAATCTTGACCTCAACTCTGGGGCTTTAATTTGCGTACCTTTAGAGCAGAGATTACTTCAGAGATGACAGGACACTTGCTGGGAGAGATGAAACAATCGTACCAAGTGCGATGGAAATTGATGCACTCAATGGTCCTCAACTCCACCAGGTCTGAAATCTTAAGGATTAGATAAGTAGGTGTAGGTGGGAGTAATTGTAGTGGAGCTGTTTTTCTTTCCCTCCAACAACAGATTGCACCACACTCACTCAAATCATGAAGCAACACCTTGACTCACCTCCTGCCTCCTGTTTGTCCTCCATCAGATTTGTATCCAGTCTTGTTTGAACTCCCACTTTGTCTCTGAGCCCAAACACAGTCAGATCCCCCAGAGCGCAGGTTAACGCAGGTGGAGAGGTGGGCGGATGTACACCTGCAGTGAATCACTGAAAAGGGGGAGAAAACAAAGTGAAGGTGAGGGAGGGGGGGTTGTTGACTGGAAGAGTTTACTACTGAGCTTTTCTTCTTCTGTGAATGAGGAGCTGATGATGTCATACAAGGGACGCTATGTACGACAGGTAAATCAAGCCTTCAGGGCACAGATTTCCCAATATTCAGCCTGCGCCCTCTCTATCTTTAACCCCCCCCCCTTCTTTGTTTCACTCATGCAAGTAAAGTCACGCCACATGCGAGAGTCATACGGCGCACTTATCAGAGCAGGGAGCAGCCAGGTGCGGGGGAGCTCCTCCAGCGAGTGCATGTGCATGAGTGAGTGTTTAATAGGCGTACTTTGACTGTAGCACGAGAGGGCTTCCTGAAAGTCCATTGATGTTTAATTGAAGCGGTGTGTGTCAGGGAGCTGCTCTGCAGATGTGTGTGGAGGCACATGCCGAGCGCGGTGCTGCTGCTGCGGCCCCCCTGCAGCGCTCTCATGTGTAATGAGTGTTTACGCCCTCTCTGTGACGGGCCCTCCCTGCTACTACTCCTCCCTGACAGCTGCTGTGGACTTATTCTGCTGCAGGGTCATAAATCTTTCTCTTTATATTCCTGCTGCGTTCCTCTGTTTCTGAGTTTTTACTCACTTCTTGGTGTGCACATGTAAAGAGAAACCACTGTTCACTTCAGTTTACTGTTGTATGTATCGCAAAGAAAAGCAACAGCTTCTCAAATTTAAGGTTTCTAACCTGTTTTATTGCTGTGTCGCAACTGCTGTTGATATTGTGTAATTTTACTCGAACCACATGAAGTACTGATGTAAGCGCTGCTGATCACCGTTACTGCGAACTGGAGAATGTGCTGAGCCGAGCAAATACCTCCGCCAAGGCGAATGTTGAGCGACGCACACCAGAGTCCAGAGGAAAGAAACTCAGATTTATAGAAAATGATTCAGAGTGTCACCACATATTTAAAGGGTTCATCTCTGATTAGACTCCCGTCTCTTCACCAAGTTCGGTGGAAATCGGCTCAGTGCTTTCTTGCTCAGTCGCCTGATCATTGCAGCTTTAAACCATCTAAAACTTCAGTGGATCAAAGTGGATGAAAACAGCTGCTTGTTTTCTCTTTCTGACTCTGCTTCGCACGTTGGCTTCAGCCACCTGTGCCAGGAGCACGACCTCTGCCCTCTAACCTGTCAACTGTTGACCTGGAGGTTAAAAGAGGTCAAGTAGAGCTGTGACAGAGCAGCTGCGTCTGTACATGAACTACAAATGACAGGTCAACTCTCACCTGTGCAAGGTGATGACAAGAAAACCTCATACAGTAAAGTGTGTGTGTGTCTTAGCTGCTGTTGCATAGATAAGCACCTGCTTCAGTTCTAATGTGATGAGTAATATTATGCATGCGTCACCCCAGACTGTTCAGGGAACAGAGCTTTCATCAACATCTTACGCATCACTATGCAATAACAACTTTCCATAATCATTCAAGTCCTTCTTTGTGTAGTTGGGCATTTTTCAGTATGTCATAGACTAAACAAGTAATCATCTCATTAATCAATGATGAAAACAATCTTTTGACCATTTGCAGTATCAAGTAATGTCATGAAACTTTATCCCACACTGCCACAGAGTAAGTAGAATAGTCAAAAATACAGCCGTGAAATATCAAAACACTGTGAACCAGGGACGGATCACCTGAGTTCCAGCTCCATGCAAAGTTCACCTGCGTGTGTGTGGGAGCCTGGAAGCGATTACAGGCAGCAGGTATTCTCAGCTTTCTGCCTCTCGTGTTTCGCCTGCAAACATGAAAGCATGTCATCTCTTGCGCTGAAAGCTTTTCGTGTTCACCTGTAATGTGGGGAAAAGGTGGTGTGTGTGTGTGTGTGTGTGTGTGTGTGTGTGTGTGTGAGTGTAGGACTCCTTGTCTTATTTATGAGGTCAGCTGGGCTGGAAGAATGTGAGTGTTTGTTGTAGAGACTGACCTCCTTAGGGAAGAGAGTGAGGCAGACCAGCCAACACACACACACATTTTCTTTCTCTTTTCCACAGTTCCTCAAGCGCACACACACACACACACTCGCCCATGCCCTTTCAAATAAACACATACAGTCGGCTCTCCGTCTGTTGGCTGGGAAGGAAGTGCCGTTGCTCTGATGGATGTTGGTACTGTTGGCTAGACACCCATCCCCCCTCTCTGTTTCGCTCTCTGTCTTTCTCCTTCCATCAATGCCCATTGTGCCTGTTTACCAGATTACAGTCCACAGTGCTTTGATGGAATTAGGCCTGTGAAAGCCAGACTTACTTCATTTTTCAGACCCCGAAACAGGAAGAAAGATTATAAGTGTACCTACTGCCTTGGGGAGACACAAAATTAAAAATGTGCCCATATGGCTGGAAATGTGTCGCACAGTGTAACGGCAAGTGTTAAACTTTCATCTACAGTATGTACGTTAACATCCTCTATAGAGTAAAGTTTCTCAAACTCTCACAGTAGATACAGTTAGCATGTATGTAACCTCATAAAAAAGTCCAAAAACTGTATACTCATATCTTGAAATCTGGACTGAAACAGCAAGAAACTATCGCTAGAAATGTGCATTGTATTGATAAGCTGATCAACCAAAACTTGTCCCATAGAGCTGTGAAAAAACTCCACAACGTTTTGTCTTTTTACTGATAATCTACTGAAAAAAAAAACTCATTTCTGAATGGAGCAAACAAAAAAACTCATACTGACACTACTTTTTATGTCCCCATACATCATGAGGACACTCAGTATTAATTTCTTTCAACAACCCTCCTCTTGAAACTAAGAAAACACTTCACTTAATAAAATGTTGCAAAGCAAAAATGCAATAATATGCAGCTTTTTGCACATTACAGTCCTTTAAAGCTGTTTAAAAAACAAAGCCTCTGACCTAAAACAGTGTCCAGTTTCATTTCTATTTTCTGTTTTGCCTCCTAAAGTCCCTCTCAGTGTCCTCAGAGTTACATCTGCTCAGGACACAGCTACACGTAAACATGGGTGTCATCAGCATATGTGCGAACACTAATATTTGGTCAGAGGAAACATGTGAGCCATAAATTGTGTGAGTAGTAAAAGCTCCATGAAGGCTTCTTGTGGAATTTGTGTTGTGTGGTGTGAAGGAATCCAACGACACCGACGTGATTTTTATCAGTGTGTGTGTGTGTGTGTGTTTGTGTGCATGCCAGTGTGGTTGTGTGTGTGTGCTGGTGTTGCCGTGGTGTCGCCGGGCTGTCGCAGGCCTTTTGTGTGGCCCTGAGTTATGTGAAGCTGCATCTCCGTCCCCGTCTTTGTCTGGGCCCTGCTCTCCGTGCTCTCCCGCGGACCGGCGCCCCTCGTCCTATTTGTCGTGTTCTCTTAATTGCGGACCACAATGCTGTGACCCCATGACCTTTCGCAACAACAGGGAAATTAATAGCGCTCCTCCCATCATGCTCTCGGCCAGTCATCCAGCCAATCAGGGAGCCGCATGGAGGCCTTTGCTTGCATCTCAACCAAAGCTTCATCCAAAGAAAACACTCACACACACACACACACACACATACACACACACACTACTCACCCAATGATATCAATGACAGCTAGCCAGTGACAACAACACACACTTTGGTAAAGAGACACACTAAACACACACATTTCTCTCACAGCAAGAGTTGGGGCAGACACCAACTTTTTCACCCCAACAACAGCAGCGGTGTTGGTTGCTAGTGGCAGCTGTAGCCATGGCGATGGCAGCCCACAATAGGGTCTTCGATTTGAAGGATGTCCAGGGACCAGACAGAGTAAAGAGAGAGAGAGAGAGAGAGGGAGAGAGGGAGAAGGAGAAGAGAGAGAAAAAAGGGGGGAGAGAGGGAGAAAGGTTTGTTGTGCTAATTTAAGGACACCCAGCAGCCTCACGGTCATGTGAGGATGTGGTCAGTGATGTCAGGGTGTAAGGTCACAGTTTAGTGCACAAATGATACCAAAACAAACCCCTATTAACAGAAAGGACAGATGTAATGACATGAGCAGCATCAATGAAGCTGATTGTGCCTCTGAATACGTCCGTCTAATCGCTTTAAATCATGAAGTGGAGCTGCAAGAATTTTATTATCCTTTTCCGCAACCATAAAAACCCAAAGCCAACAAAGCAGCCCCCACTGTCTGAAGGGTGGTAAGAGCTACGAGCCACCAGTGATCTCCATTTTCAAATCTACAAGGTACAGAAGTATCTAAAAAAAGTCGATCACAACAAAAGCAACACTGCAGACTAAGTTTATGGCAAGAAACATGAGGACAGACTGAGTTTGGTAACTTTTAAAGTTGACCGGTCACTTGACTTTTCAAAAACTTTATCTAAAACTTTCAAACTTGATTGGACTTGATGATTTTGCAATGAAGCTGCCAATTTCTAACATCAAAATGATCAATGAAACATATTCACTGGATAATGGGACTTTTTTTTGTTTGACAATTATAAAGGTGATCTTCCGGACACTCCCTAAGTGGGAGTCCCTGGACCCGTTCGGCCTGGAGGGCCAGCAGCAGCTGAGGGTGACCAACGTCCGCATTCGGCTCCTGAAGCACCAGCCGTGTCCCTGCCAGGCCAAAGACCTCTCCTCCTCCTCCGCCCGCGACGCCCTCCCCACCCGACACTTCGCTATCTACGACCTGATAGTGAAGGGAAGCTGCTTCTGCAATGGCCACGCCGAGCAGTGTGTCCCCGCGCCGGGATACCAGCCAATCAGAGACCGCACCAACCACGTGGTAAGAAACTTTAGGGAAGATGATTAGATTGTCAAATGAGGCTTAAATGAAAGAGCATGGACGTTCATTTGTGATCTTGAAGTCAGATTAGTGGCAGATTTCAGCTGCAGCTCTGGAGAGAAGAGTTTGTGCATCTTAAGATTTCATTTGTTTATACACATCATATCAGTAATTATATTTCATACTGATGCGCCAGCCTTCATGTGCTTTTGATAATTATCACTATTATCAGTAATCAGCAGTGGGCAGGTTCTGCACATGCTCTGAGGAAATCAAGATTATAGGGCTTGATAGTTAGAGACTAAATGGTTTGTTCACTTGGTGTTGGCAGTTGTCTTAATAACAGAGTGAAGGAGGAGGAGGAGGACGGGGGAGGAGGAGGAGGAGGAGGAGGATCACCTCTACTTGTTCTCCTGTTTCCTCTGATCTCCTGCCTCTGTCTGCTCTGATAAACAGCTGCTTTCGCTGATAACGAACCCTGAGAGATGGAGATATTGATTCAACTGCTCGGGTTAATGATGGTGTTGATGTGTGTATGTGTGTGTGTGTTGATAAAGGTGTGAACAGACAAATAGTGTTTTTGCTGGACATACATACTATGAGGGATTCATGCAGAGCCGGGCTCCTATCGCACGCATCTCCACAAAACAGAAACGCTGGGTGACTTTGAAGCTGAGCATCTGTTCCACTGCAATCAGTGAAGCACAAAAAGGAAAGTGAGAGTCAACACGGAGTTTCCTTTACAATCTATAAAAGAAATAAGTAGTAAACAACGGCTGTAGATCAAGAGGCTGGATGCTGAATGTCAAACAAGATGTCAGCCTCGTTTTTTCCTGCAAAACACGACTCAAACTCTGAGCTTTTGTTTTAAACACAGAGTTCAGCTACAGTCTCAAACAAACTGAGTTTCACATGTCATAAACCTGGGGAACCAATCACATCAAGCACAGACAAGGGGGCGGGGCTAAAATGGCCTTTTTCAGTTATCTCATGCATTAAAAAAAAAAAACAACAGAAACCTCCAGTAACTCAGCACGAGATCAGATTCTGTCTGATGAGCAGCTGGAAAAATAAACCATATTTTATACTGATATGAAAATGAAGAGAAAATCTTTCCACGTGACAAATGAAGAGGGAGAATCATGTGTGTTTTCTTTGCTGATACGGAGGGTTTCTGTCTTGAAGCTGTCGATGGTCACAGCCTGTAAATCTTTAAGTCTCACTCTTTTCACACGATAAAATCCCCGAGCGGCTCCTTTTGAGAGTTTTCTGGAGGATTTCCTTCTTCTGAGGGTCGAAAATCCTCTGAAACACTGGTTAAACTGCTGGACTGTGAAGCTCTCCTCTGCACGCTACGGCCATAATAACAATAATAAATCATTTTAATGGGATATGAAACTAAATGGCTTTTTTTTAAACCACAAATATTAGTCTGGCTGCACCTAAAGGCTTCAAGTTTGAACAGTAAATCTGTCTTAACCGACCTCACAACATTACCTCAGGTCATCGGAGTGTGTGTGTGTGTGTGTGTGTGTGTGTGTGTGTGTGTGCCACGCAGCAGCGTTCGGTAAACACACAGTTATATAAGTGCCTTTTCCCGCCTATCAGCAAGTTTTGTTTTGTGTCTGTTTCAACCCAGAGCCGTCTGTTTTCGGGCAAAACCCAAACAAGCAGAGCAGCACAAGACAGGAGATGAGGGCAGAGATTACCGATCACTCAGGGAGGGGAAGGGCGTGCGTGTGGTTAGGCATTTTTCAGCTTTTTATAAATGTGTGTATGTCAGTCTGTGTGTGTGTGTGTGAGTGTCTCAGTGTGTGACCTCTCATAGCTGCTTTAGTGTGGCGTATGTTCAGCGTGTATAAACATACAACGCAACTCTATTCATACATGAACAGTGTGTGTTGTTTGTTTGGTCTGCTGTGTGTGTGAGGTGTGTGTGCTTAAGCATGCAATGTTTTGTCTGCTCCGTCTGTTTTGTGTGTGTGTGTGTGTGTGTGCAGTAATCAGCAGTGAAAGTGGTCGTTAGGGTTGGAGTCATTACTGCCCCAGACCCTGTGAGCAGGGGATGAAGGGATCAGATTGTTTGTTGTTGTTTGTTGTTGTTGTTGTTTTGTGCTCCTGGACCCCCACATGGGGGTTTTTGCGGTTCAGGGTGATTACACTGTCTGTTAGTTAGCCACAAAGCCAACACACACACACACACACACACATAATGACATCCAGGGCAAGTTACTGGAGCGTTTGCAGCAATTAGTCCAGCCACTGTGTGTATGTGTGTGTGTGTGCGTGTGTGTTTTCTTACTTGTTTCCTGCTGCTTTCATTTATTTCCCCCGACTTCTTCTTCATGGGTTTTCTTTGCACCTACTTCCTGTCCCTCTCCTCTCTTCTGCACATAAGGGCTCAGGTAACTGCTCACAGCCTGCAGGATTCAGACAGAACAAGAAGAAGAAGAAGAAGGAGAAGGTTAGGAGATAGGAGGTTTTACGACTCAGTAAAGTTATCACAGTGCCATCGTTTTATCTCCCCCGTCGCAACAATCGCGAGGTAAACAGTACAAATATTGTGTTCATGTTGCAAAGTAATCCACCAGGAATGTTCTCTGGCTTCCTCGCTTGTATGGTTTTTTTTGCCAGACCCCCCCCCCCCCACCCACCTCCGCTCTCCCTCCTCTTTGTCTTTCTGGCTCCATTTAAATGACTGTCAGCTTCACTGCTACTCAGCCGTTGCACCTTGATAACGTCACCAAACCACAACTCTGCAACAGAGAGGCTGTGTTTCAAACCGTGGACGTGGAGTTTTTCGAGACATCGAGACATCAGCGTGTCCGACTCACAGAGGGACAATGACTGAGGACGCCATTGTGTGGCATTATGGTCACCAGTGTTACATCACTGGGTCCGATCCCCGCCTCCACCACAGGTCTGAGGTCTCTCAATGTGGTGTTTGCATCTCGTCACATGCACATCAGGCTGATTGGTGACTGCAGACCTATGGATGGATAAGTGGTACAGACAATGGATGGATGCATTCAGCTTGACTCCTAAGGTCAGGGTCACCAAAGTTTGCCTCCTCATTTTTATCTGATAATAATGATGGCCATGATATTTTTGTCTTGCGACTCTCAGAAGCTTCCAGAAGTCTCCCGTCCGTCCACCCTGCTGTGTCATCTGCGCGGCCGACGTGATTGCGTGCGTGCAGCTCTCACTGTGTACATTTGTTAATTGTCCCATATCACGGTATGGTAAACATGTGAAATGGGTTGAAATACCAGCTGCCTGGACCCAAGCCAGATGCTGCTGCTGCTGCCGGCCTCTTGCCCTCTTCCTCTTCTTCTTCTTCTTCTTCCTCCTTGTTCATCGTTTCTTTTTCCGTTCCCCTCCTTTCTCTCCGTTCTGGACTTTTTCATGAATCCCTTCGTCTTTTTCTGTTCGGCGACAGTGTCATTAGGTCTCCTGCCTCCTATTTCCCTGGACCTCTCATTTATGCAATTGCTCCCCTTATTAGTGCGACTGAAATGATGTGTGTGTGTGTGTGTGTGTGTGAGTAAAGCCAGTCATGTGTGCCTGTGCATGCTTGTGTGAGTAGCATGACAGATCTGGGGTCAGTTCAGACACAGGACATGTTGTTTATAGCTGTGCTGTGATAGCATGTGGATGTGTTTAAGTCTATATTCAGTACAGTGTGTGTGTGTGTGTGAGAATCGGAGCCTTTCAGGAGTCGGTGACACATCACACACACCGTGGGAAACCA
Source organism: Caranx ignobilis (assembly GCA_021432705.1). NCBI lineage: Eukaryota > Metazoa > Chordata > Actinopteri > Carangiformes > Carangidae > Caranx > Caranx ignobilis. Next base: position 372,434 of record JAFHLA010000064.1, on the reverse strand, counting down.
AAGCAAGACCCGGTGTGCGCGTGTGTGTGTGTGTGTGTGCATTTTGCGTTTGGTTTCCATGTGTGTGTGCGGTGTGTGTCTGCCTCTGTAATCATTGTATAATTGTGTGTCCTACATTACAGTTGCACGGTGTAACGCAAACAAATAAAGAGCTTCCTCAGATGCCTGGCTCGCCCCCCTCCTTCAATCATTATCCAGCATGCATGGCATTCCAGCTCGCAGGAATGACAAGGAGATTGTTATTGTGCTCTCAGTGCTGCATACTTGCACTCTTCACACACACACACACACACACACACACACAGAAACACACACAGGCTTTTCAGAGCAGAGGCCCGTTCTTGTTTCCAGTGATGAAGCCAAACAATCAATCTCCATTCACTAATTTCCAGTTTCGAGGGCGTAAAGAGGAAAAGAGACGAACGGGAGGAAATAAGGAAATCAGAGGGGGATGGAGGAGGAAGAGGAGGAGGAGGGGGGGAAAGAAAGAGGAGGAAGGACTGGGAGTTATGGGAAAGGCAAGGGAGGTGAAGAAATGTAGGAGAATGAGTGTGAAATGTAAAAGGAAGAGTAACGTCTTCACCCCCCCAGCAGGCCTGTCCTCACACAGGAAACGTCCCTCCTCATCACACTGACCTCTTTGTTCGTCCCGTCCTTCTACCTCTGTCTGTCGTTTTTTTTTTTTTTGCTAATGAGCTCTTCCTCTCTCTCCCTCTCTCTCCCCCTCTCTCTTTCTCCCTCAGGTCCATGGGAAGTGTGTGTGCAGACACAACACTGCAGGTGACCACTGCGAGCGCTGCGCTCCGCTCTACAACGACCGACCCTGGCAGCCTGCCGACGGACTGACGGGGGCGCCGCACGAATGTCGGAGTGAGTCGAACAAACACGAAACAAACGCACCCACCCACACCTTATTACACTTACACTTACTATAACGACCTCCTCCCTCTCTCACCCAAAGAGTGCAAGTGCAACGGACACGCTCAGAGCTGCCGTTTCGACTGGTTGGCGTGGCGTGAGTCAGGCCAGCGCAGCGGAGGCGTGTGCGACTGTCTGCACAACACCGAGGGACAGCAGTGTCAGAGGTGCAAGGTGGGCTTCTACAGAGACCCCCACCGACCGCAGACCGCCCCGGACTCCTGCAAACGTAAGACACACAGACAGAAACACACACATTACACTCTCCTCGCTCACTGGTAAGCAGGAGACACAGGAGACACAGGCCCATCGCTCTGAAACAAACCATGACATGAGGAACACGCTGTAAAATGTCGTAAGGTATAATTGATGATACCAGTGTTGACAAAACGTTGCTAGCGTGAATCACAACATCAACCTCGCACACGCACCACACTGGCATGGCGCTCTCATTATCCCCGAGGAATGCCGAGGACTGACATCGCAAGCCGGGACGTGCTGGATAACGCCGACTCCTGATGGGCACCTGGCTCAGTCTGTGTGTCTGTTTGTCTCAGAGTGTGTGTGTGTGTTAAGAGACAGCGTGCTCCATCCAAAGTTTACGCCATAGTTAATCATCAGATGGCGGCATTCCTACGTCTTGACACACAACCCCCTGCTTGTCCATCTCCAGCTTGTTTTGCCATTTTTCATACGTGACTCAGAGTGTGAGTCGCTTCAGGGTAATCATTGGTAGTAGTTCTAAGTGTGTGAGGGTCCTCTGTGCATCTGTGTGCGTGTAGGCGGGTCGAGCAGCTCGCCGCCCTCCGGTGATGAGACGAGTCTTAAGTAAACACGAGATAGTCATCCATAAACATGACAGTGGCTACATTCTCCCTCTGATTATCTCTCCGATTTGACCCAGGCAGCTCAGTCCTGCAGGTATGCTGGACTCACACATGATTACTCAAGTATGTGTGTATGTATGTGTGTGTGTTCCCGTGCACACTCATACTCACACATGCACACACACACACACACACACACAGACATCTCATTGAGTTCAAAACAACTGTCAAGCTGCACCAGACCATTGAAAAACACCTGTGGGGGGAGAATGTGTGTCGACTATCAGCCCACTTTTTATTACTCAGACTCAGTGTGTTGTTGTGTTTTTGTTTTCTGTTTCCTCATGACAACACACACACTCACAGTCTCTCTCTGCCGTCATTGTGATCCAAGGTCTTATGACTCGTTTTGTCACTCGCTGGTGACGAACGTCGGTTCAATCCACAGCTCGAATGACTGACTCCCATTATCTCACAGTGATTCAGCTCCTGAGGTCCAGAGTCCTCACACAGCTGCAGGACACCACAGCTGCACAGCACATCTACTTCAATACTGCACTGAAGTTTATCTAAGTGTTTAGGCGGACATGTTTGTAGTCCATGTTTGCAATTTAAAACTACAGAAAGATTAGTTTTAAATGTGTTTACTACGACCAAACTTCAACACCACCTTTCTATTGTAGTTGACAGTCTACTGTCTTGTGACTGTGACTGAACACCTGTAGCTTGAGGATCTGCACTCTGACTCAGGTGATGGAGCTGTGACCTCTGTGACCTCTGAAGAGGATGAATCCTGGTAATGGTTTTGAGTGAAACACGACTCTAATCACTGGATGAAATCTGACCTCGCAAAGATGGATTGTTGATAACTGATTGATGATCCCAGGTGTCACACCATCACGTACAGCGCGAGGACCGACCGACGCTCCAACATCCATCAACACCTCTCAGTCTGAGCTTTGAGTCCATTAGCATCAGCCAAAGATCTTACAATGATGAAATGTGACGTGAATTTACAGCCTCGCCTCTCTGGTCCTCTTCACTGTCTCCTTCCACGGTGCTGCCATTTTTAATAAGATCACAGAAAACTGATCCCAGGTGTGTTTCAGTCAGGTTTAAGTTTCACTTTTTTGCACCTGAAACTCACCGGTGGGTTCACTACAGAGGCTGGAGGGGAAATGATCCTCACTGACGGCTGATTGATAGAAAGAAGAAGAAGCAGTGATGGAGGTGTGTGTGTGTGTGTGTGTGTGTGTGTGTGTGTGTGTGAACAACCTCTGAGACGAAGGTACAGGTTGTGAAATCCCAGCGTAGCCGCTCGCTGACAATGGAGGAATTTCCCTCCGTCGCGAGGAACATTTTTTTCATACCAGGCTCCGAGGGGCCCGGGAAAGAAAACACTCTCGTCAGGCACCACGCAAGCTCGTACACACACCAAAACACTTTAGCAGAGTGTGTGTGTGGGTGGGGGGGGGGGGGGGTTACAGTGTGTGTTTATAAGTGTGTGTGTGAGTGTGTTCAGGGCGGGTAGGTGTGTTATCAGCTCTGGGTGTTTTTTGTGGTTGTTCAGGCAGGTGTCCTGTCATGTCTCAGAAAGTCTTCATTGTCAGAGCTCCTGCAGCCCACAGCTTTCTTATTTCATACACACACACACATGCACACACACATACACACTGTATTCGCATACAGGAGTCCTTGTGTAGTGACCCATTCAAATGCTCATAAAGTCTCATGCACGTATGTAAACACACGCGTTCCCTGAACACATCGCCACACGTGTTTTAGCGATGTGGCACTTAAGTGTTGCCATAATCTCTGTTAATTATTAACATGCGGGGGCTGCTCACTAAACAATAGTGTAGATAGGGACACACACACACCCACACACACGCACACACACACACACACTGAAAAAGCTTTCCTGAAAATCTTGTAATATCACATGTATGTCCAGTATTTGTGTGTCTGTGTGCACTTGTGTGTGTGTGTGTGTGTGTGTGTGTTCAGGTCTATAAAGTGTATGAATGTGATATCTTTATGGTTTTGCTGATAGTGTACCGTTGGGTCTCGTGATAAGTTTTTATCTTATCTTAGTTGTTCCCGACGATTCGTCCGATAACACGTCTGGTTCAGGAAGGCCGATGAGACGTCGTCCTCTCCGCACAAAGACACCTTTATGGTTCATCTGCAATTAAGAGAAGAGACGTCAAAATGTGGGAAAGTTGAAAACCTTTATGGAGGAACCTCCTTCACACACATCAAACCCCCACTGACAATAAAAAAAAGATCTTTCCAGAAACTGAAGATAACCCACCCAGAGGTGTTTCTGATATTTTGCCCACTGATTTACATAAATGAAGGTAATTAAAATCATCCATATAACACAGGGCGTTGAAGAGACTGATAATCTCATCAACAGTTCATCTGGTTCATAAAAAACAGATACTGCTCATCAACAGGCCATTGTGTTATACTGTATTATTGCATCAAATAAAGACTAATAAAATGGCTGCATGTGATAGCGGTAGATGACCCTTGACCTGAAGTGGTTATCCATGAAGTTTATTTAAGACTTAAACTGGGTTTGAATGAACAAACTTCATCATAGGACTTTTAAAACATTAGAAATGATTTGCACATTAAAAGAGGAGAGGAACAGCTAAATGACGCACGGTGTCAATAATCCTAATGCATCAGCTTGTGCAAGGATAAAAAGTAAACAAAAGAAGTCTTGGCGTCTCCGGGATGCTTTTGTTTTGAAGGACTGTGCACAGCTGCTGTGATAAGTAATTATCAGTGTGCAGAGTTTGAGTCTCTGTCTGAAATTGAGTGTCTTCATGTGCAGGGTTTTGAAGCTGCAGTTTGCATGCTTTGACTGGGGGCAGCCATCTTTGTGCAGCTGGACAGTGGAGACTTCACTTCCTTTGGTTTCCAGCAACACAAAGATAAACGTTGGAGTTGATCAGATGAACGATTGCGAGAAATTCCAAGTTGTTTTAATTGCTAACCCCCCCCCCCCACCCCCAAAACAAAGCGTCAGAGGTGCGAGAGCAGAGAGACAGGCCTGTGGGTTTACAGTGAGTTACAGTCATTTACTGCCAGTCAGCCTTCAAGCATCATTAAACACAAGAGAAATGGCTCCAAACAACACCACCCGTCTGTTCCTCTCTCCTCGTCTTCTGCTTGCCCTTCACCCCCCCCCCCCAGCGTGCCCCCATCATGTCCTCCCCTCCCCATCTGCCCCCGAGATAGGGACAGATTTATGGGGAAGGTAAGACATCTTGTCCTGCAACGCTCCAGGTCTCAGGTCTCAGCAGCAGACAGTAGTTTTTTTTCAGGCTGTTAGTGGAAACGTGTGTGTGTGTGTGTGTGTGTGTGTGTGTGTGTGCATGTCGTATATTGTTTTTGGAGGTTGTTTAAAGAACACCCTATCAGCACACAATTAGAGGGGACATGAGGGAGGGAGAAAGCAGTGATAAGAAAAAGAGAGAGGCCTTTGTGTTGCGAGCTCTGACAACAATACCACGCAGACAAATAGCACAAGTGACGAATGATGAAATTCTAATTTATCTCCAGACCTGCTGATAAATTTTAACATGCGGGTCAGCGAAGCTTCGACAGGAAGAAAGCCCTTTGGACTCAGGGCCAAACGAATGGGATTTTGTTCTTTCTTTTTTCATATATATTTTTTCGTATGTTTGCACAATGTTAGCATGTCAGCTTTTGGCTTGACTCAATTAACTGTGCACTTATTTTTCTTTCCCAGCATGCAACTGTCACCCCATGGGCTCCATGCCCTTCCACCTGGCGGATGGCTCACCCTGCGACCCGTCCAATGGAAACTGCATCTGCAAACCCGGGGTGGGCGGAGCCCACTGCGACAGGTGCATGGTGGGATACTGGGGCTTCCATGAATACGGCTGTCGTCCATGTGACTGTGCAGGAGACTGTGATCCGTTCACTGGAGACTGTATGTTTGGGTGAGTGAGATCTTGTTGTTTCAGTTCAGATAACAGAGGTTTATTTAAAACCTGTAAAGTCTGAGATTTTGAACTCTGGAAAAACTTTTGGATAAACTGAACTCTATCGGATTTGTTCAGTATTCATAGTGGTTGCCTCCTCGGTTAAGCAACATTTGTTTAGTGCAGATTAACATTCCTACACCCACATAGTGTGTGATAATGTTGTTGTAATGTGTTTGTGCAGCTCAGATCTGGACCTGTACAACTTAGAGGGAAACTCCAGCGAGCCTGTCAGGATCTTCAGAGCAGATGAACTCTTCTCTGCCCTCCACTACTCAGGTGGGACACGGGGACAGTGTGTGTGCATGTGAGTGTGAGTGAGAGACAGAGAGAGAGAGTGTGTGTGTGTGTTATTCATGTTCCTCCACAGTCCAGCAGCCAAGCATTAATGGTTAAGTAATGAAAGTCTTGATAGGGCCATAGAAGGACATGGAACAAAGATGGTTGTGTGTGTACGTGTGTCCATCTGTGTGTGTGTCGGCAAAAATGTGTGTGTTTCTATGCATGGATGGTTTCCAAGTGTCCCTTCTCTTAGACCTCCCCACCACCACCACCACCACCATGTAACTGCAGCTTTCATAGGCACATTCCTACACACACACGCACATACACACACACACATACTGTTCTTGCATTCTTAGGACGCCTTGCACAGTATCTGAGGCCACACACACACACACACACACACACACACACACACACAACGTCAGTTATGTTACAGATATTAAATGTGCATGTGTCTGTCCCCTGCAGAGAAGTGTGAGTGCAAAGAGCAGGCCCTGACCAACAGCAAACTCTTCTGCACCATGAATTACGCATACGGTAAGAACGCAAACGTCCATCAGTCTTTTCTTTTTTTTTAATGTTTATTTTTAACTTTGTCCCATGTCCCAAAACGTAGGCATGTTTTGGTTTATTATATAACCTCGGTCCCGTGGGTCCAACACCAAAATTGTCAGAACACTCTAAGGAAGCTTTTCAAGGTCATCGGGGTTCATTCGTGAAAGTCCATCCAATAACTATCCGAGCGTTTCAGAGAAATCCCATTAAAAACTGAAAGTTGGCCACTAAAGCTCTATCAATGTCTAACTGAGTTTTATATTTCTACATAAGACAGTAAATCCGTCTTCTTTCGTGTTTAACAAGTGTTCACGTCTTCTGGTGACTTGCAAATCACATGTGGTCTCTCTACCCGACTGTTAGTGCTGAAGGTGAAAGTGCTGTCGGCCCACGACAAAGGCTCCCACGCTGAGGTGGAGGTCAAAGTTCAGAAGGTGCTCAGTCAGAACACCAAGATGAAGATACAGCGAGGGCGAGACACCCTTTACCCCGAGTCCTGGACTGCACGGGGCTGCACTTGTCCCATCCTCAACCCAGGTCAGGCACAGATTCGCACAGTAACGCTCAACTGGGCAAGATAGAACAATTTTACACAGTGTTGTATGTGTGTGAGTTGTCCTTGACCTTTGACCTCATTTCTCAGGGGTGGAGTATCTCGTGGCGGGACACTCGGACCGTAAGCAGGGCCGCCTCCTGGTCAACATGAAGAGCTTCGTCAAGCCGTGGAAAGCCAGTTTGGGGCGCAAAGTCCTCACACTACTGAAGACGGACTGCAACTGGTAGACGGACGAGTTGAAACGCTGGAGACACACGGACTGACGAGACTGTTTTTATCTGAACAAAGCCGTGGATTCTTCTTCTTTTCTTTGTCCTCCAGATGTGGAATACCGAATAGTCGCACAGGATTTCTGGGGGAAACCGTGACAGACATTTGAAACCCCTCCATTCTTCTGCTGTTGTCCAATGAGAGCATAAAGCTAGCGGTGGGCTGCACAAGCTAAAAGCACACAGGATGTAATTTTTTGTTAAGGCATACCTGCCTCTGCGTCTGAGCAAAACTGCCACTCTTACAATCTCATGTAGGATTCAAGCAAATACAGCAGCTCGAGATATTGAGGACTTCTGTGCTATGACCAAGAGTTCGTCATTTTGAGTGACTGAATGGACCCTACACCCCTTAACATACATTATACACACACACACACACAAAACAGAGTTCCCTCCTTTCTGCAGCACTTTAGCCTAAGATGGACTGAGGGAAAAATGGACACAAAGAGAAGATAGATGCATATGTGTGTTTAAAAAACATACAAATGTATAAAGCCTGACTTGGACTGTGGATGGAGTATGCCTGTCCTCTATGTGCTGCTTTACAGTGGACACATAGAAGCAGCAATGTGTGTGTGTGTGTGTGTGCAGGAGACACGATGTGCGAAGCACCCAGAGTGACGCTGAACAAGCCATACAAGCCACTACAGGTGGTTAAATCTTAGCCAGTCCAGGTGTGCCTGTGTTGAAATCGAGAGTGAATGGGTTTTACCCCAAACGTGAATGTATTTGCCTGTTTTTGCAAAATGTGTGTGTGTGTGCATGTGAGCTAGACACAGAGAGATAGAGAGAGAGAGAGAGAGAGAGAGAGAGGTTGAATGCAGCAGTATACGACAGTACGAGCACAGTCCAGATTCAGTCCAGCTCTTAAGCTTCTCTCTTTAGGTTTGTGTACACTTTCAAGAAAAACAGCCGTTCCAATGTTTATGATCACGTTACGTACTGTATATTGATTCATCTCATATTACACTCCACTGCTGAATTCAGAAAATCCTTGTTATCCCTTCTTTTGTGCTCCTGTACAGTATTATTTGTATATATCTATATAAATATTATTGTTCATCTTTCTCTCTCTGTTTTCTTTTTCTGAGTCTTATTTTAAGAGATTTGGCCAGCAGCTCTATTCGTTATAATGATGTAGGCAAAGAAGTAATTAGGTGTTTGCTAAGCCCCTCTCCCAAACAGTAATTATCGAAGTAGGTTTATAGTTGTTTGAGGCCACAGTCTGAGCAATTCTCCTTTATATAAAGAATGAGGGTGTTGTCTTTCTTAGCACTTTTCCAAAGCTAAAAGTGTCTATCTGTCTTACTAGCTATGTACACTTGCTTGCTTGTTGTCTGTGATAGCACTGTGTTTGCCAAAGACAGCGAAAACCTGAATGAAAATAGAAATAAGATCAGTAAACTATAATTCTTTATCGTCTATCAAAGTATGTTTTGTCTAAAGTGAGCTGGTAAGCAGGCCAAACAAAGAAGGAGCTAGCAAACATACCAAACGTGATTTAAGCTATCAAGTTAACCAAAAATCATTAAAAGATAACAAGCTAACCTAACATTAATTAAGATAGGAAGTTAATTAACAAGAATTAAGCTACTGTAGCAAGCTAATTGCACAAATGTTAAGATGGCAAAGTAATCAAACATGGATTAAGCTAGCAAAGCTAAACTAACATTAAGCTAGCAAGCTAGCCTAACATGAATCTACCAGGGCTGTGCTGTTGTACTTTTTAAGCATGGTATCATAGCCATTATTTTACATGCCAGCTTTACATAACTAACTAGCAGTTGTTTTTGACTACCTCTATCTAAAACCATGGATCTAGCCCACAGTCGCTAAGGCTAATCAGCAGCTGTCGTTGATGCTAGACTGCAAATGTGTCACGCAGGTAGAGAAAGCTCAGCAGGCGTAGCAGCACTCAGTTCAGCAGACTGAGATCTGGGACCAAAGACACATTGATAAACCACAATTATCTTTTTATACTTGGGAGTTGTTTACAGCGTGTATGATTGTGACCAAAGTTGAAACAACCTCTTTCTGCTCGTCATTGAGCAGCTACAGTAGCTTTCTGTGTCAACTCTCGACAACAGTTGATAAAACTGCTGAGGCCTTGAAATACTTCACATAAATTGGACAAAAATATCCTTATCACCCTGCTCTTTCTCTCTCTCTCACACACACACACACACACAGACACACACACACCTCCCTTTCCTCTCTGTGTGTCCCTTCAGATTAAGTCATCCATCACTCTCCCTCCCAAAACACTCACCCCTACATTCACACAGCGCCACAGAATGTAGACCATAACAGAGAGGCCGGGGCGAGCACACACACTCTGTTTGGGTTTAGGCTGAGTGCGTGTTTTCCACCTCCTCCTCGCCCGGCCGCTCGCCATGACGTGGTTGGCCGAGAGGTGTGGACACATTCCTGGCGCATCGAGCAGCGCTGCACGGCAGGCCGGGTCAGAGGTCATTCACCTGTCTGCCGGCCTCGCCTCGCCAAGGAGAGGTGAGTGAGGGAGTGGATGTTTTCTCACAGCCGAGGCCGGATAGCCTCTTGTACCCACGTTTCCTCATTCGCGGCCCATTCACAGATTTGTGGCAGAGGGGTCACGGCTCCTCCTCATTTCTGCCGGGCTGTTTCCAGACAGCAGGGGAAGGGGTGAACGAGTGCATACAGGAAGAGGAATGTGTCTGGAAGGAATGCCTCAGTGCAAGTGGAGGAAAGTAACTGAGTACTTTTACTCAAGTACTCTACTTTTCTTCACTCCAGTATTTCCATTTTGTTTGCTGTACAACACTGATCTTATAGTTTTAGTCACTTGTTCCTTCACAGATTGAGACTTTCCATCAGTAAAACATCATTATAAGCTGATTAAACGTAAAAGTATGCTGTTAGAGACCAATCCAGAGGTCCCCACCCATTTTGGCTCTTGACCTCTCATAAACCAGCAGTCTATTGTTGGACTTCCTAGTCATGTTTCAGATGTCTAATCCAAGTCTCAGATGAGTAATGTACATCATCTTTCCAGAAAATCTGCGAGAGAAAACACTGCACATTGCTCAGCATCCAAAATTATCCAATATTTCCCTTTTAATGATCCGGCAAATCCAATTGACTTTAACTTTGGATTAATGGATTATATTTCAAGTGATTCATCCTCCATCACTGTTCAGGTCAGACCTCCAGGTGAGGAGGAGATGGAGGCGTTTGACGTGGTGGGAACTGTCCTTGAGGTGAAGACACAACACGAGCACATGCAACGGCTGCAGCTGAACCATGGACTTCCTCTCTCTCTTTCTCAGTGTCTCTCTTGCTCGCTCGCTCATTGTCCTCAGATTGACTGGCCATTCTCAGCCTGTGATGGAGATGTCCTGTGGGGGGTTGCATGGTGTGGGAAACTAGTTGATGAATGAGTGTTTGGCATGCTCGCACAGATGCATAGTTTGCTCCCGTATAGTTTATGTGTGTGTGTATTATTGTAGTAATGGCCAATGCATGCATGTGTGTATAAAGTGTGTATGCGTGCCTGTATGAGCACAATGCCCCACTTGTGTTGCTATAGAATAGAGTTATGGCCTTTGTCCTATGAGCATTCTTGTGTTGCTATTGGCCCCGGAGCGCATGGCAGCTCCCGCGGGCTCAGGGACAATAACTCCCCCACCCTCCCCTCCTTTCGCTGGGAGTCACAATGCCCCTCTTTGGCAGCACCCATCACCCTGAGACAGACGCCCTGAAACTGGTCTGCTATGGGTGTCACAGAGCAACCGGCACCCAGAGGTCCTGAACTGGGTTCCTCCAGCCATTCATAAATTTCATTATTATGATCTAAGGTAAAGTTATTAGTTACTAATGGTTGCAGCATTAAGACTTGAAAAATGTTGGTACCACTTTCTGATGAGGCACCGTTTACAGAAGGTTCACAGGCTGTTTTATACACAACTGTAAAACTATAGAGAGATAATGTTGCAGTGCTGTTTCTTTGGTGCAGCCTGAACACAACAGGGCCTCGGTATCGGAAAATGATGAGGTGGCTAGCTAGTTAGCATGCTAATTTCAACACATGAGAAGTCTTGACAAGTCAAGGAACTGAACTCATTATGTTTGCTCTAGACTGGTAAGAAAACAGTTGTTATCTGGTGGAGGTAATTTGGTAACCTATAGATTTATAATTGATCTATAAGCACAAGTGAACAATGTATTAACTATCAACAACTTACACGTGTGTCTGGAGCAGTGGTTCTGGTTTTGTTCCTATTCTCTTTGTTTATACGTCCTTTTGATCATCCAGTTGTGATTTCTGGATTTTAATATTAACAAATGTAATTTTGAAAACCTCTGAACAGACAAAGTCCTGTGGACCCCTGTGAGATCTCTGGAGCCCCCCCTAACGAGGGCCCGGACCCCCAGGTTGAGCAGGTTCAGGTGGCCCTTGGTGTGATTCCTTGAATCCCCGAGAAAGTTTACATATATTGTGCTTGAGGACAATCCAGGATTTCCAGGGAGGTTCCTGGATGCCTGGAAAAGGTCCCAGTGGTCCTTGAAACGCTTCCAGGTGTCCTTGAAAAGTTCCAGGTGTCCTTGAAAAGCTTCCAGGTGTCCTTGAAAAGCTTCCAGGTGTCCTTGAAAGGGATCCAGGGGTCCTTGAAAAGCTTCCAGGGTCCTTGAAACGGTTCCACGGGTCCTTGAAACGGTTCCAGGGTCCTTGAGGAGGTCCTAACAGTGGGGGTGGGGGTCCTCCAGAGCAGTGGTTTCCAACGTTTTTTACCTTGAACCCCCCTGCTTGTGTCCAAGACAGGCCAAGACCATTACATGCATTACATTGCATTACATCTCATATTCTGAGTCGTGCTGTTTTATTCTTCTATCTCCCCCATTTATCAGGTGTCAGATACGTCAAGTGCATCTTTTACCTGTCAACTTATGTTAGGTTTGAACAGCTGCCTCAGCCCCAAACAGAGGGAAATAAAGGCAGAAATTATGGAAAGAGGGGATCTTTTCTTTTTTTATCCTCTTTGCAGTATGTTCAGAGGAAGCGTGTGCTGGATAAGTGAGTCATGTGTTCAGTATTATCCCATCAGCTGTGATTCACTTACAGAGGAAATGAGAAGATTGGGGCAAAAGGAAGGCCGACTGAAAGTCCTTCACCGGAGTCCTTCGAACTAAAAATATCCAGCCCTGTCCTTAGGAACCATCCACACACTTAATCACACATGAGAACACACACACGCACGCACACATGCACACACGCATCAGGAATGCTTTTCTACCTGGGGAGTATCAGAGCAAGCCAGAACAGGGAAAGCCATGTTAACATAGCAGAGTGATTGAGACGCTACTGCTGATTATTACACAGCCATGCAAACAAGGACCTGATGTCATCGCGTCATTATGAACGTACCTGCATGTCAGCATGACAGGTATAGGCAGACACTCTAAAGGCGGGGGGGGGGGGGTTACAGCTTCTCATCATGACAAGTCAGGACGCCCTTAAAAGTCAGATTAAAATCTCAGGAGCTGTCGAGTAGCCAACATTAACATTCAGGCCTGAGAAACTGAAGAGGAGAAATTACAGGAGATGTGTTTGTGTACAGGCTGTAGAGCATTTCCTCTGGCTTCAGCAGCACCTGTGTTTTCACCCACCACAAAACCAACACCGTATCCAGCTGCGTTAACACCACCGTGAAAACCACCGGAATGGCTTCCTTTCACTGAGACGATCAACGTCCTCTTAATGAAAACAGGCTACACAAGCCACATGTTTCTAAGTGGGTGCGGGTGTGGATTTCTATTTTGAAGAGGCACAGGTTGTCACGCTGATTTCATTAGTGTATCATCGCCTGAAACTTCTCATCAGATCAATGAGCTCTGTTCATCTACATTACAATACACTTTTGTTACCCGTAGGCCACCGTAGCTTCTCTTACAGGCTTAGAAAGGCAGGGATGTTGGTATTTACACTGCTGTATCCCACTAAATCCTCAGCTCTGGTGCTTAAAAGCAACTCCACTTTTTCAAGAGGTTAGCGCACAATGGGTTATGGTTTAATGACATCATGTACTGATACATAACAATCTTGTGTATGTTGCTGGAGCTTCCAGAGGAGCTCCTCCATCTTTGTAACCAGATGCCACTGTTGATGCATTTATGTGTCTTGTTCAGTCATGCAAAATTTATTCAAAACATCGACGCTGCTGCACCTAAACACAACATCGGGTGCCAGTAAATCTACCAGACATCAGAGGTTTAGATGAAAACAAATGTTAAAGGAATACCATGGCAATATTTTGAGTGTTATTCACTGTCTTGTGCCTCATACTCCTGCCTGGTAAACACGAGGTTACAACTTGCAGCTTTACTGTATTTGCTATCAAGGTGTAGCTTTCTAAACTATAAGCTTTGTCTCTTTACAGAGAAACAAACTTATAAACAAACTCCATTCATCGTTTCTATCTAACACGTATTGTGTGTATCCTTGAGTTCTGACAAACATGTTTATCATGTTTCTTGGCGTGGTAGTGCCACCAGCCGTTGATAGCGCCCGCGTCCTTGTGCGGTTGCACAGTATAAACAAAACGCTGGCCCGCTTGTCAAAACACCGCTCCGCATAGCGCTGATGGTGCCTTAAATTATGTTGGAAGTGGCCGACTTCTGCTTTAAAGCCGTGCGGTTTGGTGCTGAGCAGGTACAAAGTACATTCGGTTCTTTTGGGTTGTTTCCTCAAAACAAGGGTTCATGGGGAAAAGTGACATTGAGCCACACGGTTTAAATATGCTGCAAAAACCAAAACAATGAGCTAAAAGGAGCACCGAGGCGAGGTCAGGCTGCAAGGTGGAGATATATAACTCACTGCAGACGACATGATGTGATCTGCAAATGAAAATAAGTGATGAATGCAGCTTTAAATACAGACCACGGTGACTCTACACGGGGTCCTCGCTCGTACAGTGACAGAAAAATGTGTGTTTATGAGTGAGAGAGTGTAGATGAAAAGAGGATAGGGAGAGAGAGTGAGAGGGAGGGAGGGTTAGCATGTGTGGACATGAAGGTGGGAAAGGCCCAGGGACATAGAGGGAGAAAAACATTAGAGGTGATTCACAGGCATCGCATGGCACATCAACACATACCTTCTTCTCTAAGTCACTACCAGTGCTCCTTAATCTCTCCCACACAAGCCTCTGGTCCATTGTCATGAACACACTCATATTAAACACACACACACACACACCTGCTATCACACAGGCCCTTGTTCAGTGGAGGTTTAAAAAGGGCTTGTATGGATCAGTTCCCCACTAATCAGTACATGAGAGGGATTCTTCACATGCGTGTGGTGAGATGAAACGTCCTCCTTCAGGCACCGTTTCTGAATGAAACTCTACTCCTCCTCGTTTTCTCTTAGAGATATTTACTTAATGTTTATCTAGGGATTCATAATGGGTTTATAAAGGCAACCAGTCAATGCTTACTTGTGCAGTTTCTTCATTCAACGATTAAAGCTTTTACCTGGATGATGTTGGAGCAGAGACAGTAAAGTATTGTTTTCTTATATATATATATAAAAAACACACTATCTTAGTGTGATAGCATCTACACAGTGAGTGCCAGCAGCCCCCATTAACCAGCATAAAGTGCAACATTTGCATCCCACACCAGCACACAAGACGTTAAAATACCTGGCTCCTACACCTCAGGGGCACAGGGCAACAGATAATAAACACACAAATGGAAGAGAAGGGGCTGAAAGGTAAAGTAAAAAAAAAAAAAAAATGGCATAGTTGCAGGATCACATTACCTGAGAGGGGCAGCAGCTGCAGATGGAGGGAGATGGAGGCAGAAATGGAGGCATCTGCAATGAAAATATTCCATATGTTGAGGAAATACACAGTAGATGTGCAGCTTTGGGTTCATGCATGAACCTCCATGTGGTATAATGGAGATAAATGGGAAACAGAGCTCAGCATATAAATATCCAAAGACAACTAGTACAATAAATAAATACCAGCTCCAGACTGTGGAAATAAATCTATTGGGAAAATAAACTTAGATTCTCCATGACTCCTAAGTTTAGAAGTGGATTTTTCATAGACACAACATGTGATGCTGTTGTGGGCTGTGTGGCGAGCGGGAATGTGGATCTTTCTCATGTGTTGTGGGAACGTCTGAAAATAGGGATGGTGTATGAAAGGGCTGAAAATGATATGAGATTATGAACTGGCTGGTGCGACGTTTGGGTAACCTGACCTGGGACAACATTATACAAGATGCAGAAGAGCCCGGAGACAGTAGCTGTGGAGACTCAGAGTGTAAGCCCCAAGATTAAAGTCTAATATGTAATTCTAGGAAAATCTCAATATAAATGTCTTTGTGGGTTCAATAAATCAGTTTAACTTATATTGGTTGACTACTGTGGTGGTTTGGCTCTTGTTTTGTGGTGATAAAGTCACTGGGGAACCACTTGAGTGTAAATAGCGCAACACTCCCCTCTAGTGGTATAAACACGCCACTGCTTCTATTTAACGATAAGAGGAAAGCAGTGATTTTATCCAGCCACACTTTGGTTTATTGAAGAGACCATACTAGTGACTGAGAGTAAGTACTCTCTTTACTTGAGTATTTCCAGATTCTGCTTCTTAACACAGAAGCAAATGGTCCTTTAATGATACTTTATCAGATCATTGATCCAAATCGACTGGCACTGATACTTGAGGAAAAGTTTATGGTAGCCATTAATTCCATGAAAAAGACTAAACCCACTCTGTGCTGGTTTGTCTCAAATATCTAATTTTACTACTTTCTTTTTTTTTTTAAAGGCTTGGAAATACTTTCCTCTGACAGCTGGTCAGTGTGGGTTTCGGCAAATGTTGCTCAAACGGGAACAAATTGTGCATTTTTGAAGAACTATTCCGAGTGTTGGATCAATACACATTAGTCGTGATTGTGAGTCTTTGGAGCAGATGGATGGTTTATGTGGGACACAAACCATGAAGCCCATGTGTACTGTAAAACAATACCATGGAGCTCTGTGGCACAGAGTAATAAAATATATCACGTTTTGGATATTCAGGAAATGGTGTTTATTTAAAATAATATTTGATATTGTTTACTGGGTTGGTTTATTGTTGATATTTAAATGTGCTTTACTGACTTTCATCTATCCATAATCAGCAGTGTAAGATAACATTACTTCCTCCATACTGTAAAAACTACACACTGTAACAGACAGAGTGACAGAGACGCTCAGCTCATGATAAATCATTGGACTAAAACCTAACACTCAGTTTATATAATGCTGTTGTAGTAAAAGATTAGTAAACACCTCGATCATTAACAACATCAACAAAAACAACAACAACAACAACACGTCACGTATCGAGGACGCGCTCGAGCCAACACCACGCGACAGGGACTGACAAGATGGCGATCATTTTAGAAACAGAGGAGTTACTGCCGTGAAGGAGAGGCTCGGTACGGTGTTTTCTTTCTATACAGTGGTTTCACGGGTACATATGTTACAGAACAGATGATGGTACATTGGTTCTCGGTAGATCCCACCCGGCAGGTTGGGTTTTTTCGAAAGCCGAGCCCAGCTCCGGGAGCTGACCTCCGGCTAGCGCACGAACTTGTTAGGATTATCGCTGCTAGCCCTGCCTGGCTAATGCTAACTAGCATGCTAGGCTAACGTAGCTAGGGCTCCCTGCTCTGTGTAATAAATACAATAAAAACGTTAGAGCTAGCATAAGCGCCGGTTGTTTGTGTGGGCTCTACTTTTAGTCAAAAGCTATATTAGACATTTATTTCATGAAGTTTATCACAGAATTTTCAATTTCCTGTGCGTTTGATTTCAGTATTTTTGTAATCGCAACTCCTTATAGCTGGATCAATTACACGTTAGCAGCAGCTAGCTCACCTTAGCTGTGGAGACGGGCTTTAAAAGTTGAGCCGTTTCGTCAAAGACCAAGCCAAAGTGTGTGTCTCGGTGTGCGGGTTTAACGGCCACGCTGGCTGTCGGTGTTGTACTCCTGTTTATTTACTCAGGAGTTTGTGCGGGGCTGTGCGGGGCTCCAGCCGCTCACCACCACCAACCATGCAGCCACAAGGACAAACCAGGCGAAGCGCGCTAAGCTGTTCGGTTAAAAAACTTCAGTGACATTAACAAACTTTCGGACACAAGTCTTTGCATTGTTTATTAGGTTTTATTACACACGGCTGCTTCTACACAGATAGTCAGCGGCATTGTTCTCCAAAGCCATGTGGCGATTACTGTAATTTTATAATGCGGCTAATCCTCATCAAAGTTGCTGAGTGGAGTGACAGCAAAGCGCCGCGCGGCAGTGCGCGTTTACTGGCGATCACTGCTCAGAGACCCGCAGCAGCCGTTTCTGGCTTCAGGGATGTCACGCCGCACGATTTAGCAAAAAAAAAAAAAAAAGACACGAGGGCTGGTTATCAACTCAGCGGGATCTGTGTTGTTGGATCCGTGACAGCGCCGCGATTTTTTATTTATATCAGCGGTGCCTGCAGCCAGACACTCTCCCAGCCCCGCAGCCTGATCAACACTTATTGAATAAACACGCCCACTCCCACGGTGTAACCGGTAAACAAACGCCTACTTTGACCTGAAAGCTTTGAGTCATGCTTGATTTGCCTTTTTTTTTTTTTTTTTAATGTGCTCAATGAAACAGCTGATGTAAACAGCTCTGACTTGGACTCCAGCTTTTTCATGTGTGTCTCCATCACTCCTGTTACTGGAGTCATTTCCTATCAGGCTGGTTCTGTACCCCTACAAAAGGCCCGGTGACCCCCCCACCCACCCATCTTTTGTTGGATAAGCTTACTTCTCGACGAGGTTTGACCACTCAAGGATCCCCACTTTGTCAGCTGAGGTACACCGACCCCCCCCTGGGGAGGTGGAGAGAAGCCAGAGGCGACTGGTTGTTCAGTTCAGTTGTTCGTCCGTCTCTGGTTTTGAATAAAAACCCTGGAGCTTATTTCTGGAGGAGGTTTGTTTTGTTGACGTTCTCACATTCAGGTTTTAACAGCCCACGTTACCTTCCTGGTTTTAGAGTGGAAGTGTCTGGTAACACTCAACAGTACGGTCGTGTTTATCAGCTGGTGATTTTACTGTTGGCCCGTGTTCCTGCCGCTGTACTGTGTGAAGCCGTGGCCTCGTAAAACCGAATCACTGGAGGTCAGATATTGTTCGTCTGAGATGATTCACTTTGAAGGCAAAGAACAGGAAGTGTGAAAACACCTCATGTGCAGCAGCGGGGAAAATATTTAAAAACAACTTTCTGAATGTAACTCACTCTTGTTTTTTATTCTGTCTCTTCATTTTGACCAACCAGACCTGTCCTCTCTCTCTTTGCTCCAGACACCACCATGCCCTGGATGGGTCCCATTTCTCAGCTCACCATGGTCACCATGGTGATATGAAGCCAGTGTGAAACGTTGACACACGCACACACAGACTCACACACAGACTGTCAGTTACTAACTGACACAGCCAGCCAGCCAGCCCGGCAGGCCGGCGTGTGTAATGGACAGGTGTAAGCATGTGGGGCGGCTGCGGCTGGCCCCAGACCACTCCATCCTCAACCCCCAGAAGTGGCACTGCGTCGACTGCAACACCACCGAGTCCATATGGGCCTGTCTGGGCTGCGCCCATGTGGCGTGTGGGCGCTACATCGAGGAGCACGCTCTGCAGCACTTCCAGCAGCAGCACCACCCGTTGGCTATGGAGGTTAATGAACTTTATGTTTTTTGTTACTTGTGTGACGACTACGTCCTGAATGATAACGCCACAGGAGACCTCAAGCTGCTTCGTAGCACGCTCAGCGCCATTCAGAGCCAACGCTATGAGGTTACCACCCGCAGCGGACGCACCCTCCGCTCTGCCAGCGCCGCCCCCGACGCCCTCATTCCATCAGGTGCCCGCGAGCTGCAGCTGAGAGACGAGGACAGGATGTTTACTGCCCTGTGGCACCGCCGCAGGGCGCTTATGGGACGTGTCTTTCGCTTCTGGTTTGGACTGACCGAGTGTGGACAGAAGAGGGAGGAGGAGGAGAGGAAGAGAGAGGAGGAGGAGGAGCAGAAAAGGGAGGCGAGGGAGAGGAGGCGGGCTCTAAAGAGGCAGCTACAGGAGGAGATGGAGAACGCTCCTCTGAGGAAGAGTCGCCGGTTACGTCGCAAGAGCCAGAGAGTTGCAGATGCTGCAGTCACAATGCCGTCTCGGAGGGCACGCAACAAAGTGAAAACCCCCGTGCCCCCAGCTCCCGCCCGCAGGCCACGGACTCAAAGTCCTGCCACTGCTGCTACCCCCAAAAAACCTGCACGGACGAAAAAGGTCCAACCTACTCCCAAGCTCCGGAGCCGCTCCTCAGGCACCAAATCAAAGCCCAAAACGCCCTCAGCGACCCCCCGCACTGCCCAGACACCTTCCCGCCGCAAGCAGGCTACCAAGCAGGGTGGCTCCCCCTTTAAACGGCGTCCCACAGTCACACCCGGAGTGACGGGGCTGAGGAATTTAGGCAACACCTGTTATATGAACTCCATCCTGCAGGTGCTGAGTCACCTCCACATCTTCAGGGAGTGCTTTCTGCGCCTGGACCTGACCCAGGCACTGGAGCTGCTGGCATCTGCCGTCCACGGCCAACTGGCTGGGAAGGCCTCATCCCAGTCCCCCCTCCTGTCCCAGAGGAAGGGGCTCCTCCAGAGCAGCTCAGGCTCCGGGGCGGGGCTGAGCGGCGGCGCGTCCCGGGCCCGCAGCATGGAGCTGATACAACCCAAAGAGCCCAGCTCGAAGCACATTTCTCTCTGCCACGAGCTGCACACCTTGTTCCAGGTCATGTGGTCTGGGAAGTGGGCGCTGGTGTCACCTTTTGCCATGCTGCACTCGGTGTGGCAGCTGATCCCAGCGTTCAGGGGCTACGCTCAGCAGGACGCTCAGGAGTTCCTGTGCGAGCTGCTGGACAAGGTGCAGCACGAGCTGGAGAGCACCGGCACGCACACGACCGCGGCGGGCGTCCCTCAGACTCAGAAACGACTCATCAAGCAGGTGCTCAGCGTCGTCAACACCATCTTTCACGGCCAGCTGCTCAGCCAGGTACAACACACACACACACACACACACACACCTGTAATCATCTTTCCTGAACAGCTACTGAATAACTCAGCCGTTATCATGAGCTTCCTCTGACTCACTCAGGATACATGTACATCTGCCCGCCACACACACACACACACACACACACACACACAATGTGGCTGCACTGATAATTGAACAGCCATCAGGAGGTTCTGGTGGAACTGCATAACAAAGCTGCTTTCACACACACACACACACCCTGAACCTTTCTGGACGTTACCTGACAGAGCTGTAGGTGAGAACTCAACACACCTCAACCTGTCAGTGCAAAGTCTGTGAGTGGAGCAGCTCTGTCCTGCCCTCTTTACCCAGGTGGTGTCACCACCTTTCACCTGAACCAAGCTGTGAATTCATATCTACAGGGTGTGAACGTGCACACGCAGCCAATCAGACGTCAGCGTCGCCTGGATTCATATGAGAAAAACAGCTTAACTCCCAAATCAGATTAAACTGGTGTCGATGGATTTGTAACTGGCTTTAAATCCTCAAGTGACGGTTGAGCTTCCAGCACCGAGACGAATCTTATCATTACAAGGATATTTTTATGGTTTGATTTCATGCTGTTGTTGATTTTATTGCTGTTTTTATTCTTTTCTGTCGTTGGTTTTCATATTCTTTGGCCGTGTAGTTGGAAAATTTTGGCTTCTTTTCCGTCTGTGATGTTTCAAATTAAAAGTCTAATAGTTTCACTTCATTTTTCCAAAGTGCAAGTGACAGAGTCACTTTATTACTCGGGTTTTATTCTGCTTCCTGGTTGTGAACTCACTGACCCAGGATCAGCTGGGAATATAAAATGATATAACACTTGGACTCGTGGACTTGAACGTGTCGGGCTCTCCCAAGTTCATCAGCAGCGTCGTCGTATCAAGTGGCTGAGATAGAGGAGGTTTCCGGGAGTGTGGAGGGTTAGTCTGAGGACAAGGGATCGATGTCTGCTTGTGGAGGCTGAGCACACACTGTGACACCTGCTCAGACTGAACAGAGGGGGCTGTGTGTCTGCAGGGCGGGGGGGCGGGGGGTTTCGGGGCATCACAAAACCCTGTGGCTGTTTAACTAAGGACCTAAGCCTGATGATAGTTGAAGTTATGCTGTGTTGAAACCATAAAAAACATAAAAAACTTTGTTAGATCACATGTAAAATACACCACCATGCTCTTCCTCCCTCGCTCCCTCTCGTGCAGGTGACGTGCCTGGCGTGCGACCACCGCTCCAACACCGTGGAGCCGTTCTGGGATCTGTCTCTGGAGTTCCCCGAGCGGTATCACAGTAACAGCAGGGAGTCGGCCGCGCAGGCCTCGTGCCATCTGACGGAAATGTTGGCCAAGTTCACAGAGACCGAAGCGCTGGAGGGGAACATCTACGCCTGCGACCAGTGCAACTGTGAGTGGAGAGTAAATGTATAAACACACACAGACACGGTTTATCCTCTGAGATTTATGTCGGATCGTTCACACTGGTTTATAAACACATTCATATGAGGGATTAATAATGAGCAGACCTGTCTCCTCTGTGCTTTCCACTATCTAAATGTTCCACTTCCTGAACATTTATTAAGCTGTTTTAGGCTGTTGGCTGTTTTTACTTTGGATGAACAGAGGTTTAAAAGCTCTGGTTGGAGTTGGTTTCTTCAGTCAGAGTGGAAAAAACAAAATAATTATGGAGTCAAGTCATCGAGTTAACAGCCAATAAGCCTGGAGCTCAGTTAAATTATAACTTTGCTTTTTTAGATTGTTATTATAAAGCTTTTAAAGAGAAAATAATAGATACTGAAACATGGCAGCTGGAAACAGTGGGTCAGTTCAGACACATGGTTTGTGTTTTAACGTCAGACACAGAAGTCGTATGTGCAGAGACGAGGATAAACCTACACACTCTCGTTCATTTACAGACCTTCATTTGCCTCAGGTGCTGCGGCTTCAACTTATTACTCAAGACTTCACTCATTATCTGCATAAACAGAGAGTTGTGTCTGTGTCACGTGTCGTTGTGGTTGACTCTCTCTCTCTCTCTCTCCTCCTGCGTGCAGCTGCTCGGCGGCGGACCTCGTCCAAACCCGTCATCCTGACTGAAGCTCAGAAACAGCTGATGGTCCACAAGCTGCCTCAGGTGCTGCGGCTTCACCTCAAACGCTTCAGGTGAAGACGATGAGTCATTCATTTAAATACGACTCCTGTCATCACACACACACACACACACACACCGGTCCACTACAGACAGCACTGATAATTACAGAGCTGGAGATGGTTTTAATATGAAAATTAATGCTGAGTCATAAAAGCCTGACTCTCACTCACTTGATAAACAACATAAATTCACGTCCATAAACCTGCTCCTAATAGCTCCTATGAAATAAAAGCATAAACACACCACACAGATAGAATTTAAGAGATCTGCTTCATCATGTTCTTGTGGCTCAGCATGTGACCGTGTCTCTGCGCTCTGATTGGTCGTCAGGTGGTCTGGGCGGAACCACCGGGAGAAGATCGGAGTCCACGTCAGCTTCGACCAGCTCCTCAACATGGAGCCGTACTGCTGCCGGGAGCCGGCGCCCAAAGGCGTGGCCTGCTCCAGCCCCAGCAGCCCCAGCACCGCGGGCTCACCGCGCCCCAAGCACTTCCTCTACGAACTGTCCGCCGTGGTGATGCATCATGGGAAAGGCTTTGGCTCTGGCCACTACACTGCCTACTGCTACAACACAGAAGGAGGTGAGTAAGAGGAGGCAGGGGGATTCACCTGCCGTGGGTTTTTGATGTGCTGCTGAGGGGTTTCATTGATTGATTGTCAATAGCTGAAGGTTTCTCTCCCCCTCCCTCCTGCAGGCTTCTGGGTTCACTGTAATGACTCTAAGCTGAATGTGTGTTCGGTGGACGAGGTCTGTCGAGCTCAGGCCTACATCCTCTTCTACACACAGCGAGTTACTCAGGACAAAGACCGGCCGCTATAGGACCACGACCCCCTCCTCCTCCTCCTCCTCCTCCTCCTCCGCTGCAGCCTGACCACTCAGCGAGGCGATATCAGCACAACCCCACCTATCGCTTTTTCTCTCTTCTCTCTGTCTTTGGGCATTTTACATCCTGGGAGGAGGACGGGTGTTTTTAAGTCTATTTTTCTAAATAAGGAAAAAAAAAAAAACAAGAGGGAGGAGGACTTCCTTTTTTAAAACCTGGTTCTGCTTTGTGAACTTCTTGTATATGGTGTTTATATGTAGGTATTTTTTTTTAAAGAAAAGAAAAACGGTGACGTTTGTGTTTTGTGTACAGGTGTATTTTTTATTATAAAGAAAGAGAGAGAGAGAATCAGCCAAGATGTGTCTCAGTAGCGGCCAGCAGACTCCGGCTGGGCGTGACTACAAAAACATACAAGTGTCCTCTACAGGTCGTACAGGTGTGGTATTCACCTGGTGTCTGCCGGTGGCTCGTTGATTGTAAATTCTGTTTTTTTTTTTTTTTTTGTTTGTTTGTTTAAAAAATCAACTGAAATGTTTCTCAGTCACTTTAGATAGTCAACACAGAACTGGATGTAGGGTTGTACAATTATATATCGTCAACGACTCTGTAGAAATGGCCTCCCTGTGTTTTAGACAGGTCCAACAAGGTTTAAGAAACAAAACACGGCTGCATCGAAGCATATTCCTGCCAGAAAATGCACTAATGTCTGCACAACAGGTCGTCAGTGTTGTTGTCTTTACTTTTTTCTTTTTTACTTTAACTCAGACTCGTCACAGATCTGCACACAAACAGGAAGTTTATCTTTTCACTCCGTAGTAATCCTGGGTCTGTCAGGAAAAACAAGAGGCAGACCTTGAGCCAAAGCCTTGGGCGAATGTTTGGAAAAACCTCTCAGCATTTCCAAAACACTTCAACGTCTTTTTGTTTTTTTTTTTCTTTTAAACGACTTGTTTAAGACAAAAAAAAAGAAAAGAAAAAGTTTCCAAAGGGATGATTATTATTATTAATATTATTATTTTTCTGTCGGCTCAATGCTGCCACCTCTCTGCTCCAGAATGTAACTGTTCTCAGAGTCTGAGCCAAGCAGACAGATACTTGTGCTCCAGAAAAAAGTGCCCTTTTGTCAAAGAGAAGGAAAAAAAAGATATATTTTTATAGATCATATCAATTAAACAAGGTGGAATCTGCACAGCTGCAAATCCCACAGCAACCAGCATTTAGATTGTGAATGTATTTTTTATACAATCCTTCTCAGAGGTGTTTTTTTTTAAGAAAAGAGGCCATTGACTGTTTGTTGTTTTTAAGTTTTATAACAACCGCTATCTGTTCAACAGCACCAGCAGTTATGACAGACTTCACTGTTCACCAGTAATTCGGTGTGTGTGTGTGTGTGTGTGCGTGCGTGTGTGTGTACTGTACGTGTACATGACTGTGTTTTATTTACCAGCTGTTCAGTAAAATATACAGATTTCTACATTGTATACAGATTGTGATATTTATCTCCATACTGGAGAAAACTGTACAAAAGAAAAGACGAGAATCTCCACCTCAGATCGCGTTTCCTCTGGATTTATCCACCAGGGGGAAATATCAAAGCACACTTCATGTTGGTTTTGTTTTGTTTTCCTTCACTGTGAGACGTTGGCATTTTCTTACTACTACAAAAGGGTGTGTGTGTATGTGTGTGTGTGTGTGTGTGTGTGTGTGTAAATCTATGGAAGTTATACTATGCAAATTGTTACCTCAATTTTTTCTAGAGAAAATTACCTCAATAAATGAGAATATTTTTTCATTTTTCTACAAAAGATGCCGGTCTCTTGGTTCTTTATTCTTTTTTTTTTTTTTTTGTACTGGAAACTTGTTCAATAAGTTTTATTGATGGAGCCAGAAAATCACAAATTGCACCACACAGGAGTCTTTGGATTCAAATGACAGACAGTATAACATAACAGAGTAAAGCTATGAAAACTTTACTTAGCTTTAAGTAGCAGTAATAGCGACCTGCCTGTAATTAATGTCTTAATTAAAGATTCATCTTTTTCTTGTTATCTGGTGAATAAAATAACCAAGAAAAGGAATATGTAATTGTAGGCTTTCAGTCTTTATAATTAATAGTTTGACACAATGATAAATATGTTGATTATCAACTTCTGTCTTTTAAGACTACGAAGCTAACTAGCTACGCTAGCAGTCGGTTATTTTAGCATAATAAATCTGAGGGAAGCAGCTAGCCTGTGTTTAATGGTGCCAAATTCTTCTTAGCAGCTCATCTCTATAATCTACATACTAATTTTCTAAATATGTACAATAACAGAAATGTAAAAAGGTACTTGTGGACAGCGCTAAGCTAAGCTAAGATAAGCTAGCTGTTTCCAGTCTAAGCTAAAATTAAGATATGAGACTGTTAGCTGTAGCTTCAACTTTTGAAGTTGTATTTCCTTACTTAAATAACTTAACCCAAGACAAAATTATTTTTTAATATTGTGTAATTTGACATGACGGATTCAGGTTTACTTTAGTTGTCAGTCTCATTAACGCTCTCTTTAGTAAGACCTGATTTCCTGCCCTGTGACCAGAGACATCAGAAGAGGACGGCCCACAATGAGCAAAATTACTTTAATCATCTTTTTTTTTTTTTTTCTTACAAAAACATTTTCAGGGAGTTCAAAATGAAGCATTTTTAATTTGGAACATACAGTGGCAGCAGCCATTTCAAAGATATTTTACAAATATCAAAGAAACGATGACTGGACTGGGGGGCGGGGGGCTGGAGAGCAGAGACCCCCCTCCCTCCGCCCTTGTCCCGGGTAGCGACAGAAGCCAAAACATAACAGCTGCAGATGCACAGTGTCTGTATGAAGATGGTGTTTACACGACAGCACCCCGAGCTTTACATGTTAACATTGTCTGTGTGCAGAGACTTGAGGCCCTGCGTCGGCCCGACCACGTCTTTAAACCCCGTCAGTAGCAGTTGTGCTTAATTTAACTCAAGCACTAAAGCACTGGAGGCTCAGAGAGGACCCATAGACTTTTCAAAATAAAAGGGGGCTGGGGAAAGAAGGGGGGGTCTAAAAGGGGGTTTGCCACCCTCACTGTCTGTCTGAATACTGAGGTCGTACTAAATTCAGTGGCAACATTTCTAACTGTTTAACAGTCAAAACTGTTGTTTACATTTAGTAATACAAAGTCCGCGACATCGAAGGAAGCAGCGCCGCTTCCTCCAACAGAGACGCGTTTGGCTTGTTTTGTTTTTTTCTTTTACGATTTCTTTAGCTGTGGTTGACGATGGAAAACTCAGAGAGCCAGTCTGTACTCTTCTCAAGCTGTGAGTGGTGCATTGTGGGTAGAATACAGTAGCGTTTGGCGGCATCCTTCACTGCTGCTGCTGCTCTGAGAAAACCACTTCCTGTGTTAGAAGCTCTTTATCTGCTGAAGGAGGAGTTGCTAACAGGGTCTGGAGGTGATGGGTGGTGGTAGTGGTAGTGAAGGTGGTGGTGCTGTTGTTGCAGGGGTTGTGGATAGGGTGGGGGTGGGGGGGTCAGTAGTCGTCTCCCCGGCTCACCACCTCCTTGCAGGTGGGCCTGAGCAGGATGGTGTGCTCGAACTGAGCGGTGTAGCAGCCCTTGGTGTCGCAGAGCGGCGGGTACGGGTCCACGATGCCCAGGTCGCACAGGTTCTTCAGCGCCATCAGGTACTTGCTCTCGCCCAGACGGTCCAGCCAGCGGCGGCAGAACGCCAACGTGCCGAAGTTCTCGTTGATCACGTTCAGCAGGTGCTTTGCTCTGGGCAGCCTGGAGACGGAGGAGGAGGAGGAGACGGAGGAGGAGGAGGTTAGTCGTCGTTTTTCTACTTCCTGATCTTGTTTATATAAGTTTTATATTTATTTTAATCGTCAGGTGAACAGCGTGTGTATCATGTTTCTCTGTTGTATTTTCATTCACTTATTACAGGTGTGAATTGTGACACAAAATAAACTAATCAGGTGCTGAGGGATAATAGATAATCATAAAAAACATTGATTAATCTACAGTGGGTTTGTGTGTTGTGCTGTGTGATGAACTTTCACCTGATGGGAACGTGGCCAACATCAAAGTTTTTCATATAGTGAGAGCACTCCATGTCGTCGTGGACCACACCTTTACCTGTGCTACCGAATGTCTCAATGGCGTAAACCTCCCCCTCCTGCAGGGGAACAATACACAATATATAATCAATAACAGGGTGATTGCAACTGATCGAGAAGTAAGGATTTAAATGGGATCTAATCTGGTTATTTTTTGTTTTTAAAAGGTGCAAATCATGTGACAAATATACACAGTTGTCTAAATTCTGCCTGTACATGAACGCACCTCCATCCTCGTAGCTTCTCCTCCTTTAACGATGGGCACCGTCTTCCCGGCGTGTATCCTGTACTGACCGATCGAGTGACCGTTCAGGTTTCGGATCGGCTTCACTGCAGGAGAAGAGACCGAGTTTCACCGGTTCATCAATTCTTTTTTACTGCATGAAGGTTAAACTGTGTTTGTCGACATCAGGACATTCAAATCCTGATTTTACTATATTTTCACTGCCTCCATCAGACTTTAGAAACTTAATTAAAATCATGCAGCACAGCAGAAACATAACGTGTCTGTAATTTTAAAATAAAAGTGAGAACTCACCTTGATATGTTTTGCCATCGAGCTCCACCTCGTACGACTCCATCACCTCCTGAATGGCCTCTCCGACGTCACACAGACGCACATCGATACCGGCGTTCTGCCGCAAGCAAAGAGGAAAACATCAGCTAAAGAGCCCAAACACATCACATGAGGTGTGTCTGTATGTGTGTGTGTGTGTGCGTGTGTGTGAGTCTTACTTTGATTCCAGTATTGGTGGCGTCTCTCACAGCCTCCAGCAGCTTGTCATACTTTGGGTTAAACGTGACAGTGAAGGCACAGTCAATGATTCGCCCTGCAGACACACAGAGCAAAGAGGGGCGTCTGTTAGTTCATGTGCAATTCCTGCTCTGGATGTGGTTCCCTGAACGCGTCGTGTGTTAACCAACCGTTGATGTGCGTGCCGAAGTCGATCTTGCAGACGTCGTCGTACTGCAGGACCGTGGTGTCTCCGGCATTGGGAGTGTAGTGGGCAGCACAATGGTTGAGGGAGCAGCCGGTGGGGAAGGCCAGGCCGGCGTTCAGCCCGTTCTCCTTGATCAGCTTACGGGAGCAGTCCTCCAACCGCTCGCTGGGCGGGGAGGAGGAAGCGGTGTGAGGTGAAGCAACACTTCAGATTTAACAGGTTTAATAATCAGTGGTGGAGAGAACCCCTCACCAGATCTCGATCATGGTCATGCCAGGTTTGAGGAAGCTGCGGACGTGCTGGCGGACCTGTCTGTGAGCCTCGGCTGCCTGTCTGAAGTCATTCCACACCTCCTCGTTGGCTTTGTCCAGCACCCGCTTCTCCTCGTGGGTCGTACGCCACGCTGCGCTGCGACTGGGAGGGAGACACACACACACAGTTTTAATTCAGGAGGCCAGGAAGCTGCTTCATTAAGAGGAGCAGCTTCTACAGATGAAAAATGGCGGGTTTGGACAGTGAGTGATGAAAGTGAATGTGTTAATGCTGCAGGCTGCAACAACACTGACTCATCACATGACCAGGGCTCAGGAGTTTATCTGCAGCAGCACAGACTGAGCTGCTGCTGCTGCTGCAGGTTATTTTTCATCTGCACAGCTGAATATTTGATTTCCTCAAATTCATATTTACATTTTGAACTGTTACTCAACTGGATATGAAAACCTGATCAATGAGAGTAAAAACCAAACTCCCTGAAAAACATCTGTTAACGTTACGACTGAAGTACTTTACAGGTAAAACATGAATACATCAAATACTGAAGGTGATTATCCATCATTTCCCATCTGTCTGTCTGTTTGCAGGAAGAGCTTCAAATGTTACTTCATCACATTATTATCATTATTAATCCTCAGTAAGATGCAGAAAGGAAGTATATGAAGTGTATGAAAGGTCAGGGTTTGAGCAGGTGCATCTACATGTGTATAAACACACACAGGTGGAGACTCTGTGGTGCAGCTTTGTCTTTATAACCCAGTGAGGAGTAAGAACAGATTTTGATCTTCAGCCTGTTTGCAGATTGTTAGTACAGTTTAAACTTGACGGAGGTAAAAGAGACAAACAGAGTCAGAAACAAACAGAATGAAGAAACAAGAAGAAGCTGAAAGAAAACAGACGTTGAGCTCCTTTACTTCCAACAGGATTAAGGAACATTTAGTAAGTGGTGCGTTTAGGTTCCTCTTACCCGTCCTGTGACGCAGGGTATTCACACTCCTGTCCGATGGGGAACACGCCGGTTGGGTAGAGGTCACAGATGGGCACAGACGGAGGATCGGTCTGAGATTTGGCTGAAACAGAGCATCAGACGTCACAGTGTGAATCCAGGACGACACCAGAGACGCCGCAGTGAAAACATCTCAACTTACGTCCTTTCTTCTTCTTTTTCTTCTTCTTCTTTTTCCCTGCCGAGTTTTCTCCGTCGTCTCCATCTGTACAGAGATGAAGATGTGAGTGTGACGTTTTACGTGTGACGTGTTAAGTGTGTCGACTCCACACTCACCTTCCTCGCCGTCCTCCTCCTTCTCTTTGTCTTCTATCGCCTGCTTCTCCAGCTGTTTGGTCACTTCGCCCACTCCATCAGCCTCCGGCTCAGCGCCTGCAGCAGCAGTAACAACACACACACACAGTCCAGTGAGCGATTAGCTGCAGCCCAAATGTTCTGTATCAGCAGGAAGCAGCAGACACAGTTGTGTAACCAGAGGTAAAGCACCATTCACTCTGGGACTGGCACCAGCTCTCGATGATATAATATGATCCCAGACACTGAGAATGAATGAAACACACTTTCAACACTCGAGCTTCACTGCTGCTGATAATATCTGATCTGAGAGCTGATCAGACACCGGGGCTCTTTATCCCTGATCTTTCCTGTGCACTGTGGAAACTCTTGGTCATTTTTATGTCAGATAACACAAGACAGAGGATAAAAATAGAGTTAGAAACTACATAAGACTTCTACAAGTGACTTTCAACAGCAGAGGTTTGGTAAAAAGTGTAAGGAAATTCACTACAAAGTATAAAAGCCTTTCAAAGCTGGATGCGATGGAGTTGGAGGATTTTATAACGACACTGACGACAGAACAAACAAACGACGTCTGGCTGCTAATAACTCGCCTCGGGTCAGTTTGATCCCAGATATCGATCCGACGGGAAAATGTAAAACTCTGCAGCGCGAAGCCAAAAGCTCTGAGCAGTAATGTAAATTAAACCTGATCTTGGAGGGAGATAAAACAGGGGCCGAGTTCGTAGAAACGTGAGTTGCTGCTTTAATTTAACGTGAGGAAACGGTCCAGTGCACTCAGGAGGAGATCTGATCACATCAGAGAGTTATTACATTAAACACTGTTCCTTCAAATCCCATTATAAATATTATAATGTGAGTGAGATTACAGGATGTATATTTCCGCAAGTAGACACTGAAGTGAAAAGTATCATCATGAATACACCCATGTTTACTGACACATACAGGTGAACACAGACCGTCACATCCACCGTCTGCTGCACCTGAACCTCTCTTGAGTTGCACCAATGCAATGTTGCAGCTACACACACATCCAGTCCTGCAGGTTTGCAGCTCTGCAGCCGACCTTTCAATTGTAACCCTAATTGTCCTCTTCAGTTTGCTGTGACATGACAGTTGAGACAGAGACACATCCATTTGTTTGACGTCTCTTCTCTAAATCTCAGTTAATCTAATCCAGTCTGGTTTGCTGTGCATGTGAGTACAAGCCGCCATGAGCTCGTGTGGTTTGGATGTGGTTTATTTATCAAATTAAGCATCTCCTCGCTTTTCTTTCTTACATAATAACTCTGGCAATGGTGGAATTACGAAACAGGAAAACTTGGCTGAGGCTCATCGCGGCAGTCGGCGAGGAAAACAGTCATTAAAGAACCGGAAGAGGAGACGAGGAGACTGCGTCTTCTCTCTGGATCAGCTGTGGAGCGGTTTTAGTTGGAGCTGCGGTGAATGTCACTGCTCCTGGCTGCGGCTCTGACCGAAGCCCGGCGTGTTTCATGAGGCCTGACAGTCCACACCGCTCAACCCGCATGGCTAATGAGCGCTGGGGTCAAGTTAGACACGCTACAGCGCCGCGCTTCCGGTGGGACTTTCAACATACGAGATGCGTCAACCGAATTTGTCCATCGAGTCTGACGTGACACGTGGTGTAACTGTTCCCACAAGTCATCCGGGGCCACAACAAAAAATACACAAAAAGGGACACTACTTTCTTCTACACAATATCACACTAATCTAATGTGACTACCGAAGGCTTGACTTCATAACACACGAGACACATACAAAATAACAATGGTAAAGTGCCATACCAAACCAAGACTAAACAGTAACACCAGCTAACGTATTGATAACGATCATTAGGGAGGCAACCTCTGCTATAAAAGAAACTCCATTTCTCTGAATATAAGCAATATTTAGTTCAATACATCACATTTACACAAAAGCTGATCACTAAATATGTAGGTCACTATACCCTAGTATTAGTAGTATGCCCTTTTATTTTGAAGGAACCCTCCCATCGTTTCCGTTTGGGCCGCTGCTAACTGTTGCCGCCTTGTCGCAGCTCTGCTAGCCTGTTAGCATGAAGCCGCTCGTGACAGCCTCACCTGTCGTCGCAGACTTCTTCTTCTTCTTTTTCTTCTTCTTCTTCGCGGTCTCCACCGGGTCGGCCTCTTCTCTGTCCTCCGCCTCCCCGTTCAGCTCCCGGTCCGGGACTGCTTTCTGGTCCGCTACTTGCTCCGCAACCACGTCCGCCATGATCGCAGACGCTGCTGGAAAAG
This sequence comes from Caranx ignobilis, assembly GCA_021432705.1. Lineage (NCBI taxonomy): Eukaryota > Metazoa > Chordata > Actinopteri > Carangiformes > Carangidae > Caranx > Caranx ignobilis. The sequence continues at coordinate 339,991 of JAFHLA010000064.1, read as the reverse complement.
GAAGCCCGAGGGATTGTGGGAATGCTGTGTGTGATGTTGCCTTCAGGTGCAGTCTGCGTTTTTAGAATTAGTGCAAAGTAAGCAATTAAACTGCTGTCGTCCACCTGAAAACGACTCATATTTTAATATTTCAGCATATTTATGCATATTAATGTGCAAATTTGTCTTAATCTTGAATTTTTTCTTATTTTATCCCCAAACATGAGGTTTGAGGTGCATTTTATACTCCATACTCTGTACTTCTTATTTTCATACCACGTTGTACTCCGCCAAATAATGTTGATTAGATGATTTTCCTTCTAAAATTCTCACATGATGATATTTAAATGATTATTTTAAAGCCAAAAAAGGTCAAATTATTTAATGTTTCTCAAAAATGTAAGGTAACAGATACTATTCATCATGCTACCCTTTGGAGGACGCCAGCATCTATGTTAACTTGTGCTTTTAATGAAGCATTTCCTGGTTGATTTATTGGTACTTTTACTTGAATAAAAACACGTGTATTCATTCCACCAGTGGATTCTACCGTAAAACTGTGAGTTATCAGAAACCAAAGCTTTCTAGAGCCCCTGAAGGCATCACACAGTGTAATATGCTGAATCAGCTGTAGTGGAGCCCTCAACCTAATGAGGAAAGATCCAGTACTGCAGTATAAGTACATTTATGAACTACATTTAACCATTACATCAGTACAGCTACATACAACTGACTGTATTAAATAACACAGACTTATAGTCTTATTTATACTAGATTAACTGTCATAAATATGTTTTATATGAAGTTCATATTACAAAGCACCAGTGGCAGTAACAGAAGCGACCACCAGATGGCAAAGCCACAGCAGTTAATAAGCTATTAATAAAGGTTTATATTTAGGTGATTGTGCAGCACGTGATCAGCAATTTGTTGTGTTCAGGGAACATCCTGGAGACAAGGCAATCTGGGTATTTTGTGTCAAACTATTTCTGGACATTTCTCTAATTTTAGGTTGTTTTTATTTTTGGTGGATATTTGTCATATGTGGATTTTTATGACCATATTTGTCTTTCTATTAAATCTGACTCTGGCAAACTTTTATTTCTCAGTTTGTCAAATAGCTACAGGAGAGTGAACTGTATGAACTCTCCCTCTTAAATGTACTCAACTATGAATTAGGATGAAATTAAAAATATTAAACCATCACTACTTTGAAACAATATATTTTTTTGCTTGAGTAAATGCAGGTCTGTTTTAAAGCCCTCAGAGGGCTTTAAAGGGGAGCAGCAGCTGTTGTGGGTCAGACAAATGCAAAAATCCCACACAACATATCGAATAACCCACCAAACCTGTTCACGAACCTCCGGCCATCAGAGTCTGTGAAACACGAGCGCAGCCTCGTATCAGAAAAGACCTCAGGAGAAATTGAACATTTCCAGAACGATATTTTATTTCACGTTGGAAAATGCGAGAGGGGTGGAAGACCTCACCCTATGGGGGAGGGTGCAGGGGTAGGGGTGGGTGGGGGAGTCAGGACAAGGCAAACATGGAGACAAGAAAGACCGGTAAGGTGGAGGCATACATCAGGGCTGTCAAGACTCTTCTGGCAACTTCATGTGACCCATAAAGCTAGAGTTTACCCTCACATGAGAGAAAAATCAGACACACACACACACGCAGGCGTTTGAGTTTCAACCTCACAGCAACACAAGTGTGTGTGTGTGTGTGTGAAAACCAAGGTTTCCTGACCCCTGTAAACACAGACGCTGACAAAGTGGGATTGTTTCAGTCCTGGTGAATTGTTCTTAGATACAATAGTGTCATATTCCAAACATGTTGTCGCGAATGGGATCATGAATGAATGTATGTTGGTTGGTTGACTGGTGTGTCCACTTCACCATTACCCCCATTGTGTCCAATCAGAGATGGATCGCAGAAGGAGGGGGACAGAAATAAAGTGCAGAGAGTAAAAATAGACCCACACTTCCTCTTCTTGCACTTTATATGTGTGTGTGTGTGTGTGTGTGTGTGTGTGTGTGTGTGTGTGTGTGTGTGTGCAGATGTGTCTGCCTATAAGATTTAAGGTGGCCCAACTTCAACCTTCTGCTGTGAAGACTGTTCGGACAGAAAGCAAAGGCGGACGATTTCCCAACTTGGATCGAATTTGAGCGTTAGTGTTTATTCGAGCCAAAACATCCAAAGTACCAACGACGTGGTGGAAAGTACTGTATGTAAATATTACTTAGAAGTACTTAAGGTTTCAGGCTGATTTGTACTTCAGCTCCGCTATAAACAACTTAATGTGTTTGTGCAGCTTCAGGTTAATAACAAAAAGTAAAACTAAGAAATAAATGAAGATGTGTTTTTATAAGTTCAGAGAGAATTGATCCCCATCTGCCCTGTTCTGTTCCAACTTCACCAGCTTCAACAACGAGGTGATGAACACATGAACAGATTATTCAGCATAAAAAAGTTCACTTCCTGCTGCTAGTCTTCTGTTTTCAAACGGTAAAGTTACAGAAGTCAGTTGTTAAGTAAATGTAAACATTTTCCTCATTTCTCTATCAAATAAATAATAATTGAATTGAAATGTTAATAAGCCAAATATTCCATATAATTTACTGTATTTCAATGCACTGTAATTTCTGTGATCAATAGTTTGATAAATATGAGGTTTTATACAAAGTTTTGAAAAAATTTGAAGAATTATTGCAAATGTAAACAACGAGTCTTTGACCAACTTTGATCAATATTTTTATCTTTTACTTCCTTCCTCGGTCTTCGTAGGGCTGTGATTTTGCCTGAGAGGCAAAACCCAGGGGAAAATCGTTCTGAGTGACTGCATCAAACTGAAAGTGGGTGGGGGGATAAACTGGATCCTCAGAGGTAGAGATTACATCGTTCTGTGTCTGAACTCTTGAGCTCCACAGAAAGTCCACTTCCTCCTCAGCTCTGAGCGTTTACGAGTCTGGATTTTTCCCTCTCTCTCTCTCTCTCCCTCTCTATGAACCGTTTTGCGGACACACCTTTGTGTCGCTCGGGTGAATTTGCATCTAATCGCCTCTTTATTTGCTTTCTGTCCGAACGCACCTTTACAGAACTAGCACTCGTATCTCCTGCACCTCCTCACAGTTACTCTCTCTGAACTGTTCCTCTCCTTCTCCATCACTTACTCGTTCCCTCCTTTTCATGCCTGAAGCCGATCGCTTGTTGTTTACGCCGCCTCTGCCTCGACTGAGCGACTGTGAGCACTTTGACACTGTGTGGATGTCACCAAGTAAACTGCAGACATTCTGGTCTTCTGACCTCAACACTGTAAAGTCGTGTTTTTGTTTTAGTGGTTCTGGTACCTGAGTTTTAACAGCAAAAGAGCAGTAAGAATTGTGGGTAATGTACAGTAACATGGACGGATGGGTAATAGAGAGTGAATCTGAAATATCTCCACAAGATAAGATGTGACACAGACCCATCGATAAAAGACGTCAGACATAAATACAGTCTCTGCTCGGTGCTCCGTTAAAGCGGCGGCTTGTTTTCAGTCCTTGTCGGGGCTTCGTCTGTCCCTCTCCTCCTTCTCCTGCTCCGCTTCGTCTCCGTCCTCCTCCCCGTCGTCTCCGAACGTCTGCTCCTCCATGTTGATGAGGGAGTGCGAGCGCGCCGCCACCTGCGCGGCGAGGGCGGAGCTGAAGCTGAGGGCCTCCGAGCCGTGCATCTCCGTCAGTCTGTCCATCAGGGACACAGCGGGGACTTTGGGCTTCAGGAAGCAGTCCAGACCGTTCTGGGACTCCCCCTCCTCCAGGACCCCGTCGTACTGATGCAGCTCCGACGCGCCCCCTCCACCTCTGGCGCAGACCGACCCCCCGCCCAGCTCCCCCTCCTTCGCCTCCGAACCACAGCTGAACTCCATCACCGGTTCGGTGGAAGGGTCAGACCTCGCCCTGCCATCTTTTCCTTCCCCTCCGTTTCCTGCCGGCTGCTCTGAAAGATGGTTTCCCTCCTCGTCGCCGCTTTCTGCGGAGCCCGCAGACGTCGGAGCATCTGGTGGTTCAGTGGTTTGATCTGAGCTCTCATTGCGAGCTGAAGGCGCCACAGCAGCTACAAGAAAAATGGAAGAAATCCGTCATTTAGACTTTTGACTTGTATTGATTTGGGACTTTTGTTCCTGTATAACACGTGGATGAAAAGGTCACATGCTGCCTGACGACTGATACGACGCAGTCTGTCGCTGAGGAAAACTCAGGTCTCAGAGCGTCTGATTGTTGTCAGCCAATTATTTAAAGTTTTTCTCGCAGCTAGAAAAACCAATTTCCACAAAACTCCCAGACAGACCTGTCTCCACTCCAGGTGCTGTGTCACTGTCTGTCTGCACCAATTATTCTACAGTCCAGGGAAACAACACTGCGGCTTGTTTGTGCCTCTTTAAACCAATCACAACAATTGATGGTGAGCCACAATAATATTTTCTTTCCATTTATTAATCAGAGAATTTTTTCTTAATCTTCTATTAAATCACCAGAAATTATCTGACTGTGAGTGGAACTGATCACTAGTCAACTGATCGTCACAGAGTGCGTCAGTACGATCTATCACGATGCCTGGTTGTGGTTGGATTGACCTATTTATTAACCAAAGGAAATCAGCCTCCCTCTAAGAATATCAGCCACACCAGCACAGACCTTGGTCGTTGAAAAGCAGCTGCTTCCTCTTCATCCTCTCCCCCTCTGACGCACGGAAGCCCAGGACAGCTTTCAGCTCCGACAGGACGCGGCGAGACTCCTCCCTCTCCCGCCGCTGACGTTCCCGTTCCTCCGGTGACAGCATGTCCAACCAAGACCCTCTGCCTTCGCCGTCAGAGTCCGAGTCAGACACGTAGGCCTCCCACTCCTGTTGGACGGAGAGGGAGAGGGATGATGGGAAATTTGGTGTCGACCTTAACAGGAATATGTAGTACGGGGACAAACGGGGTGAAAGGTGAACGTGTGATCTCACCAGCTCCTCTGGCACAGGGTCTCTGTCCAGGATCAGGGGGTACGACGGAGGAGGGGCGGGAATCTCAGATTCGGGAGTACCACACTGCTCCAGTCCCTCCACAGTACCTGCAGAGACAGTGTGGACACAATGACCTCAGTGACTTGGTATTAGAGCCTGGTCACAGCGCTGGGCTCTGTTTCTCATCCTACGCTCCAGAGCAGCTACTTCCTCCGTCACTGGCAACAGTCTTGAGTCATGGTAAAGGAAGGAGGAAGTCTGTGCTAAAAATAGGCCTATTGTAAATATGGAAACCAATATAGTGCTCAAGAGGAGGAGGGGGCCACTGGTCTGAATCGTATATGTTTCATAGGTAGGTGAGAAACATGGAGGTTCAGCACCGGACCAAAGGAAACAGAAGCACAGAGCTGATTTTATGGCACCTATAGATATTGTAGTTACTTTTATATTTATTAAAATGTCTAGTTATTGATATTATAGTTATTTTGTCAGTGATGATTATATAATTGCTGTTTAAAAAGTCTGTACTGTTACAGTCATTGCTCCTCTTGTTCCTATAAACCTTTGTTTCTGGCAGGACTTAACGTTCGCTCACCTGGACAGGCGTTGGCCCGCCTCAGCATGCGCTCCACCTGGCTGATGGTGTCCTCCCAGCAGCCTGCGCTGGCCTGCATGTGCGGCTGCAGCTGGTGCAGCCGGTCGCTGAGGTCCTTGTAGCCCTCACAGGTCAGCTCCGTCAGCTCCTTGGACACCATCAGCTTCTCCAGGTCGTCCTCCAGGATGATCATCCTGACGACGCCACCGAGAGATGAAAGAGATGTTTCATTGTTTTTCATGATATTTACTTCATCATTTCATTTATATAATCAATAATGAAGACCGGTTAGAAGAAAGGAAGTGTAGTAAAAAAAAACTGTGAATGAATGTGAATCTCCCTGATACGACTGAGCTCCTTTTCTACAGTGACCGTCTCATCTTATGTAACAATAATCTCATGTCTCTGATGTCGCGGACTTTGAAAAATCCTCCTTTAACTGATCTGCTTCTCTTAATCTCCAGCTGTGTCTTTGTGACTCTGACGGATTTGACATGGGAAGTCTGTTAAAGATAAAAACTTTACTTACTAGACCTCAGTGTCGGTCCACTCCCTGTAAATGTGATTAATATTAAGTTCTCAAAGTCAAATTGGACCTTTTTAGTATTTGTATGTTATTTAAGTGACAATTTATTTCAAATATTTGTAATGTCTTTAATGATTTTACACTTATGGACCTTTAATGTTGAGTGGAAACATGGGATTTGAATTTCCTTCAGTTCCTTAGACTGAACTGTCGCAAGTTGTGAATGTTTTTCAATATTTATTCTTTTTAACAGCATCCCTCAAATATCATTTTCTATGTCCATGTGTCTTTACTTCACTATTATTTCTGTGTTGCTGCTGCAGTGACCCAGTTTCACAAGACTGACTATTAAAGTCCCATCTTATCTTATGGTTTAGAATGAGGCCACTCAGGGTTTTCTGTCTGTCTGTCTGTATCTGTGTGTCTCTGTGCGTGTCTCACTCGCTGAGCAGGGCCTTGAGGTGCAGCTGCAGGCTCCGGATGGACGTGTGCAGGGTGTTGAGCTCCCGGCACTTCTCCCTGGCCCTTCCCGTCCTGTCGGAGCCCGTCGTCCTCGGCTGGGTCTCGAAGTGCCGGTGGAAGTCGTAGCTGCGCTGCACCTCGCCGAGGCAGCTGGCCAGAGCGTGATGCAGGGGCTCGGTCACCGCGGCAATGGACCGGTGCAGCGGGGGCAGAGCAGGGGGAGGAAGAGAAGCTGTAGAAGTAGTGGGAGAAGGGGAGGAGGTGTCTGCTTTGGGCGCTCCCTCCTCTGGCTCTTCTATTCGGCGAGGTGACAGCAGGAGGGCCAGCCGACGGAAACACTCGGAGCTTTGTCCCACCCACAGCTGGAACAGCATCTGCAGGAGGACAAGCCAACAAATACCAGCTCAACAACGTCCTGTTTGGAGCTTTATACATCGTCCAACTCATGTCGCCATATTACCAGCACCGTTCTTTCCTCTCTTTCTTTGACCTTTGACATTGTCTTTTAGCTGTTGCTGGCTTCATGCTTATCTACTTCAAAACCAACCTGAGGCCAGAACATTATCACATGTTCGTGTCATAATATCACTTTACTAAAAGCTCTGAGGCATAAAAGAAACTGGGCCACGGGACAACACGATCTGACAACTGAGAAAGTGTTTGCAAGATGTAAAGAGACAGCAGACAAGTGGACTCTGGGTGGTGCTTTCAATCTGAGAAGTTTAAACTGTGGTAACAACATTAAACATTCAATTTAACTGCTTCTTATTATCAACAGCACCTGTTGCTCCTCCTTTAACTCTCAGGCCTCACCTTCAGGGCAGGCAGGCTGTAGTCGTCTGTCAGCTCCTGAGCCTGCTCGTCACCCAGGTGTTCGATGCCCAGGCCGAGGCCCAGCTCCTTCAGAGGCACCGCGGACACGTAGTTGGTCACGTTATCGATCTCAGAGTTCAGAGGAAACGTTGGAAGGGGTCAAGGTCACGTCACACTTCCACGGAAACAACATATAATTACAAACAGCTTCATAATATGCGTGTGTGTGTGTTTTTTTTCCATGATACATCAGAGCAACAATTCCTAGGAATCGATGCTTTCCCGCTTACTAATAGCTGTTAACCTCAAACAAGCAAAGAAATTCCTCGTACGCACTCCAGAGAGATGTAAAAATGATTTACGCAGAAGTCACGCAGCTCCAAACTGCATGACACATTAAGCAAGAAGATAATATAAACAGCAACGCTCTTAAATGATTCTTTGGAAATTCAAAAGGTAAAACTGAGGTTGGGTAAAAAGTCCTCGGTTCTCTCTCTCCAGGTAAAGGATATGCCTTGAGCATGTGACAGGTGGCTCTCCTCGAGGACCTGAAGGCCGAGCGGAGCGCCCGGTACAGGGCCTTCCTCAGTCCGATCAGCTGCTGGCCCCGTGGCACCGCCCCGGGCCCCGCCCTGCTAAAGGAGCTGGCCGCACTCACCCTGTCGAGCAAACTTGACAAGTGAAATGTGATACAACTGTGGAGACGTCCCAAAGAGGCAGGGGGGCACACACAACACTGAACACCACATCAGCTAGAGACGACACACAAGGACGTTTTTCTAGGTGACGAAACAACACACTGAGATTCAGACATGGACGCTACACAGGCATGTTTCACTAACTACTGCTAATTTGACATCATGCTGTGAAGGGGGCAGTTTGGGAAATTTGCTAATTCACTTCCTGGGAAGAGTGAGATGATAACTCTCCTTCTGTGCATTGAGCAGCCAATTAGCTGAGCTTAGCATTAAGGTTATTTAGCTCTAAAATGTGTATTTTACAGCGACGTATGAGAAAATCCTTTCGTTTTAGAGGCTGGAATCAGTCATGGTTTTGTTGTTACCTTTAAACACAGCCAGGCTAGCTGTTTGCTGCCTTTATGCTAAGCTACACAGCTACATATTTACTGTGTAAGGTGAACTAATTTCGTACCTAAAACAATAAAACAAAGCACATTTCCCAAACTGTGGAGCTAAGTCTTTCTATTATTTACTCTACTCTAATAGACTGCGTTCTTCCGTAATGCTAAAGCATCTAAGGAGGATGGTTAATTGACACACTGCCAACAAAGGAGGGGATAAATTGAACAGGTTTGGGTGGAGCAGTGGCAGCTGGGAGATATGACAGGACATGAGGTCACATCGGTGTTACGTGATTGGGTGATGGGCAGGTGGAGGTAAAATGAACACACTTACAGGGTGAACCCTCTGGAGATGACCTCGGTCTCCTGCACCAGACGCAGCGCCTTGCGAGACAGGCCCGTCAGAGTTTTACTGTTGTGGACCAGAGTCTGGAGCTGCGTGGCCCTGGCGTGGACGGCCCTCTGCATGCGGCCCCGTTTCCACAGCGTGATCCCCCTCAGCCCCACCCAGCCCAGCAGGGCCAGGCCCCACGGCGCCGCAGCCAGAGACCAGAGGCCCTCAGACGCGGAGCAGAGACCCAGCAGCACTGCAGCCAGGCCGACCAGCCCAGCCATGTCCCTGAGAGAAGACAGGACCAGAGAGAGGGACCTTCAGATCACCACATCCAATTTTAATTGTCAGAAAACAATGCAGCATGTAACCCAGTGTTAATGTTTTTCATTTCATCACCCTGCTATCAGCCTGTTTACTGCTCACTCCCCTCCAGCCGAATCGCAGATGGATTAAGTTACTATGCTAATGCTAATCCAACATTTCCTAATCCTGTTAGCTCACATTTAAAGCAGTGAACTGGCGAAACGTGGAGCGGCTTTCACTGTGAAGCTCTCACAGGAAACGTGAACACTTCTCACAGAGATGAGGACAGTGGATCAGATTTAAATATTCCAGGGGAGTAAATGAACAAGAACAAAGAGCCATGCTGAGCTCGTCAGATGGAGGTGACCAACTGCGCTGTGTCCTGCTGTTACTTGCACCGTGTGCAGCATCAGAATCAGATGCAACGAACTGAAATGTTCAGAATTAGAAAATTGATGGTAATTGAGTTTGGGTTGTAGAGGTCACAAATTTGTAGGCATGTGGCTGTTTACCACACTCCTGAAGAAAGACACCACTCAGCTGCATTAAGGAAAGTGGAAGATTCGGCCGTTTATGCACTTAAACAACACAAGAGGCTTTAAAGTCGGGTTCCTTAACTTGATTTTCACTTGCTGAAGGATTTCAAAACAGTGAAGAAACAATCTGTTGACCTTCTGTGAAAGAGGAGTTGTGTTATTTTTGAGGCTGCAGCTTCAGCTTGCTGTTGTTGTATTGGAGAGTATTATATTCTCTGGTGATCTAATTATCTTGCTCAACCTCTGTACAAGTGTGTGTGTGTGTGTGTGTGAGTGTGTACCACAGGGAGGGCCTGGCGATGAGGCTTGGTCTGGGCAGGGTGCTGGCTCGGCTGGGTGAGCCAGAGGGCGAGGAGGCCAGGGTGAGCAGGCTCGGGTCGAGCAGCTCGATCAGCTCCACGTCCTCCTGCAGCAGCACGTCCTGGTCCAGGATGCATCTCACCGAGTACTGGCCGAACACACAGTCCTGCGAGATAAAAGGAGAGAACATTTAAAAAAAAAAAAAAAAAAAAAAAGGCATTTCAAAAATAAAACAGAGGTGATGTTTGAAGTGCCAGCATTCCTCTCTGGTTCTCATTCCACCTACCAGTTGCTGCTCCAGTTTCTGAGAAGCAGCTGCCTGGTGAATCGGGCTCCATCTCCACAGGGCCTCCGCCAGTCTCCACAGCCATCCTCCCTGCAAGTCACACACACAGGGACAAGATTATCATACCATCAATTAACCAAGAGCTACGCTGCAGCACTTTATTCCCTAATACAGCCCCAGTGGATCATTTAAGTTGAAATATATTCCACATTAAAATCCTAAATGATTCACCTTCGGTCCTCTCACCCCTTCTGAAGTGCTGCCTCTATCCTTGACTGCATTTCCCAACCAATAACAAGTGTGCACACACAAACACTCGCTGCCGGTCAAAAGGAGTATCCCCGGAGACAAACTCTTTCAGGCAACAACAATGAGTGCAATGTGTGTTTGTACAACACTCGCTCCTGGGTCTTTTATAACACCACTGTGGCACCAAAACCACATCACTGACACATTTCTCCTGTGGAATTATAACTGAGCGTTTATATTTTCGGCATCAATAAAACTCAGACTTTTGATCCTTTCGAAAAGCGCCGCCGTCAGTCAGTGAGGCAGGCAGGCAGGAGGACTTCTTTATAGTTCCAGAGAAAAAGAGAAGAAGAAGAAGAAGAAGAAGAAACAAAAAAAAAAACAAAAACACAAGTTTGTACGCCTACACTTTACGGAAACACACATTTGTGTTTCGTTCTTCGCTTCCAAAGAGGCTCTGGATTCCCAGCACTGGGGGACTCCCAGTGTAAACACTCAGAGACGTCCAATAACCAGACAGCTTCACGTTTTAAGTGCGCTGACATTTCAATTCAGAGTGAACCTCAGGCTCAGGCAAAATGTTGTAAGTTTTTCTTCCAGCAGCTAAGAGCCTGGAAACAATCCTGAACTGTGTAAAGCCAGATCGTGAACAGGATCTGCTTCTCACTAATCGACTTAGGTTTTTAAAGGCATCACTGAGATTCTTTGTTTCAGAAAATGGGAACTGCAAGATGTTTGTATGTTCAAGTCTCGGCTTCGGTCTTTATCTGTTCAGCTAAAAACACACATCATAACATCCTGTGGGATGTGTGAGCGTGTGTGTGTGCACGTGTGTGTGTGTGTGTGCTCCCACCCGGGTCAGAAACATGGGGTTATTGATCCAGACTGGGCGGCCTGCATGCTGACTGTGTTCTGGGGGGAGGCGGGGTAAAGCAAAAGTGTTATTAGTCAAAGGCTACAGTTGTATTGATTACTGATTGGAGACTGAGCTCCAAGACTGAGCGTTCACACACACTGGTCATCAGTAGTCTGTGTGTCTTTGTGTGTGTGTGTGTGTGTGTGTGTGTGTGTTTATTCTCAAATTAGGCCACAACTCCATCTGCTCAGTCAAATGCAGCAACTCCCATCTGATGCTACTACAGAGATGATGCAAACCTGGTATACATTAACACACACACACACACACACACACACACACACACACACACTGCAGTTAATATCCTGCTTCAGTCCTGTTGGAGCTCATCAATATTCTGCTGGTGTCACTTCAGCTTCAAAATCCTACGCTGATCTTTACCACCGAGACAATGAACACACGCTCGGCACAGACATACAGGTATGATAATGTGTGTTTGTACAACAGGTACTGGCTCTTTACACAGGCTGGAAGACGTGCCACGGGTTCAGCGCCAAAAACAGACTCCTGTCCACCTCCAGAGTTAGCATGCTACAACAACAGCTAGCTTTTCTGATACTGAGTCACTGTAGCATCCAATCTGCTCAGAGAACAAATAACAACCTTTTGTATTGTAAACATAAGTGACTAAAGCTCTGCACTGGTGAACAGATGTCTATGCCAACGCTAGCTACGTAGCTTCTGAAGTAACACTTCCAGTAACTGATTCCAACAGGTTTTGATTTCCATGTCATTCTTTGATCTGGTTTTTTAGTCGTGTTAATGTACTGTAACAAAACAGATTAATCAAAATGAAATGAGCTACGACTTTATAAGCAAACATAGCATGCGTAAAGATTGAATGAGAGGTGAGAGAACAAGGGCGCACTGTGTCAAAGTAACTCTCCAACGTACAGTTATGATCCTTTATTTGCTTAAGCGGTGTTGCCAAACTGTAATAAATCACCCAGTCAAATAAGGTTTTACAGTGTGCTGCAACTAATGATTATTTTCAGTCCCAGTTAATCTGCACATTATTCTCCCTGGTAACTGAAAACCAGTGTGGTCTATAACACGTCCAGGAAAAACACCCACCACACTTTCACGAAGCCCAAGAAGATGTATTCAGATTCCTCCCGTCTGGTTATATAATATGTAAATATGAAGTTACAAAACACTAAACGGAGGCATGACCATAGATTCTGTCCAACATCCCATCTCTGACTTAACAGTATCGACACACAGATTCATTTGCATGACCTTCAAAATGTTAACATGTCAGGTCAAGGTCATTGGCGCATGCTACATACCACAAATGACAGCACGGTTTGGCCCTTTAGTGCTAATGAGAAATAAACAGAGCTCTGTCAGTGCGGACAAAGTGTTTGTCTTGGTTCCGACTTTCTCTGGGCTCCAGGAAACTGGTCACGGAGGGACGACCCTACAGCTTTCCTGTCTCATCCCAATCCCTCATCCTCCTTAACTCCTTAGAACAACAGTGGAGCAGAGAGGAAGCATGACACACACGGAAAGTTCCTGAGTGAAGCAAACACAACACTGCTTCCCGTCGCAAGAGGCAGGGGGGGGGGTGAGGAGAGGATGAGAGTCATGTGATCCTGTCTGAGCCTCCCAGGAGGCATTACACGTCCGACTGAATCACGGGTCGACTCAAACCATAGTCATCAGCTCTTACATTAATGCAAGTGCCATTACAAGTTCACACTTTTAATCCTTTGATTGCTGAGCTGAAGTGCGGAGAGGTCCATTCAAAAAAAACAAAACAACAACATACACGTGAATTCCTGCAGAACGAACGCACAAGAGACAGAGACGCACACACACACAGTTCGTAAGAGGATGCTCACAGAGGCAGGAATAACGTCAGAGCGAGTCTCGGTAATCGCATTTGGGCTATCTCTTCTAAAATCAGCACAACAGTAGGCGCAAGAAAGGGAGAGGTCCTCGTGCTAAAAATGAATCTGCCGTCAGAACAGAACATGCAACAGAAAATACCTGTGTGTGTGTGCAGGGAGCCCCTCTCTCCATGTCTCTTTAATCTGGTCTGACTGAACAGAGGCACGTAAACCAGTGTACATAACAGACCGTGGGTGATGCGTGTGCCGATATATGTGTCTGAGTCAATATCCAAATTAATTACTTTCTGTCTGACTGCACAAGTCAACCAGTGACACTCACACGCGCTCGCACACAGACACAGACACAGACAGACCCGGGGGTCAGGGAGACGGATCATCAACTGGAATGAATCTGCTGATCATTTTCACAATCGTTCAAGAAATCGATAACATGGTGAGAAATTCACGCGACATTTCCCCGAGTCCTTGTTGACATCATGAAATGTTTTGTCCAAGAGTCTAAAACTTGGATGGATTTTGTAATTGATGATGAAAAGAAATCTATTCCGTCCTCTTTTGTGCCTTTCTATCACAATGTATTATTGATTATCTTTATAGTGATTCTATTATCAATTTCCTGGTGTCCTATGAATATACAACGTCTTTCTGGCAGACTTACGGCACATCTTTATTACAGTGCACTGGTCCATATAATTCAGGTATTACAACTATGTCATTGATGGAAAGCACCAGTTAGTCAGCACTTGACTTGAAGATGATGTCATTCTAGTTGTTATGTAATGGCAGTTGGATGATGAGTATCTGCTGCCATTAATGCTCATAATATGCATAATGATTGTGTAGCGTATGATGTAAACATCCTTGTTATATGTTTTGTGCATTTCATCGTGTTTGGAGCTCAGGTCTGTGTGTGTTTCATTTGGCTGCAACACAAGCTTCATGGCAGAGCTGGCGACATGTGTGATATTTGTGTAAACGATGTGGAAACTCACTTTAGTTTTCCATGGATCTTCATCAGGAGAGGGGAGGTCTCCCTCTTGTCCGCCATATTCGTCCTCCTGTGATGCCGTTGGACATGCCTCGAAGTCTGTGTGGCCTAGATCGTGCAAGTACTGGAAAAGAGGAGAGTTCTGCAACAAGAAAGAGAAAGAGACAGAGTCAGAGTCAGACAGGGTGAGGAGGAGTGATGGATGAGAAGGAGGGAGGGATATGCATCGATGGAGAAGAAGCTGAGGAGAGAAAATGTCGTGCTCAGCTCCATGAGGGTTGAGCTGATACTCATCCTGATTTTCCCCTCAAGTTTTTCCGAAGGTGTCCGAACTCTGATAAGCGAGGGAGAAGCATCACTGATTCGCTGAGCTGCTCTTCTTTCCCCAAGTATTCATCAGCTGAAGTTGAGACTCCACCCTCACCCATAGCCCCCTATCCCCCCTCCGTGCATCTTATTTTACTATTCAGGCAGGACTGCTGTAAAGCCTACGTGCCTTCACATGTGAATCTGTAAATCAACACATACAGGTGCCAGGGTTGTCTTTTGAGCCTCTCAATGCAGCCGAGATTCTCCCTAATTCCTCTCTGCAGCCCGGGAACTGGACAGCAAAATGTAAGCACAAGTTATCATGGAATAATCTGATCTTCTTGCATGAGGATAAACAGGGGCATTGTCGTTTCTTGCCCTGAACAGAGAGAGCTCAGAGCCAAATCAGCCATGAAATAAAGCATAGAGGTGAAAAAAACATCCCATGGTAGAATTTGCCCAAAAGATGCCTGACCCACTTCTCAGCCAGCTGCTGGGAAAACATCACTCTGAGCATCTGTGCTGTGGGATGTGAGCATCCCATTTTAATGTAATTCACAATCAGCCACCACAACACGCTGTAGATCGCAGTCAAGACAACGAAATGCTACTCACATGCATTGTCACACGAAGTCGCAGCTCATGTTGTCACCGTCCATATGTAGCTGTGTGCGTGTGTGTGTGTGTGTCAATGTGTATGTGTGGGTCTGTCTTCCAGAACCGACGCATTGGATCTGGTCATCCCCACCCCACCTCCAGCAACTGGTCTAATGATGAAACACCCAACAACAATGCGCACACTAGCCCAGCTCAGTCGCTCTCATGACCACCAAAGCTCCTTGGCAGAAACACATTCAACCGCCGGCCAGATATGTGGATTTGTTTTGCACTGACAATGCATGGCAACAGGGCAAACGGCTGCTTAAGTGAAGCTAGCTTTCCTACTAGCTCGCTAAGCTAGCTAGTCGTGTAAATGAATCTTGCGCGGTATATTTACCTCAGACCTCGGGAGGCATGACAAAGCATTACAAGTTTCGGCAAAGAACCGTGGCAAAGACACAAACCTCAAATACCACATCTTCATCGAACTCCTCAGTCATTGCTCTCCGCCATCTATACGCAGCCCGTTCAGCATTATGAAGTTGTAGGCGACAGTAGTCGGCAACAGCCGTTGAGAAGTTGGTAGTTAGCCGGTGGCTAAACTTCGCATAAAACTACAATTCCATTGATGCTCGTCTTCAACCGCCACTTCCTCGCGAGCAACGACCAATCGTTCGAGACACTAGAACGCCCCAAGTGGTCGCGAGAGGCAACCTTTAGGAAAGCCGTGTGGCGTAAAGTCAACGGAAAACAGGAGGTAAAGTACCTTCAAAATAAAACACACTCCATTAACATTAATGCTGTGAATAGGAAATCCAGCAATTCTATTTCAGTTTATTAAAAAAAGGGCTGAATATATTTTTTTATGTTGATTTCATAAAAATTCCAACCACAGCCCTGTGGCTTTATTAATAGGGTTATTCAGAATTTCAAGGCAGCGCTGCTTGACCTGTTGAGTCTGAAGCATATACTGGGTGTCTATGGGAAACATGGTGAAAGTAATGGTAACAGTTTTCAGTTTTCATGGTAAATCAGAAAATCCCTCCTTAGGTGCTTATGCAATTTGCAGACTATCTGGCGAAATGCAGTGTTTTATACGAATATAGTTTGCAGGTAATGTAAAAATAAAAACAATGGAAGATAACTATTCACAAAATTGATAAAAATTAATAGTTGAGATAATTATTCCAGAGATTAATCTTGCCACAAAAACACAGATAGGTTCCTACAGCTTCATACACCAACAACTGGAACTGATCACATTTACAAATAGATTTATTTTGAAACGTGTAACCGGAAATGTCTTGTTTCGCTGTATCAGACTTGACGCCGTTGGGAAAAGCACCGTGGCCGAAAACTTAGGGAAAAATGAAAAAAGTATCAGGCGTAAAGACTTTATCCGTGCATCCGCTGGAGCGATAAGGACCAACAGCGATGGATCTGCATGTTTTCTCCCTGGAGCGGGTTTCAAACTGACAATGGTGTCGAAGGAGGAAAAAACACTGATTTTCTCGCGATTCCATTGAAAGTAAATTTACTCATGGAGAAAGCAGCAAGTCGGGAGTCATGAGCACAGGTTTGTTTCGTGAGGGAAGCTAACTGATCTGAGCGAAATCTTGCTGAGCTTTACATAAAACTAAACACAAACACAACACGATTTTATTGTTTCTTAGCCTAATCGCTTAAAAACCAACAAACTCTCCACTTTTGATGGTTGTAACGGTCGATAGCATCCACTCTATTTTTACTCGCCGCAGTTAATTACAGTTTTTCTTAATAACAGCTTTCAAAGAGATATAAAAGAGGACTCTGCCTCATTTTCGATGCTTTCTAAAAAACGCTTTCATAACTCACAATCAAAATGTTTCCCTTTTCCGTTTGTTATTACAGCCACAGTTGCAGCTGGAGGGGGTTAAATCCTTTGTCTTAAAACATCTGTCCTGCTGTTGATGCAGCAGCTCGGACACGGTAGTAAGCTGCTAAGGCTAACATCTGACTTAAAAACAGTGAGCATTAGCTCGGATAAATCAGGAAAGCCTCACTGAATCCGTTTCACCAAGTTGGAAAAGTGCCAGAAAGTTTTTCTGATTGTTTTTTTCCACGGCACGAGCGTTTTCTGGTCTGATAACCTAGCTTGTCTCCTACGGCGAAAACACAAGGGCCAAAAAAAAAAAAAAAAGCGGTCTGTTTTACACATCGTCTGTCGCTGCTGGACTTGTAAACACCTTGGGATATACTTTATTGACTTTGATAGTATCGATAGCATCTATTGGCAAAATTCGGCTTATTGATAAACACCAAGTAAGAGCACGATACATGTCTGGATCCCTTCTCGCCGCCATCCTCCGTGAGGGTTTTTGGTTCAGTGAGTTGTGTCCCACTTCTTTAAGGTGAATGATATTAACAGAGGATGTATGCCGAATTGAAGAAGGAATAGCAATGAATAAAACTACAGTTACTGACAGCTCTACCATTAATGGATTATTATGTATAAGAACAATGATGTTATATTGAGTGGGTTTTTAAACGGGGTTTGGTGCGAGGCTCTGTCTGTGGAGGCAGAGCAGCGTGTATCGGGGGCAGAGCGGTTTTTGGGTTCTTGGCCTTTTCGGAAACATCCGCTCGATGACTCCACTTCTCGTGGTGTCGGCCAGCCAAGAGTTTTCAGCGGAAAATATGGCCTACGATGTCAGTTCACAGCTTTTTTATTAGTGTGGAGGCTCTTTTTTTTTTTTTTTTTTTTTTTTTTTTACTTTTTTCATTTCAACTTTATTTAACCAGCTGGATCACAGCGAGACACAAACTTCACACACCCGGTATTTATTTACTGTAAATATTTAGCAGTTAAATGAGATTACACTCAGTCTAACTTCAAAGAACAACCAGTTGAATCTGAATTGAATAATCTAGTGAGAAGTGAGATTCAGATTATTCACTAATTAATAGATTACTTTTATACAAAGTGATCAGAAATGAAAACAGGAATCTTGAGAAGCCACAACCTGTGTTAGTCCAACCCACTCTGACCCTGAGTGTGACCTCTTGACCCCGGTCTTAGCCGCATTTCGCAGCTGTCTGTGCGTCTATTAGAGGAAATGTGCATGAAGCATGTTTCGTGTGCTGGGTGATTCATTTCAAAGGAAGTCTGTGTGAATAATGTTTCTGTAAATCTCCTCCCTCTTCTCTCTCTGTGCAGGTGTAAAGAAGCCTCCACTAGCTCCCAAACCTAAACTCCCTTCTACCACCAAACCCTCCCCCCCACCCATCGCCCCCAAACCAGGCCTCCTCACCCAGTCTTCGGTCGTCACCCAACCTTCCCCCGCCACCCTCAAGAGGACAAAACCGGCTGTAGCCCCTAAGCCATGCATCCCCAAATCCGCTGCCTCTTCTCCGCCTGTTTCACCCCCACCCCCCAAACCCAGAGAATCCCTCATCCTATCTCAGGAACAGCAGGAGGCTTTAGACGACAGCCTCTCACTCCTCAACTCCAAAAATGGGATTTTATCAGAGTCTAGCAAGCGCGAGTCGGACTACATCATTCCCACCTGCTCCTGTGGGCTCCAGGACTGTTCCCAGTGCCGGCGCCTGGAAAACGGAAGAGTAACCGAGATTGGGAGCGATTTGCACAAAGAGCATTTACAGAATGGGATTTCTACAGAGGGCTTCACAGGGACGAAGCCGCGAGAGAAAGCGGAGAGCCGGGAGGAGCAGGGCGTCGCTGTGGAGAAGGGTGAAGGTGGAAGGATTAGCAGAAAGCCGAGGGATAAACCTCAAAGACAGAGACACCTGGACAGGGGTTTGGTTAACAAAGAGGCAGAGAGGACTGAGGAGCAGAGGGGGAAAACTGCAGAGGCTGTAAAACATCAGGAGAGCGCCGAGCCTGATGTGTCAAAGGTGGATGAGCGCGCTGAGGACCAAAACACACATTCAACAGACTGTAAGCCGGCCTGTGATGTTGCAGGCAGCATCATCGTCCTCTCAAGTATCCCTCCTCACAATCCCCCCGTGGCGGTCGAGAGCAGCGAGCCTGTCAGCAAAGCCTCTCCCAGCAGGTCACACCCTGATCTACAAGTCCCTGCTGCCCCCAGTAAACCTCTCCCAGTCCCTCACCCACGAAAACATAAAAAGCCGGCGCTGGTGCGGCAGGATGGCGTGGAGGCCGGGGCGCAGGAACAGATGCGAGAGGCCGAGGCGAGGCTGAGTTTAGCTGCTCTGTCTGTCAGCTCAGAGGGCGAGGAGCTCAAACAGGACGCCATCGATGACCTTTTATACCAAAGAGACTCAGACGTGGGAGTCGATGAGCCCGACGCGCCCGTCCCCCCTCCACGACAGACCTCACTCTCGCCTCGCCTCCACAGGACAGTGCGCACACCTCCCACATCCTCACTGAACAAAAACACCTCCCACTCCTTAGACCTGCTCTCATCACCCGAGGCGATGAAAAAAGAGGGCGTGGAGAGGCGGGTGGAGGAGGACGAGGAGGACGGGTATGGTGACTTTGAGCGGTACCCGATCACTCACAGCCTCCCCAAGCAGATCAAACTGGGCTGCCACCCTCCCCTGGCTAACTCCAGGAAGGCCTTCTCTGCCGAGGATCAGCCGTCACCGAGGGCGCCGCCTAGGAAACCTCAGAGACACAGCCTGCCGGCGCCCCCTCCGCCTTCTATCTGCCCTCCTGCACCCCCACACGCTAACACCCCCATGAGGGAGCTGCCCGCGCCTCCTCAGGAGAAAACAGCCTGGCGCTTCACCCGACCCTGCGTGACCTTCTTCAGCCGGCAGATGCCCACCAGGAGCAGCGTGCCGCCGAAGGGCCGAGCTCCAGCGCTGGGGGGCAAGCAGAGGGCGCAGTCCTTCTCTGCAGCCGATCTGGCAACCCGGGCCAACTCTCAAAAGAGGGGTCTGTCTTTCCGGAAGCTCCTGGAGCTCAGGCTGTCTGTCAAGATGCTGCCAAAGCTGTTGGCCAAGGGAGGGCAGTCTCTGGACTGTACCAGTGTGGACTCAGGCCGGGGGGAGAGGAGCCTGGAGCGGCCCAACAGCTGCATAGGGGAGGCTGATTTTTGTGGAGACGGTGGAGAGGGATCGGTGGAGTACGAGAACGTCCCTCTGTACGAGGAAATCCCCGAGTATATGAACCTGCCGTTTCACAGTGCGAGGCTGGGCTGGCCACATGATCCGGATGCACCGGATTCAGACATCTACGAAGTGCAGGATCCATACCACAGATGCCAAGACCATGAATATGAGAGGTACAGTACTGAAGAGCAGGAACTAGTGATTAGTGTCATTTATCAATATGTCAAGTCTCATGTTGCATTTGCTGCATTTAATGCATTAATCAGAGTGATTTCACCCGAGAGACTGTAGGAAATCAGGTCGAGAGGGTTCACGTGCAGCAGAAACCGGATTCAAACCTGGACCTTTGCCCTTAACCCTTCACACCAGCAGGGAGCCACACCTGCCATTTCTCTTTCATTTTCTCTTTGTAAAAAAACAAACAAACTCAAAAGCAGCAGATTGTCAGATTTATTGAGATGGAAACAGTTTTTTTCACTGATCAAACAATAGATTAGCAGACTGATTGTTTTAGTGTTTTGTTTAGTCGCCTGTCTGAGGTGCTGGAGCAGCAGCAGGTGTCTTATCACAAGATGATTCATTATCTGAGTCACAGTGGAGTAGAAAAAACTGAAAGCGCATTCACACAGTCACGTTCAACAGCCTCTATCAATGAAGCGTCTCAGTTCAGAAAGAAGAGAGGGTTTAATACCAGGCACAATGGCTGCTTGTGTTTGTGCATGTGAGGAAAAACAGCCTGAAGGCCGACGTCCAGACCTGCTGCATGACGCTTAAACCCTACAGGTGACCCCCGCAGCTGCATTGTGGGAACCGTAGTGCGTGTGACAGGTTGCACAGGTGACCCGAGCAGGGCTTTGTGTTCACAGGAGCGTGAAAGTCGGCCTTTGAGCCGGTGGCATTGAATTTGAATGGAGCATTGATGTGCAGCAGGTCGGCCCTATTTTCCTGTGGGTTATTTTCAGTGGCCAGGGCAGGAAATGTCTGAGAATCGCAGAAACGCCACACAGCTCTCTAGAACAGGGAAAATAAACCTCCAGCAACCACCGGCCTCCTCCTCCTCCTCCTCCTCCTCCTCCTCCTCCTCCTTCTTCTCCTCAGGCTGCCCGCCTGCCCTCGCACTCTGTTTAGCCTCTTCCTAACCTCATCACTCCTCTGTCCTGGAGAGAAAATCTGAAGTGAGTGTTGTTTTCATCCCGAATAAATGAACAAAGGAGGAACTAAAGGAGATAAAGTCAGGAGACACGTTGTAGCACAGTGAACAAAGCAGGACTAGATAACCTGAAGTGCAGTAACGTGTGAGAGAGACTTGACGTGATGATACAAAACCTCTTCCTGCGTTTAACAGGTGTTTACCAACGACCTGATTATAACCAAAATCCGTTCAGTTGTTTCTCCGCTCAAATCACACACTCACAGTTTGACTGTGCATGACTTGATTTATTTGATTGTTTATTGATTTGGGTCAGGAGCTCGAGGGCAGAGGAGCGAGCTGGGACCACAACATGTGACATATTTCCACTTAAAAAATGTGTTAAGGGAGGTGTTGTCTGCTTCGGGAAGGAGATCATTACAATTGGAGGAACCGGACAGAGGCGGAAATGCTGAGTGAAGTGATACGTGCAACAATCTGATCTATTGCTGATATAGATTTATTGATTTATGGACCTTTAAGCAGTAAAAAGAGGACGACAAACAGTTAACTGACTCTCAGAGTCTCTGGTTCAACTGTGGGTTTTCGTTAATTGGTGTTTAATCAAACAGTGAAGAGACGCTGCCAGCTCAGTGACTCAGCCACCTGGTCACATTCATGCCAATAAGATCCAGTTGAGTCGCTCAGGTCTTGATACGAGGCCAGGACTGTTACTGTGATGAGGAGCTGTTCCCATCGTTAATGCCACGGTTCCCGTCTCCTCTGCTCAAACTGTGACGCTGCGGACGACGAGGTCGAGGCCACGCGAGGTGACTCTTAGAAACGCCGGCGTGAAAATCAGTGGTGTATAACTATTAAAACGTTGCCCCGCTTCTTAATTCTGTCTGGTATGTGGAGTGGTTAAGAGGGTGTTTGTGTGTCAGAAGAGAGCGAGTGAATCTGTAGTGTTTCCCAGGCATCGCAGCCTGTTAAGTTTATGTAAGTAGCCTCAGGCTGTAAACAAGTGGCGCTCTGTGCCGGACCCAGTGTGCTGGAATGCTCAACTATAGAGAAAAAGCATGAGGGGAGGAAGAAGCTGAGAAAAAAGAGCAAGAGAACGAGCGATCGTGAATTCAGATTTTAGGCAAAAGACAGTGTCAAGAGACCCTGGAGATAAACAGGGAAGTGGAGAGAGTGGGCGCCCGCTGATGACAGCGAGAGGAAATGAGAGAATATTTGGAGTTCCATTGTCTTTCCCGTCTGATATTTATTCTGAGCTGAGGTAGAAGAACGTCCACATCCACGGCTGAAGTGCAGGAAAGAAAGGCAGAGAGGAGGAGGAGGAGGAGGAGAAGAAGAAGAAGAGGCAGGCAACATCAAGAAGACCGATTCAGTCCCTGCTCTGCAAAGTCTCAGTTAATCGGTCTTCAAGATCAGACAGCTTAATGCTACAGGAAAGACCGTGAGCGAGATCAAAACATTAGTGCCACACAGGCTCATGTTGCTGCTTGTACCGACCTGGCAAAAAACCTCAGTGCTCGTGGGCAGAGCAGAGCCAGCGTGCCACCGTGCCGCCGTGCCCCCGCCGCCGCCAGCAGCAGCAGCAGTGTTAAGAAATACAGGTTGTAATAGGTCGACCTGAAACACAACAACAATCGACACCAGATGATAAGACTGAAGCTCATTTCACAACACAGCTGGTTTTTGTTTTTTTCTGCCTGAATAATAACATTAAACTGAGCAGTCGACTGTTGATTGATTATCTGTTGATGGATTGTTTCGGCTCTCGTTCGTCACACGTCACATGACAGTAATGAGTTAAAAGTGACTGAAATCAATAATTAATTGTCCAAATAAACAAGAAATCTTTTTTTTTTATAGGTTGTTTGAACCCTTTGATTTTTTTTCTGGAGCAGTTTCATTTTTGCGGGACACGGTTTGTTTTATCTTGGTCTCCATTGTTCTTTGCTGGTGGCAGCTCCTCTAGTAAACTCTGCCTCCGACCGCTCCGTCCGTCCCGCCTCCACTGTTGACTTTTTCTTTTGTGTCTTGTTTTAATCATAGTGTTGGTTTTAGTTCTGTGGACACAGCGGTTCGTGTCAGCAGTCCCGTCCAACTTTTATCTCACAAAGGGGGATTTTAAAAGTCGTACATCTTTGCTGAAAACATTGAACTTCACTCCTCCTGCTGTTGTAATCAGTACTTCCCATTGTAAAGAGACGTATGAATGAGTTTTGGTGGTGTAATGACGCACGGTGTGTTGGATTCATCCCCCTCGTGTTGCACAAACCTTTATGTGACACATGCTTTAATCTTTATTTATCCAGGGAGGGTTTCTCTGAGCACAGACTCATATTCCTCTCAGTCCCGTCCTGAGTCTCTTTCACACATCCAAACATTCCTCCTTAAGGAATAAAGCTCAAGTCAGCTTTGTTTTCTCTGTCTCACTGTCCCTGAGCCTCGTGCTGAATGTGCGGTCTCTGTGTTTCTTCGAGCAGCGGCTGGCTGAGGCAGGACGTCCACTCTGAGGAGGAGGAGGAGGAGATCCACAGCTCGGACGAAGAGGACAACAGCTCCACCTCCAGCAAGGAGCACCTGGACGAGGCAGACAGACAGGTAATCACCCCCCTGTGAGCGATGTGAGGAGGAGTCCACGACAGCAGTCGACTGTCTGACTATAAACTCATCAAGTCATTAGAGACGTGTGATGTTGAAACTGAAGGGTTTTCCAGTAGCTGGTGGTTGAGCCGGTCCTGAAACCAATAAACCCTTTATTACATTTCAGTCTAACCAGGCTCCTAGTTTCCACCAGTGGAGTTTAACAACATCTGGTCAAACATCTGTCTTCTTACTTTGTATGTGCAGCAGCTGCATCTTTGAATAAATGAACAGAAAATTAAATATCAGCTCCGACCACCTGAGTAATCGACCGATCATCTCTCTGCTCTTAATCAGCTACGACCAACTGGATTATTGAGCATCAGAGTTTACGCTCCAAGAGTACAGTGTACAATATGACCTTGTGATGTGAATGCGGTGTGTGTGTGTGTGTGTGTGTTTTCACTTTTCACATGAGCACGTCTTTGATTCTGC
The DNA here is from genome assembly GCA_021432705.1 of Caranx ignobilis. Taxonomy (NCBI): domain Eukaryota; kingdom Metazoa; phylum Chordata; class Actinopteri; order Carangiformes; family Carangidae; genus Caranx; species Caranx ignobilis. Next base: position 315,571 of record JAFHLA010000064.1, on the reverse strand, counting down.
TCAAACAGCTCAGATCATTTTTTTGCTTCTATGAAATTTGGCATCCGTCACATGAGTCCTCGGTAACACTGAGAGTTCTGTAAAAGCACAAGTTGAGACGTTGATTTGTTGCCGTCTCGTCCTCAGGGGCAACAAGCGTGACATGTTGTGTTTTTTTTGTTTTTTTCCAGTGTCAAACTCATGCAGTGTCAAAGTGTGTCGCCTGTTAGCTTAGCAGCTAGCTAAAAGTCAGATCAGTGCAGATGGGCAGATGTAAAAAGTTTCTTTTGTCTTCTAGAAAGCTGATAGTTCACAGATGAGGATTTCAGTAATTATGATATAATGATGTAATATATAATATAAAAACACACACGTCAGGCTCTTAGCGCTTCCTCCTCATGTTTAATGCCTGTGTTTCCAGCTGTCGAGGCCTGTGACCTTTTAAACCCAAACAACAGCAACATGCCGACGACTGTGAGTCCTACAGATATAAAAAATGCTTTTCTATCTTGCACCACTCACTTTATTATCTCCACCCCCCACCCCCCCCCGCAGATTAGACACCGCTGCCTTAGTGTGACTGCTTTCATTCACACTGGAGACCTGTGGAAAAAAATGCTGCAGGATTATTACAAGGTCCTGAGTGAGCAGGTTGCCAGAGAAACTTTTCTTTAACGGAAAAATGGCTCTGAGCTGCTGGTGAACATGATGTCAGCTCCTGAAAGTGGCCGAGCGTCTGGCGATCACTACATCTCTGACGACCCGTATCGCTGCCGGCGACTAAACTGTCACTGCTGCCACAGGAGATTGTGTACACACATGCCGTCGAGTGTGTTCATCGCCTGTCACGGTTCGCCAGAAGAGAGTGTGTGTGTGTGCGTGTGTGTGTGTTGAAAGGAGGGGGGGTGGTGAGCAAACACAGAAGGGTTGCAGGTTCAGGAATAGCACTCTTTTTTTCCCCTTCCCTTCGTCCTCCGTGACCCTCTCCATGATACTGTCAGCACCTGTGTCTGATGCCCCTCAAAGCTCCGGGGGAATCACAAATACAGGCTCCGATAGGACCAGTGGGACATTTCAGTCAAGCGGGGGGCCAAGGCCACCGTCCAAATTAAGTCATTGAGCGACCGCCCCATTACCATTCAACAACACACTCCATCAGAGACACACAGGCAGAGGAGAGAGAAAGGTTGCTGCTCCACTTTCAGGCCCGGTCGAGCTGTTGTTTTGGAGGCTGGAAACTCTGTCCTGATGGTTTTAAAACGCCGACGCAGGATCCAGCGATCATGGTGATTTGCAGTGAGCCTGTGAGTGGACGGCGGCAGTGTGTTTTGGGTGAGGTTAGGTTAGCGAGGTGTTTGTGTCTCTGTGGCGTCGTCTTGACTGTTTGTGTCTCTGTGCTCTTTCAGCAGGAGGATGAGATGAAGAGGAAGAAGGTGGTGCACATCGCCCAGGAGATTATGAGCTCGGAGAAAGTGTGAGTGGTTTAACAATGAACCGCGAACAGAATAACACTCTGAAGTAGCAACTGTGCTGAATAAACCTATATATAACATAAGCCACGGTTGTCTAACTGATGCATTTGTGCTCTTCCGTCAGGTTTGTGGACGTCCTGAAGCTTCTCCACATAGTAAGTCACTTTGCTTTCAAGAAACATTTTCATAAGGAGCTGATTCAGCAACTGTGGAAAAACAGAGCTCAACTTAATGTTTCGTTACCCGCACGCACAACACTAACACTGAGTGTTTTGAATGGTGATCAAAGCTCTCTCTTCCCGAGGATGGACATGAATTAATGAGCTCTTGGCTGACTCAAGTAGCCCGTACAACAACTGAATAATGCAGTTATCCCACAGCTGAGGCTTTTAAAGTTGCTGCGTCGGAGGGTTTCTGGTTTCCCCGGTGTGGGGGCGGCAGCAGCGGCGGTGGCGGTGTGGGCAGGTAAACGGATAACTGCAACCAGGGAGACGATGCTTTGATCAGCCCCATTATGAGGAACACTGTCAGGAGAGCGTGTGGTGGGTGTTTTTTTTTCATGCAGGAGAAAAGGGAGATGAATAATTGAGAAGTTGAGTGTTGGTTTGGGTCTGTGGAGACGAGCTGTGTAGTTTCCCTGGTGAGCTCTCAGTGTGAAAAAGTTTGTTTATGTTGAAAAGTTGGAGTGGGTTGAAAAGGAGCAGCACAGTATTTGTACAGGAGCAGGTTCCTCCAGTCAGATATGCCCCGGGTCACATCTTATACTCACACACATACAAGCAGCTCTCTGTCGGAGAGTTTGCCCGTAACTGAAAACTAAACCTCCTGGCTGGGCCCCAGAAGTATTGTAAAGACATTAGGGCTCATTTAAGAGATTATTTATCAACTAAATAAGTAATAATTTGGTCTTTAAAGCATCAAGAAACACCAAAGAGATACCAATCACATCAGTACCAACCATCTCTGTAAGTTTAGGTGAAGAGATATTTACAGGAAAGGATGTTAACAAAACTCACCACAGTGATCTCATTCCTTTAGCTTAATAATAACAAATGATGCTGTATTTAGCTTTTTCACTAAGCAGATCCTGTTTTAAAGAAAATGCCGACGTCTTCATAATGTCACTTCTTTGTTTTGAATGAATGAGGCTCACACCAGAGCCATGTGACTGCATGATGACTGTTGTGAGTCTTTTTTTAGAGGAAGCACGTGAAAAAATATTAAACTGAATTCAACCTCCATAGTAAAAATGGACAGAAGCAGGTCAGTCGTTTGGTGTCTTGAAGTGGCTTTTTCTCACCGTAGCATCAGTGCGTTGGAAAAGTGGAGCAACCAAGCTAATTATTTTCATCATTGATCAGTCGCTTGACGCTTGTGTTGAACTCGCAGTTTTCTGTGCGAGCTGCAGCGTTGGGCTGGAAGGCTGCATGTTTGTTTATGAATGCCAAGGACGGGCTCTGTCCCGAGGGGAATCCCAGCTGAGTGGGCTCAGACAACCCACTGTGGGGGTATGTCGAGTCAAGGGTCCACCTGTCTGGCCTCCTCAGACGTGGCTTTAGTGAAACCAACCGCAGGATTAGTAGAAACCATGGTCCTGCGGTTGACGGGGTTGCGGCGGGGGGTTGGGGTGGGGGGGGGGGGGGGGGGGGGGGCGCTCGGCTCTGTCCAAGAAAAGAGGTCAGATCACATTCTTGTGTGTCCGCGGACGGCCCGGCCGAGCAGCAGCTGCTTCCTCAGGCCACAGAGACGACCTCCAGACACACACATACCTTAGATAATACTCTCTGAGCGTGTGTGTGTGTGTGTGTGTGTGTGTGTGTGTGTGTGTGTATGTGCATTATATGTATTATGTGTGTGGGCTGGCAGCTGTCTGTGTGTGTATTTGTTGCAAGTCATCCATCAGATGTGTCTCGTTTGAAGTCTGTTCATGTCTGTGGTGAATATTAAGATGAAGTGATGCGTCAAACTGTGGGTCAAGAAGCACATTAAAAAAAATAACAACGATTGATCATAAACGACTTTAATTTATTTATTGATAAAGGTAAACAAGGTACAAAATGAGTGTGTGTATCCAGCAGACACACTGTGACTGTCACATGTCTTTAACTGCTGCACAAACTCGCCTCGTCATCTAAGAGTTAATGTTACAGCACATTTGACCAGTATGAGTGTAAGTGTGTGTGTTTAAGGGTGTGTGTGTGTGTGTGTGTGTGTTGGGACACTGGGATCCTGCGTGGCCTCCCTGTTTCCTTCCAGGTGGATGTATGTGTTGGCACATTGGACAAAGTCAAGAGCGCTGACTCAGCCTTGTGTGTGTGCATGTGCATGTGTGAGTGTGTGTCATTAAATACGTGCACAGGGTGGGGGTGGGGGGGGGGTTTGGGGGGTGGAGTAGGGGGCAGTTTATGAGGTGATAACCAGGTGTTCCTGTTCAGCTGCAATACAGTGTGCCGTCACCCCACCCCTGTGCAGCTGTGTGTGTGTGTGTATTTGTCTATGTGCGTCTGTGTGTATAGTATTAATCTTGTGCGTCTCCTCAGGACTTTCGGGATGCTGTTGCCAAGGCAACCCGACAGAACGGGAAGCCGGTGGTGGACGAGCGGATCCTCAATCAGATCCTGTATTACCTTCCACAACTGTACCAGCTCAACAGAGACCTGCAGAGAGAGCTGGAGGAGAGAGTGGCACACTGGTACACACACACACACACACACACACACACACACACACACACACACACAGTAATCAGCTGCTGTCATTACTCCTCTTTTACTTTCTCTTCTGATCAGTGGTAAAGAACCGAATTTTCAATGTGGACGTAGTGACAAAAAAGTCAAATCTGATGACAACTACCAGGACTGATGGTCAGACTTTATGAAATGAAGAAGTTAGCTGGTATCGCAGCTTGTCAGTTGTGCACTTACTGACCTTTCACGGTTTTTTCACCAAACATTAGTGCGCTGCATCATTACACAAATGTTTTCACAGGCTGCTTGGTACCGTCTGTGTGATCGACCTCATTGTGTTTAATCAATGACGAGGCCCTTTAATTTATTCCTGTGTTACTTTACTGAGTCGTGGGTGATTCAGTCACATAAAAGCGACTTCAAGGGGAAAAATAATGCTGCTCTGCAAATGATCTAATGTTGTTTGGCTCATGATGACCTCCACCTGGAGTCCATTACCTCATTTACCTCCTCGTTTTCTACTGATTGCTACTCACCCTCGAAAACTCATAGAGATGGTCCTTGAACTGTTTTTACGTTTGTCTGCTCACAGGAGCGATCACCAGAGGCTGTCGGACATCTTTGTCCAGAAGGGTCCGTACCTGAAGATGTACTCCACCTACATCCGTCAGTTCGACAACAACGTGGCGCTGTTAGACGAGCAGTGCAGGAAAAACCCTGCCTTCGCCGCCGTCGTCAAAGAGTTTGAGGTACGTGACTGTGTGGATTATATGGATTTCTTAGTCGACTACTGACTCTTCTATCTTCTTAACTCATTAATTCTTAGCTTTTCTCTGTAGCTACGTGTTTGAATAGGACTTTTTTGCCATTTGTTGCCAAACAGCAAATTATTTAATTGACTAATTACATCAGCACCATCCTCGTTACATAATGCTCAGGATCCTTCAAACCTTCAGCCGAGCACCAGACATTTAATCACATTTCTGGAGTGAAGTTATCCGCAGCTTTGGTCCACAACTGTCTTTATCAGCAGCAGCCATCAAAAAATGCCACTGTAACCGTGAGCACTTATTCTGAAACTCCAGTGTGTGTGTGTGTGTGGGTTTTGCAGCAGTGCGTGTAAATAACTCTGGGTTTGTTTTGTCTCAGATGAGTCCAAGATGTGCCAGCCTGGCTCTGAAGCACTACCTGCTGAAACCAGTGCAGAGGATCCCTCAGTACCAGCTGCTGCTCACAGGTACAGACATCTCCTCACTCTGCTCCACAAACCTCAGTCACTGAAGGTCCAGGCTTGATTGGATTATAGTGCACTTTTATTGGCAGCATGTGAATGAAACTTGGACCGAGACTTGCTTGGTCTTTTTCTGGTGCAGCCTCGTCCAGGGTTTTGGTGCTGCACTGACACCTGGTGGAAGAACACAGTAACAGACAGACAGACAAACCTGACCCTTTACCTTTAACTTTACCTTCTGGATGAACTCACCACTCACTTTTGAAACCTCGCCTGTTTTCCAGATTATCTGAAGAACCTGCCTGAGGACTCTGAGGATTATAAAGACACACAAGGTGAGACACAGGACAGGACTCACTGTTATTGTCTGTTACTGGGACAATCATTTGTGCTGAAAAATAAAACAACTGTTGTCTTTGTCATCCATGCAGCTGCCCTCAGCATCGTGAAGGAAGTGGCCAACCACGCTAACGACATCATGAAACAGGGGGTAAAGACCAGTTGTGTTGGAAAACATGAGCTTTCACAGTGACGTCCTGCTTCACTGCTTCAGGCTCATGTCTCTCCTCACCTCTCTCATGTTGGTTTTTTTTTCAGGATAACTTCCAGAAGCTGATGCAGATCCAGTACAGTCTCAACGGCCACCATGAGATCGTCCAGCCCGGCAGAGTAAGTCACACAGCGACTGAATCTTCACACATGCAACATCTGTCAGAGGACTGACCAATACCACATCACATGAGATTAGAGGTTCATGTAACGTCTTACACAGGAACTTGTTCATGTGGAGTCTTTTTTACTGCTGCACTCATTGTGTTTTAAATGCAGCTTGTTTAACCCCAGCGTGTCCATGTGTGCAGGTGTTTCTGAAGGAGGGCACTCTGATGAAACTGTCCAGGAAAGTGATGCAGCCGCGAATGTTTTTTCTGGTGAGCTGAATAAATGAACTGAAAACTTCACACAGCTCCTGTTTCACATTTCCATTTCCATTTGTCTTGTATTTTTCCTTTTAATGCCTGAAGGTTTGTGTTTCTCTGTTTGTCCAGTTTAATGATGCACTCATGTACACCACTCCAGTCCAGTCGGGCCAGTATAAACTCAACAGTGTCCTCTCTCTGGCTGGGATGAAGGTTAGAGACACGCTGTTCTTCACTGTTGTTGTTCTTGTTCACACTGACTTTTTGTTTCTGTTTGGAGCCAAAGGTCTTTTTTCCACTCATTTTAGATGTTTTTCTTTATTTATTGTCAATGTTTAATTCCATATTTTAACTTTTATTAAAGCTTGCACTCATCCGTTGCGTTTATCTCCACTGAAACGTTGAAATGAATAATTGATGTGCTGTGGCTGAGTCTTTCAAACATCTCTCAGACATTTTAAGTGGCGGTCCTTTTTCTGTTAGTTATGGACTTCTGGCCTGTTTTCCAGGTGAGTAAGCCGAGCCAGGAGGCCTATCAGAACGAGCTCAACATTGAGAGTGTTGAACGCTCCTTCATCCTGTCTGCAGGGTCGGTATCTACTCTTAAGCACCCGATCGTTACGTTATATTATCCACATCGCACGCTGTAAACTTTTATAGCCGTAGCTGAGGTTGTGATGTACCTTGTGTTTGCAGCTCGGCCACAGAGAGAGACGAGTGGCTGGAGGCCATCGCCAAGGCGATCGATGACTACACCAAGAAGAAAATCACCTTCATATCAAGTCGAAGTCAGGAGGAGGTAAAATAAAAAACCATCACAGGTGTATTGGAAGTATTTTACCCCGTGTGCCTCCATGTTGACCCTGCGTCTCTCTCCCATCAGGCCGAGGGTGTTGTCGACAGCGGGGCCCCGTTAGGTTCCAAGGCTCCCATCTGGATCCCAGACCTGAGGGCCACCATGTGCATGATCTGCACCTGCGAGTTCACCCTCACCTGGAGGAGGCATCACTGTCGCGCCTGTGGAAAGGTCTGTATCACCGTGGCAACCGCTGCTCCTCACACACAGCATCATGTATTTCATCCTCTTATCAGCGCGTTTACATGCGTGTGTGTGACAGGTGGTGTGTCAGGCGTGCTCTGCTAACAAATACTACCTGGAGTACCTGAAGAACCAGCCCGCACGTGTCTGTGATCACTGCTTCGCCAAGCTCCAGGAGAACAGTGAGTAAACCGCAGCATGAAATCACAGCTCAGTGATCAGTCTGCTGATGATCAGTGTTTGTCTTGTGTTGTCAATGAAGCCACGAAAAGAACAAAACCAATAATCACTTCCAAACGTTGTTAAAAACACATCAGTGAGCAGCACCGTTACACTGACAGATGCCTTCATCATCATCATCAACACACACACGCACCCTCAGATCGTTGGACCGCACCACAAATATGTAATTTAACACAGATTATTGACTTGTGGCGGTTTCTGATTTCAGGTGACCGCTGTGCCTCGACGTCAGTTTCTCCCATCAAGTCTGGAGCTTTCTCCTTCACGAGAAAACAGAAGAAGATTCCTGCTGCACTAAAAGAAGTGAGGACTCGTGTTTTTACTTTGTTTGTTCTGTGTTTCTCAGATGTGGCCGTGACATCTGGATGTTTATCCCTCTCATGTTGTTCTTGCAGGTTTCTGCCAACACGGAGAACTCGTCCATGAGCGGCTACTTAAACAGGTCGAAAGGCAACAAGAAGCAGTGGAAGAGGCTGTGGTTCGTCATCAAGAACAAAGTCCTGTACACCTACGCTGCCAGCGAGGTACTCGCCCCATTTCACTTTGCTGTTTCTCTAAACTCCGCGTAGCTTTTCTGTCTTTGTTCTCAAACTGTTTATTTCTCCCTGAAGGACGTTGCAGCTCTGGAAAGTCAACCTCTGCTGGGTTTTTTCCTGAGGGAGGAGAAAAACGGACCAGCTCAGAAGCTGCAGTTCAAGCTGTACCACAAAAACACGCTGTTTTACATCTTTAAGGCCGACGACATCCCCACTGCACAGAGGTAACTCACCTCCCCTCACACGGAGCCTCAGGGTGCTTTGTAGCGGTCATCCTCGGGATTTTTGATTCAGCAATGTCTGTGCTCACCATGGTAACATCATAGTGCAGTTTAATAGTAGGGCTGCACAGTTAATTACCACATAATGGAAACCACAACACAGCCGAGGGCAAAATCCAAAATCTTAGAAGCAGCAAGTGAAAATAAAGCAAAAACTGACCATTCACCCTGAAATCAGCAGAAGAACAGCTGGTGTTTGTTACAGTGCAGCCAAACAAACTCATTTCATTTGATGAATTCTCCATCATTAATTACAAAAAGTACCAGTGAGCAGTTATGAAAAATGATGATCATGATAAGATAACATAAAAAACTTATGGAACCCTTCAGATCCTGTTAATGATGTGTTTTTTGTCTGGGAGCTAATTTTCTGTTCTGTGTTTTTTCTTCAGATGGATCGAGGCCTTCCAAGAGGCGATGATCCTCGAACAGTAATCAGCCTTTTTTTTTTCAGCAGTGAAGTCACATCACAGCGCCGGAGCCAGTTGAAAGACAACTTACGACCCCTCGATTGATCTCAGGTCGGGGGTCACCAGCTCAGGAAGGACTCCGGACGGACTGTTTACAAACACAACACACAAACCCACTGCAGAACAACAGACTGCACCTCCCTCCCTCTGAAGAACTGGATACTGTTTCTCTAAACAAAAATACATTCTACCAGCAAAAACGCTACTGACGCTCAGCGCCGCCAGCTGAGGTCAGAGCCAACGGTGAGCTACAGCTGTGGGTCAAAGGTCAAGTCCAGAAGCATGTGTGTGGAAGTGAGACCAAACAGTTGTCAGAGGGGCTGTTTAAAGCCCTCAGAAATCTGAGAAAGTCTGAAGCCTCAGGATGATTTTTTTAAAAAAGCAAACGGATGAAGGAATCACTTAAGTGTAAAATGAAATAAAACTGCCGCCTTCATTCAAGAACACTGACATCGGCTGCCTACAGTTTAGACAGAATCTAAAGTTAACAACAACACGTAAGATATTCAGAATAATGACATGTTCGATCATGTAACAAGGTGGGATTTTACTGTGAAAATCAGGCTTGAAGTTAATATTCTGCTCTGTAGGTCGATCTCTCTGGTTAAGAGATTTTACTCTTTATTTTAGGTTTAAAACACCAAACGTTAAAATCATGGGATATATATATATATATATAAATATATATATATATTAAAAAAAACATCCTGGAGAAAACTGGAAATATCCTGAATAATGTAGATATTTTTTCTTACTGCTAAAATGTAGTTTTGTCACATTAGAAGTTGTTAATGGGTAAAAACTGTGTATATGGACATAAAAGAGCAACATTGACTTTTGTTTTTATATCAAAGCCAAGAGCTAATATTTATAAAAATAGGAAGATTTATTGTTTGAAAAGCACAGGCTGCCACTTATTTTGGGAGTCAGGGTTTTGTTAGGAGATAGTTTCCATCAAAAATGTTATTTTTTTAAATTTAAAAGACAGAAAAGGAGCTTTTTTTTTTTTTTAAATGAGCAAATACTGTGGAGAGTTTGCATGAACTATATTTCCAAGGAAAAAACATGGTGCCTTGTATCTCCTGTTTTGAGATCAAAATGCAATAATGTAGGTGCTCCGTTTGAAATTCAACTCTAAACAAAGACAAATCGAAGCATCCGGTTCACATGACTACTCACTTTGAAGCCAGGGTACTTGGGGGTTGTAGTTTTTAAAAACAGTTTGTTTTTCTTTTTGTTTGTTTGTTTTAAAGATGTTTTTCTTCCTGGTTTGGTTGCCATACATTGCACTACTCCATCATGCCACAGTTTAATAAATAAACCCAAACCCTCCTCTTTTTTTTAGTGAACAAATACAATGTGTAATACTGTCATTAGAGCTCTTGAATTACACTGTCACTTGTGCATCGGTGAGATTTGGACTAGTGAGGTGAAAACCTGCAGGAGCCTGGTCGAAGCTACAAAGCATGCGTGCGCTTTTTTTCATGATTGTACATTAACATTTTGTAAACATCCACTCTATCAGAGTTAGAGTCTCCTATAAACAATGTTTCTTAACTGTCAGGCAACAGTTTTTAATAAAAATAAAATATATATATATATATAAATATACACACCCTGTCCTGCTGTATTAATTTCCTGTTTTGTTTCTTCAGAAGGATGAAATGCAGAGAAACACCCAATAATCACAAACCACTGTGACTGCTTAATTTCAGAGTGCAGACAGATGTATGTATGTGGGAGCGAGGAGTTCAAGAGACTGTGGTGTGTGTTTGTGTGCACGGGTCAGGGTGAAGTCTGGGTTGAAGAAGTCGAAGAGATAAGGCGTTTTTTTTTTTGTTTGTTTTGTTTCATGAGTGAGTCATGCTGCCAAAGCTCTGCCAAATTTATACTGTGGCTTTCTGCTCTACTTCCCCCGTATCACCCTCAGCAGTGACACTAGACTGTGTTGGTTGGGTTCAGTCTCGTGGGCGGAGCAGAACAAGGACCGGGAGCTGTTCCGGTTTCCTGTATGTGACTTCACTCAGCTAACAACAACTACATCAGCTGTAAGTGAGTGAGTGTGAGAGCCAGAAAGGGTCCAGATGATGTGATAGGAATGGGACTGGACCAGTACCAGGACCACCAGAGCTGGGACCATACCGGAACCGGGACGAGGATCAGAGCCAGGACCATGGGGCCGGGAAATTGCTGGAACCGGGACCGGAAACAGAACCCGAACTGGAAACGGTACTGGGAATAGAAAGGTAACCACTACCGGTATCCAAACCGGGACCGGGAATAGAACCGGGATCAGGATTGTTACCGGTACCGGATTTCGGTAAAGGTCTTGATCCCAGTTCTATTCCGGGTACCGGGACCCGAACCAGTACCGGACCCGAACCAGTACCGGGACCCCAACTCGAACCGATACCAGAACCCGAACCGGTACCGGGATCCGAACCGGTACCGGAACCTGAACCAAATCCGAACCGGTACCGGTACCAGAATCCGAACCCGAACCGGTACTGGAACCCGATCCGGTACCAGAATCCGAACCGGTACCGGAACCCGAATCGGTACCGGAATCCGAAACGGGACCGGGACCCGAACCCGAACCGGTACCGGGACCAAAATCGGTACCGGAACCAAAATCCGAACCGGTACCGGTACCGGAACCAGAACCGGTACCGGTACCAGAACCCGAACCGGTACCGGAACCAAAATCCGAACCGGTGCCGGAATCCGAAACGGGACCGGGACCTGAACCCGGACCGGGAGCAGCTCCATTCCAACGCTTCCGCCGATGATCTCCTGTAATTGACTTTACATAGCTATGAACTGTGGGTATACTCCTGAAGCAAAGTCAGGTGCTGACTGATAGTGAGGGGACATAAACTGACTTGATGATGTGACAATGGGACAGTCACACACTTCACGTGAACAAGCCTAAGTCATATAGAAACTATGGTCTGGAAGAGACCGGACAGGAAGTCAGCCATTAACGTGACAGATCAGGCCGGGACACAGGGGCACAATTCCCATCCACCTCTCAGGGCCTGAACCCAAACTGACCGGAACAACATCAGCTGACCAAGCCGAGGTCAGAGCAAAATGAGGGCGAGGTCGGGGAACGGAACAAGGGCCCAGTTCCCTTCCACCTCTCAGGCCCTGAACTCTGACTTACTTGAACAATGTCAGCTGTTAGTGAATGAGTGTGAGAGCCTGTAACTGTCCAGAAGATGTGATAGGAATGGGACTGGACCAGGACCAGGACATACTGACTTGAAATGTGACACTCACACACTTGATGTGAACGAGCCTAATTCCTATACAGTCTATGGTCTGTAAGAGACCGGACTGAAACACAGTCATTAAGGTGATGGACCAGACCGGGTCACAGCAAAGTGACAGCGAGGTTGGGGAAACAACTGCCCAATTCCCTTCCACCTCTCAGGGCCTGGACCCTGACTGACTTGAACAATGCCAGCTGTAAGTGAGTCCGTGTGAGAGCCTGAAAGGGCCCAGATGATGTGATAGGAATGGGACAGGACCAGGATCAGGACAAACTGACTTGATGAGAGCTGTGGGCGGGGCTTATGGATCTCCAGGACCAGAACTAGCACCAGATTCATCTGAGGTATAAAACCACAGCACCAGGTTAAGATAAACCACCTGCCCTCTGATTGGACAAGTCTGTGACTGGACTGTCCAATCAGATTCAATGGAAAAGTTGGATCATGATTCTACCTGTAACTTTATGGTCACAGTCTGTGTGGGAAGTTTGAGCACCAATCCTCTGCCAAGACTTTCTGCTGCAGATTCAACATTTTGACCTCAAACTTCTAATTGACTGATTTTACAGTAACGACAGTAAATGTCTGTTAAGAATGTTAAATAGAGCTCTGGCTTCATTTATAATGATACAAATTAATTTGGTTATTCTAATAGATTTCAGGTCCGTTCAGGTCCCGGTCCCGTTTCGGATTCCGGTACCGGTTCGGATATTGGTTGCGGTACCGGTACCGGTTCGGGTTCCGGTACCGGTTCGGGTCCCGGTACCGGTACCGGTTCGGATTTTGGGTCCGGTACCGGTTCGGGTTCGGGTACCGGTTCGGATTCTGTTCCGGTACCGGTACCGGTTCGGGACCCGGTACCAAAACCCTAACCCGAACCGGTACCGGAACCCGAACCCGAACCGGTACCGGGACCCGAACCGGTACCAGAACCCGAACCCGAACCGGTACCGGGACCCGAACCGGTACCGGTACCAGAACCCGAACCGGTACCGGAACCCGAACCCGAACCGGTACCGGAACCAGAACCGGTACCGGAACCAAAATCCGAAGCGGTACCGGAATCTGAAACGGGACCGGGACCTGAATCCGGACTGGGAGCAGTTCCATTCCAATGCTTCCACTGATGATCTCCTGTAATTGACTTTACATAGCTATGAACTGTGGGTATACTCCTGAAGCAAAGTCAGGTGCTGACTGATAGTGAGGGAACATAAACTGACTTGATGATGTGACAATGGGACAGTCACACACTTCACGTGAACAAGCCTAAGTCATATAGAAACTATGGTCTGGAAGAGACCGGACAGGAAGTCAGCCATTAATGTGACGGACCAGGCCGGGGACACAGGGGCACAATTCCCATCCACCTCTCAGGGCCTGAACCCAAACTGACCGGAACAACATCAGCTGACCAAGCCGAGGTCAGAGCAAAATGAGGGCGAGGTCGGGGAACGGAACAAGGGCCCAGTTCCCTTCCACCTCTCAGGCCCTGAACTCTGACTTACTTGACCTATGTCAGCTGTAAGTGAGTGAGTGTGAGAGCCTGTAACTGTCCAGAAGATGTGATAGGAATGGGACTGGACCAGGACCAGGACCAGGACATACTGACTTGATGATGTGACACTCACACACTTGATGTGAACGAGCCTAATTCCTATACAGTCTATGGTCTGTAAGAGACCGGACTGAAACACAGTCATTAAGGTGATGGACCAGACCGGGTCACAGCAAAGTGAGAGCGAGGTTGGGGAAACAACTGCCCAATTCCCTTCCACCTCTCAGGGCCTGACCCTGACTGATTTAAACAACATCAGCTGTAAGTGAGTGAGTGTGAGAGCCTGAAAGGGCCCAGATGATGTGATAGGAATGGGACAGGACCAGGACCAGGACAAACTGAATCGATGATGTGACAATGGGACACTCACACTCTTGATGTGAAGGAGCCTAAGTCATATACAGTCTATGGTCTGTAAGAGACCAGACTGCCATTGACATGACACTCCAGACTGGGGTCACAGCAAAATGAGGGCGAGGTCAGGGAAACAATGGACCAATTCCCTTCCATCTCTCAGGCCCTGAACCCTGACTAACTTGAACAATGCCAGCTGTAAGTGAGTGCGTGTGAGAGCCTGAAAGGGTCCAGATGCTGTGATAGGAATGGGACTGGACCAGGATCAGGACAAACTGACTTGATGAGAGCTGTGGGCAGGGTTTATGGATCTCCAGGACCAGAACTAGCACCAGATTCATCTGAGGTATAAAACCACAGCAGGTTAAGATAAACCACCTGCCCTCTGATTGGACAAGTCTGTGACTGGACTGTCCAATCAGATTCAGATGGAAAAGTTGGATCATGATTCTACCTGTAACTTTAGGGTCACAGTCTGTGTGGGAAGTTTGAGCACCAATCCTCTGCCAAGACTTCCTGCTGCAGATTCAACATTTTGACCTCAAACTTCTAATTGACTGATTTTACAGTAACGACAGTAAATGTCTGTTAAGAATGTTAAATAGAGCTCTGGCTTCATTTATAATGATACAATTAATTTGGTTATTCTAAAGATTACAGGTCCGGGTTCAGGTCCCAGTCCCGTTTCGGATTCCGGTACCGGTTCGGATTTTGGTTCCGGTACCGGTACCGATTTTGGTTCCGGTACCGGTTCGGGTTCGGGTTCCGGTACCGGTTCGGATTTTGGTTCCGGTACCGGTTCGGGTTCTGGTACCGGTACCGGTTCGGGTTCGGGTTCCGGTACCGGTTCGGATTTTGGTTCCGGTACCGGTACCGGTTCGGGTTCCGGTACCGGTTCGGATTTTGGTACCGTACCGGTTCGGGACCCGGTACCAGAACCCGAACCCGAACCGGTACCGGAACCCGAACCGGTACCGGTACCGGTACCAGAACCCGAACCGGTACCGGAACCAAAATCGGTACCGGTACCGGAACCAAAATTCGAACTGGTACCGGAATCCGAAACGGGACCGGGACCTGTACCCGGACCGGAAGCAGTTCCATTCCAACGCTTCCGACGCTGATCTCCTGTAATTGACTTTACATAGCTAAACAAAATATAACATGAGTTCATGTCTGTGTCAGGAAACATCAGTTCCGCTCACCTGTGAGTTATACTGGCATGGATCCAGAAGGTGAACACAGAGATTTTGCTGCGGCTGCCTGAATGTAGCTCTACATCTCAGCATAAGATGAGACAGTATTGACCCACTTGTGCTGTGATCCTCCAAATGCAGATCGGAATCGAACCCATAACTTTAAAATCTGGAGTTACATGTTGTACAGAGAGCCAGTGGAGTCCCTAATAAACACATTCAGGTGGATATGCCAGTGACTTTGGATTGGAAGACTTTTTGCATCATGCATTTCATCATCCTCGACACTAGGGTGCAGTGTTTTACACACAACGGTGTTACCTGCCTTTTGATCGCTGGTATAAAAACACCAGAGTGGTGGTGCTCTGGTTTCCCACTGGTCCGTAAACGCAGCTCCGGTCATTCGGAGTAACCTGCCCCGGTCTGCGTCAACAGCCGCTCCGCTGCATGTGTATGTGTGTGTATGTGTGTGTGTGAGTTGTTTGTTTGTCGGCTCGGTTCGGCTGCTGGTTCAGCTGCTGTGCACACAGAGGCCCGGTGAGTCCACAACAACGTTACTCTTGTTACCATCATCCTCGGCTAAGTTAATGGAACTTGCTAAGCGGTGCGCTAGTTAGCTTAGCCGCATACAAATGCACCATTAAGGTGGATGTGCCCATTATCGGACACAGACCCCGTCTGTCGCATTGTTTTCCTTCCTCCTCGTCTGCACGCCGACACACACTCACACTGTCCGCGATGAACCACACTGGACACGATTTAAGACGCATTTATTCAGGATACACCCACTGTTGTCGGTTATATCATCGGAATTAGATACCAACGGCTGGGCTCTGAGCGGTGGCCGATAATGGAAGCAGGGATTCCGTCCTCCTCGGTAATCCCTCAGGATGCGAGTAACAGTTATTTATAATCCAGCGTCTAGATTTTTGGTGGAAATGGCTTGTTTTGCTGTTTTTGTAGGTTCTGCTGTCAGTTTGTTTATTTGGTGTGTCGCAGCTCACAGAGATGCTCCCACATCCCGTGAGAGAGGCTGACGGCTCGCAGCTAACGTTAGCTCTGCTGTGTAATTTAAATGGACGTTAGCTTCGATGTGGCAACGAAACCTTGGCCGACAGGCAGCGAAGGGACACCGTTAACATGCATCTTTGATGCGGGCAGTGTAACGCAACACCCGTTAGCTTTTCAACATCATCCCCTGCCCCCCCACCACCACTCACTCACTCACACACACACACACGACCAACCCCCCCCTCCCCCCGGATGCCCAGTAGTTGTTAGCATTTTAGCATCACATATGCTAACCGCAGCTAACCCTAGCTGTCACCTGGAACAGGTGTTCTCCTCAGTGACTGGGTTTGAATACAAATCTGATCCACTTGTTCTTTGCCCCGGTTTTTCATTTGATCAATTTTCCCTGAGCCCCACGGTCCCCTTGTTTTGTTTGGGTCTAAATCGTTTGTTTAATGACAAATCTGCACCAAATATCAGCTCAGACAGCTCCATGATGTTGTTGTTGTTGTTGTCCTCTCATGTATAAATGTATGTTTAAAGTTGAAATGCAAGTCTTTGCTTTTACTGAGGCATCAATATGTAGGTAAAGGCTCAGGATCCTTCCTCCTCCTCCTCCTCCTCCTCCTCCTCGGTCCATAACATTTGTGTCATGTGAATCCACTCATTGGACTCAGGTTTGACTGCAGCCTGTCGTCAGCTCACAGCCTCAGCTCCCACTTCCCTGTGTTTCAGCCGGAGATCATGTGAATGGACAGAGGAGCTGTTGTCATTGTAAACTCACTTAGCATTTGTTGCATGTGCTGCAGTTTCTAGTGCGAAGTCAAGTGTCCGGTTTCACCAGGACAAACATTTGTCTTTAAAAAAAACTCCTGTCGGTGGGACGTGGTGACTTCATGAATATGTTTTTTTTTCTTTTTCCCAGTGTAAAACTCCTTAAATGCAAATTCCTTCTCATGAAGGGGAAAGAAAACAGGAAGAAGAAGAAGAATATATATATGAATGACATTAAACAGTGTGTGTGACGACTGTAAACACACGGGGCGAAGCTTCTCAGTGGGCGGCCGGAGGAACTGGATCCGTACCTGGCATCCCTCAGCGTGTTTGCTTACCACGGGCTCAACAGGGCTGGTCTCCATGGAGACGGGCGGAGGAGTGGTGGTAGAGGAGGGGGGGGGGGTTGGCTGGTTTGAGGCAGGTAGGGTTTCACCTGGGTCTGACTGACAGGTGTGTGTGTGACGCTGTGTTTCTGTGTTGCTGGTGTTCTTCGGCACTTTGATCAATCATGAGATTGAGAAGTTAGTTATCAGATTGATTGATATTGAAAATGATAATTAGCTGCAGCTAATCGAAGGTTAATCAGCGTCAGTTTTCATGCCTCGCTGTTGTGTAATTGAACCTTCAGTGAAACCCATAATAACCTTTGTATGGATGAGTCTGCAGACACTCATTAACAGGTGCGACGTCGACATAATGACACTGGTACACACACACACACACACACACACACTGACCTTGTTCTGTTCTGTGACCTGTACGTAAACCGAGGTCACGACGTTCACTCCTCTGACTCACACCGGCTTTAATTGTCTTCACCAACACGTCACTGGTTTCAACTTGTGTGTATATGCTTAGTGCAGAACACACCTACTTCATAAACACACACACACACACACACACACCTAGAAACACACCAGGTTGAGCAGGTGGGACCGGTGTGCTGCTGAGCTGAGCCAGGCAAAACAAAAGAAGGTGAGCAGGAGCAGAGAGAGCCAGAGTCCTATAGTGATTATTTTAAGAACCGATGATGATGATGATGATGATGATGGAGGGATGGATCTGTGGATGTGTGCTGTCCTGTCCTGTCTCACCTAAAGCAGGAGGATCTGTCAGTCTCTCCTGACTCTGTTTTATCTGTGGAGTTTGACCCAGGAAGTAGAAACCAGACAGAGCCGGAGGTGTGAGTCATAAACCTGCTGCAGCAGCGACTGGAGGAACGTTGACACTGTGATGATTGTGCAACAGCTCTGTTGGACTGATCCAGGGATCAGCAGTGATCAGCAGTGATCAGCAGCAGCAGCAGCAGCAGCAGCAGGCTGGTGGTGGTGGTGAAGTGTGAGGTTGCTAAAGGTTGCTGGAGATGACCGAGCGGGGGCGTACGATGGCTGACTGCACTCCTGTCTTTGTTTATGGGACCGATCACATTGATCATCATTTACTTACTGTGTAGATATCATGGATGTGAGAACGTCACAGTCATCAGAAGTTAATTAAACCCATTGATGATGACATTAAAACAGCCTGTGATGATGAACGCACGCTCTCTCTCTCTCTCTCTCTCTCTCTCTCTTTCAGGTGTGACGGTGTTGTTGTTGTTTTTTTTTGCTGAGTCACTGTTTCACCTGTAAACTCTCCTGGTTCGTCTGATGAGCGACTGACTGACTGTAAAGCCTCCATCATCCTCCATCAGCCTCTGCATCTACAGCTGCACTATGGTACACACACACACACACACACACACACACACACACACAGAGTAAGTGATCAGTGCTGATTTGTTGTTGTTTCCCACAATAACCCCCCTCTGCCCCCCCCCCCCCCCCCCCCCCCCCTCCCTCCCTCTCTCTGCAGAGTGTATGATGTCTGAGAGCAGCTGCTATGGCCTGCAGCAGCGGTCAGAACAATGCCGAGACTCTGGAGGGCTTCCATGAGGTGAACCTGGCCTCGCCCACCACACCTGACCTTCAGGTAAAGGTGGACAACTCCCCCACCCCACCCCACCCCCCCCCCAACTCCGTCCCTGCGTGTCGCCCTGGTAACTGTCAGAGGTTTTCATTGGTTTCCTTGTGTTTCCGTCCTGCAGAACCAAGCAGAGCAGCGCCCCCCTGCCCGTCACAGCACACCCCCCACCTCTCTGTACCGCACCCACTCTTTAGGAGCGCCCCCACCCAGCCTCCCTACCTCCCTCCGGGCCGACCAGCTCCCCACACAGCCGGTCTACTCCACGCCGCGGCACAGCCACAATGGAAGGTAAAGAAAGCGCTGAACACTAAAGCGAACGCCTCATGTGACTGATGTGCTGTCTGTAGCCTGTGACTGAATGCCATGGCGTCTCCATGCTATCGATGCACAGCGTGCCAGGCCTGGAGGCGGAGTCCGCTGACGGCAACTTCCTCTCCGGAGAGGACGGCGAGGAGTGCAGCGCTCTGAGCGATAGCCTGTCGCGGCTGCGCAGCCCGTCGGTGATGGAGGTCAGAGAGAAAGGATACGAGAGGCTGAAGGAGGAGCTGGCCAAGGCCCAGAGGGTAACACACACACACACACACACACACACACACACGTACGCAAAGTGTCTTGAAGACTGAAATGATCTCAGATTGAATGAAGTGTGTGTGACTTCACTACATCTCTCCATGACCTGGATCGACTTTTAATTCTTGTTTGTTTTGTTATTTTTTCATTCGTTATCATTCATTTCTTTGTTTGTTATGATTTTATCTTCATGTTTTCATTTGCCGGTTGTTTTTCTGTTGTGTTGTTTTTCTGTCGTGTGTGTGTGTGTGTGTGTGTTTGCATGGGGAAGGAGCTGCTGTTGAAGGATGAGGAGTGTGAGAGGTTGTCTAAAGTCAGAGACCAGCTCGGCCAGGAGCTGGAGGAGCTCACCGCCAGTCTCTTCCAGGTCGGTCCACCTCTCCCCTGCCTGTCAGTCAACTCTACTTCCTGCTTCCTGTTTCCCTTCCTTCTGAAGCGGCAGCCTTACACACACTGACAGACAAGGTTCAGCCGACCGACGTAGGATTTGTGCGACTTGATCCTCCATCATCATGATACTTAGAACAACAGCAGACCTCTGACCCGGTGCTGGACACAGAGGGAAACCTTAGTTGACAACACAAGTGAAACTCACGGAGACTCTGACTGAAACTTTCTGGCCGATCGTCACAATTCTCCTCCTGTCTCGCTCTTCCCTTTCCTAGTAAAAGGTGCTGGGACTCTGTGTGTGTGTGTGTTTCCTGTGGCCTGTGTGTAGCAAAAGCAGTGTGTGTTTAGTGGACAAACAGCTGCACAGACCGAGCTTCACTTTGTAACTTTATCCTGTTTGTTTTTGAGTGAACTGATCCCTTTAATTTGCTTTGAGTCTTTGTAGAGAGAAAACTAAATCCCAACAAAAACAGCATAAGTGAAGAAAAAATGTAATAGGTGTGTGTGTGTGTGTGTGTGTTTTCCAGGAAGCTCACAAAATGGTCAGAGAGGCTAATGTCAAACAGGCAAATGCAGAGAAACAGCTCAAAGAAGCTCTGGGGAAGGTAACAACACTCAACACACACTCAACACACACACTCAACACACACACTCAACATGTTCGAGTGTGAGCTCATGTTAAATTCCTCAGTTCAACACACAGCCGTGAACCATCTCGTCCTCCTCCTCCTCCTCCTCTTCAGATCGACGTGCTGCAGGCCGAGGTCCAGGCCCTGAAGACGCTGGTTCTCTCCTCCCCCACCTCCCCCGTGGGCGAGCTCCCCTCTGCGACAGGAGGCGTGAAGACTCCCTTCAGGAAGGGCCACAGCAGGAACAAGAGCACCTCCTCCGCCATCCTGGGGACGCAGCCCGACCCGTCGGCCACGCAGCCCATCGTACGGGAGTGTAGAGAGGTAGGAGCCTGACAGCAGGTGACAGGACTGACATCAGAGTGGATAAAGACGACTGGCTCTTCTCCTCATCATCATCATCCATGCTTGTTTTTATCCATATATTTAACACGGAGCACGACGCTTCAAATGATGTGAAGTTGTGTTGTGTCAGCCGGAGACAAACCCCCCCCCCCCCGTGGTCCCTGCAGGTGGACAGTCAGCTGTTCAGCGAGTTCAGGGCGTGGAAGGAGGAGCCGACGCTCGACCGGAGCTGCTGCTTCCTGGAGAGAGTGTACCGCGAGGACATCTACCCCTGCCTCACCTTCAGCAAGAGCGAGGTACAGAGGAAGAGAGGAATATTCAAAAATATTAAAATGATCCACAACCTGTTTGTCAGACTTCACGCAGACACAGTGTTGTTGTGACACACGTCCTGCTGAATCGATCTGCGTCCTCTGACTCGTTCTCACATGTTTACGCGTTCATATAAACTCTGACTCTGCTCAGACAGGATCATGGCGACTACGGAGGGCCACGCCATCATTAGCCTTACATTTCGTCTCTCTCCTCCGCAGCTGGGTTCAGCCATCTTGGAAGCCGTGGAGCAGAACACGCTTAGTGTGGAGCCGGTGGGTTTCCAGCCGCTGCCGGTGGTCAAGGCCTCGGCGGTGGAGTGCGGAGGACCAAAGTGAGTCTGCGCTCCCTCTTCCAACACACACTCATAAACTCTTTCTCCTCCTCATCAAACTTTCACTCCTTCATCGTCATCTCTCCATCTTCCCTCACTTTCCTCCTCTAGTGGACGAAGGGCCGAGCTCGTCACGTAAGTCTGACTCTCTCTCTCTCTCTCTCCGTCTTCCATCAGCATTTTTTAACCTCTCTCGACCCCGCCTGGCTTCCACCCCTGATAACTCACTGCTCCCCCCGCAGCAAACAGATCCCGATACTTGTCTAGAGTCATCCTCCTCTCCTTGATTCCTTTGCTCCCTCCTTGCTTCCTACAGCCTTTAGCATTAGTCCTGTAGAGTTTATTTTGGTTGATAGTTTTGTTTTTCTCCTGTTGAAACAAAACAAAAATCCATGAATGACTTTTTTTTTTTCCAACTTTTATTAACTCAGAGATACACAGAGGTAAGAAAGACCTGGTTAACATGACAGTAAACAGTAAGAAAATAACAAATGAAACGCAGAGAGGAAGTGAAATTTAAAGTTTAAGGATGAAAATGAACTCTAGTGTAAAGCTTGTTCTTCCAGGTTGCAGGTGCATGGTGGCATATCCAATGAGGGATGTCGTTAAAAGACAACAAGGAAGTGGTAGAAGAAACCATAAATAAAACCCAGGGTCCAGCACGCGTTACAGTTGAGTGACGTGTCGTTAACCGTCTGTCTCCGTCTGTGTGTCTGACAGAAAATGTGCCCTGAGCGGACAGACCAAAACCTGTAAGCACAGAATCAAGTTTGGAGATTCGTCCAACTATTACTACGTGTCTCCCTACTGCAGATACAGAGTGAGTATCAACACACACACACAGAGGTTGGGCATAATCCCATACAGTGACATCTGCAGGACAAAAACAAACATTGCAACAATAATTTTTAATAAATTAGTTTGACACATTTGTCAACAGTGGCGCAATATTGTCCTTCTGGATACAAAGACATGTCTCATCTTTAGCTGTGACATTATGTCATTAAAAACAAAAACACTCTTCAGTATCACAGTAATCCAGTAATCTGTAATCTGCCTCTGATTAATGATTCGGCTCCATTTGATGTAGTTTTAACACAGGCTCAAAACAGGGGCCCTCACATGGCACACTGAGGAGCGTTCAGCAAAGACCTGTTTGATTTCATTCATTTTCACACAGACGTCACATCACAATACTGAGGAGGACAAGGACATGATTCAAACACATACTCGGGCAGCAGGTAAAGATACAACCAGCCCATCAGCTCCACGCCGACGTGACTCCAGTCTGAAAGGAGCTTTACAGTGTAAATCTGAAGATGAACATGTTCATGTTCGGTGTTTGTTCAGGTTCAGGTTTCGCTGATCGGACCTGATCAAACATCTGATGTTAATCTGTTGTGTTTCTATTCAAACGTCTACAGAGTGTGTTTGGTGTTTGTTTTTCCTCAGATCACAGCAGTGTGTAATTTCTTCACCTACATTCGCTACATCCACCAAGGGCTGGTCAAACAGCAGGACGGTGAGACATGTTTCTTAGTAACAGTAACCGGGGGATCGTTTTGATTGGACTGTAGTTGAGTAAAAGTACTCAGTTACTTCCCACGTGACCTTGTGTTTTGTGTGTTTGCAGCGGAGCAGGTGTTCTGGGAGGTGATGCAGCTTCGCAGGGAAATGTCCTTCGCCAAGCTCGGCTACTACAAAGACCAGCTGTGACGGACGGACGACCTCGCCCTCCAATCAAAGCAGACTCTGTCCTGAAGCCCCGCCCCTTCTTCTCCCTCGCACCGACCCACCCACCCACCCACACCTGGTTCTGGCTTTTCCTCCTCCTCATCTGGTCATTTCAGGAACCCCTCCCTCCTCCTCCTCCTCGCGGTGTGAGTGTGTTTTTGTGCGTGAGAGAAAAACTGATGTTTTCAATCATGACAAAAAGAGACTGATGTCCGGTGTTGATACTGATCTGGAGTTTCGGTGAGTTTCTGCTCAGTTATTTACTTTTACTGCAACATGTAACACTCCGTTATTTAAGGACACGTGGCCTGGAAACAGCATTTAAAGTGAACTGCTGCTGTCTGAACCCACATGAGCAGCTTCGACCGCTCACTAATAAAATTCAACTCATCATTTAAAGATCAGTCGTTACTTTGCTAATGAAATTCCTCAACTGAAGATGTTTTCTTTAAGGAGAAATAACAGCCACTGTGAGTGATAGAAATGAGGGAGGGGGCAAAGAGAATAGAGTTTTTTCCAAAGTTTAAGGATGCAGAGATAATCAGAGGAGAAGTACAAACGTTCAGACCGGATTCAATTTCTGAAAATGTCTCGTCAACATTATAAACCTTGTCTCTTTGTGCGGGGAAAAAAAACACTTTTTATTTATACTTTCTTTAGAGTTTATGAAGTTATTTTGTTGTTGCAGGTGTTGAAGCTTCAGGAAAGGTGGTTGAAGGAAAAATAAAGATGTTGCTGTTGAACACTACGTGACGTTTAGACACTGACTAAATAAATCTGGGTGGATTTTTTCTTTTCTCCTGGAGGTTTCAGACGTTCGCTGTATTTAACCAGTCAGGAAATGTGTTGATAGTGCAGCGTGTGAATGTGTTAGTGCGCCTGGACTTCTGTAAACTTTCTATATGTTAATTTAAAGATGACCCCCCCCCCTCTTCCTTCCTGCATCGCTCCCACAGTCACAGTCAGTGTCACTGTCCCGGTTTGGTTTAGTGCCTTTTCTCTCAGACACTCTGAAATAAAAACAGTAATACCTCTGGAAACCTGCCGCTCTCCGTCCCCTCTGTTCTCATGCTGAAATCAGACCAGGTCAAAGGTCAGAGCACCATGAGAGAGGTTGTCATTGTTTGTTTTCAGGCAGGTCAAGCACATTATAAAACAGGCAAAGTGAGTGTGTGAGTGTGTGTCAGTTCTTCACTAATAGAAACCAACAGATCGTCTCAGCCTATCGAGGCCACAGCCCCCACGCCAGCCCAGGCAGCACGAGGGCGATGAGCACGGAGGAGAACAGGTTCACGGCGTTGTTGTCCAAGATGGGTTTCCCACAGATGCGCTGCGTGGTGGCCGACTCGTAGCTCACCACCTTCCCAATGCTCGAGTCGAAGCCTGAAGACAGAGAGGAAGAGGACGTGCTGAAAGTGAGACACAGACGTCTGGTGTGTTGCCTGGTTAACAGCTGTTCCCAGGTCAGATGTAGACAGAGTCATCCCACCATATTGTATTTACTACGTTATCACACTTGGCTAACTCTAAGTAGTCGTAATGTACATGTACCAGCAGATGGTGCTGTTAGCCAGCTCTGAACTAGGGTCACCCACTGTCACACGCTTCGTTTTTAGAGATGAATATTGTTGTTGCGGTTAAATCATAAGACTGCAGATGTTTCACAGTAAAAGCCCTGCCAATGATGATTCACAGAAAAAGGTTAATAGATTTTACTTTGAAAGGGTTACAGGAAGCAGACTGTGGAGACTCTGAGATGAAGGTCTGGGTCACTTCCTGCGTTCCTACCTGAGTACTGCATGTGAGCTCCCAGGAAGGAGTCCAGCATGGACCCCAGCAGGCCGGCCACGCCTCCGTACACCACGATTGGCCACTGGGGGTTGGCCAGGTGCAGGTCGCTGACCAACAGCAGCTGTGTCACAAAGTAGGCGACGCCCACCACAAGACCTCCGACGAAGCTGGCGACGAGCCCGACGGGAGTCACTCCTCCGTTTGTTCCTGGAAAATCAACGAAAGAAATTAGAGACCGCTCTTCCTTCCTATGGACATCGAATCTGAGCACAAAGAAACTTTCTGAGCGGCTGAACTTTTGCCTCGGCAAAGACGGATGTTTCACGATCTCTGTCTTTGGCTGCTCACCTGCCGGGACTTCCTTCCAGGTGGTGATGAGTCTGGGCTGTGATTGGCTGAGCACAGGCCCCACCTCTGACGCCCAGGTGTCCCCGGCGCTGCATGCGAGCGCGCCTACTAGAGAGAGGCACATCCAGGAGGCCGAGTACTGCTTCCCGAAGTCGATGGGGATCTCACCTGGACCCACCTGGAGCACAAGCAACATTTAATCCAAGAGTTTAAAGCATAAACGAGGAAGAAAATACAAGATACTGTAGAAATGACTGTCAGGTCACCTCGATCATGTAGAGCAGAGCCAGCTCAGTGGGAACTCCTCCATTACAGAAGACCTGAACCCAGTTCCTCTGGCCCCCTGCACGAACACAGACACACACAGTAATACATTTAGTTTACGATCAACCTTAAACGCATCGTATGTAATTTTATAGCAGAAGCAAAAAGACAAATTTTGAAGACTTTGTTGAAGAGCGTAGGATCATGGGAGTTGTTGTCGTCATGACACAACTCTGAACTGATGCAAAACACAGTGAGTTAGATTCTTGTTTCTTACCTTCTTTGTACTCGGCGTCTATTTTCTTCTTCTGCGCTCCTCCCCAGCGCGTCAGTCTGGAGGAGGTGATGAAGAAGGCCAGCAGAGACGAGAAGAAGCTGTAGTTGGCCATCGTCAACACGAAGCCGACCAGGAGAGCTGAACAAACCAAACACGCTGCATGGTGAACAAAAGTCTCCAAGCAAAAGACAAGTAAGGAGAACAGACATCTACAGACATCTACAGACATCTTTATAAAGTGAATGATACATGAACATTTCAGTCAGGACAGACTGGTTTCCTGATGAAACTGACACATCAGAGACAAAATGAAAACTCAAACTGGTGCATCATCACAGGAGGTTTAACAGGCCCAGATGTTTCATGAATGGAGGTCTGTGGAGACCGAACCAGTGAAACGCTGCAGTGCAGGCGAGTGAATGAAGCACCTTCCTCCTCGTCCCAGTTTGACTCTGCAGCCTCTATGAGGAACTTTGTGTTTATCAGGGGTTTGGATTTTCTCAGAAAACTCCTCACAGATTCGAGGAACGGACACAGAATTTGGATGAATGGTGATTTCACAGCCGCTCAGACCTCATCTCGGATCAGATCGGATCAGATCATGGGATCAGTTAATAGAAAGTTTGTTATTCTGTCACCAAGACCACAAACCCCAGAGACTAAACCTGACGTAAATTTAAAAAAGGTTGCGGCTTCTTGTCTAAAACCTGCTGATTTGAAGACAAATCTGAGGAAAAAACTCATTTTCTTGTGATGTTTTGTATAAACAGATGTTTGAGGTTTTAATAAGAAAAACCAAGAAGCTTGTGAAAATAAGGCTTTTTTCTTTTTGGTTTACATAACATTCAAAATTATTGTTGAAATCCTTTAAACCACTTTGTAAGTTTGGCACAGATCTTCTCTCAGGACATTTTCAGTTATCACTTTTCTGCAAACTGAACACTGAGCTCCTCAGTGAACGGAGGCGAAGCTGCAGGGTGAAGTGACGATCGTGAAGCTCATTCACGTCACCGCGTCTCTGTCACTCACCTCCCAGAGCTCCCGTATAGTCCAGACTGCGTCTCTTCAGCGCCCTGATCGTCAGCACCAGGGGAATCAGGATGGAGAGCAGCCATCGCCACGGTGACACAGGCTGCAGTGTGCCTGAAAACACACACACATTCAGGTGAAATATTACTTGATGCTGTGCGGAGAACAAGGTTAAATGTTTAATCCAGATGATGATGGTTGAAACTGAGATTAACACTTAAACCTCTCTTCAGGCTCAGATTAACAGATTAACACTGAGACATTTTAGTTTGTCACATCTGTGTTTGTCACAAGATCCTAAAAGTTTCCACACATAAAGATAAAACACCAGGACGTCCGCAGCAGCCGTTAACTTTGACAGAACTGCAGACTGTTGTGCATCGAGCTACAGGACAATCTGCAGCCCCATCAGTGCCTGCAGCTCATGTACGTTAAGATGTTTTACTGTGTAAATAATTGATGTTGATTTCTAGAGGCCACTCTGACACCAGCAACAGTGCAACCACACACACACTCACTGTAACTTCAAGTGTGAAAAGTGATGTCAAGGATGTTTGTTCAGCCTCTAACCGCTCTCTGTTAAATCTTCTGGGCAGAGATGAATTCAGCTCAGTTGAGAATTTAGGGCAGTGTTCGAGGAAGAGCACATGATTTCTGGCAAATTACTTTGAAGACATTCATCTCAGAAACATCTTGAGATACTTTGAGCCTCCAGCCATGTGTCTGCAGAACGGCATCTTTTCAAAAGTCAAAAAACTTAAAATCTGAAGGTGTCTGTGTTGCTTCTTGTACAGATATATACGGGGAAACTCTTCAGGTGGGCTTCACTCACCGTAGTAGGTGCTGATGGAGAGGGAGAGGACCCAGAAGAAGAGGGAGAGCGCCAGAGTGGCACACAGCACGATCATGTCGGTCATCATCTTGATGTATTCCTTTGTCAGTATCTCCTTCTCAGAGCTCATGGTGGCAGACGGGTACAGCTGCAGCACAGGAGACACACACACACACACACATCTCATGAGATTTTCATCTTTACTTGATCATTTCTATTTTTTCCTAGGAGGCATGTGCTCCTGGTCCTGGTTCATGATGACGTTAGGTCTGACATTTTGCTCATCTTTACAACCAAACTAGTAGAAGAAAGATAGAAATAACAACAAGTGGTCAAATTGCGATTAACTGTGCAGCTCCAGCTAAAATCACCAGCTGCAGCTCTCCACGTTTATTACACAGCAGCAGTGAGTGAACAAAGTCCTGCAGATACAGGTCAGGAGCTTCAGCCAGTGTTCACATCCAACATGAGGAGTGAATGTGATCACAGCGTCACTTAAAAACAGGGAAATACACACATTACACGTATACATGTAGTGTTTTTCTACTACTTGTACACCCACTACTACAAATAGTAGTAGTAGTTTTCGGTTTGAATGATACAAGTGGGTGTGGCCTGCTCTGGACATTGTGACGAAGAAATAATAAATATATTGATCACATTATTAGAAGTCATTATGTTAAAAAATAAATAAATCGATATTTCCTACAAGGAGGGGAGGCCCTGCAGTGTGTTAACATAGTTACGTAAAAAGGACATGAGCAGAAATTGCACAATAACGGTGATTGTTTGCAGGCGACGGCGGTGAACCAAGTCAAGTTGGAGGAAATAACAAAGCAATAGAGACGCTGTTAACATTTAGAAGAAGAATAGATAAAAGTCTAATTCGTGTTTTAACCGTGAAAACTCTACGTTATGTCGGTTATTAACTTACGTTAGCCCTAAAATGAGCGTGTCAGCACGATAGAAACGAAGACATTTCGTCTTTATTAACACGCCTGGACGAGTCGCTCACCGTTTATCTCCGGAGCCATCACGAGCCGCCGTCGCTTCCTCTCACTAAACCGAAAACTTAGCCCGAAAACTTCCTCGGCGGTGGAGTAAAGGAGAGTCTTGTTGCCGAATATCGCGTGAACAAATATGTTTTTAAGGTTACTAGCATGGTATCAAACCCGGAATCACTGCTGAGGTTTGGCTCGCTGTCAACCACCACCGGAGCGGGAGGAAGCCCGGAAGCTTTTAGATGACGGACCGAGTTCTTCAAGAGTTCTTAAAGGGCCAGTGTCTATAGATTCTTTACATTCAACCTTTTCGTTTTGGTTTGTTTACAAGTGTTGGTGCACATTTTTAAAATACTTTCTACAACTGTATGAGTTAGTAAGTAAATGTAATCATGGACAGATGATGAGGTTAGGCACAGTTATTTTATTTTATTAAAAACAAACAAACAAACAAACAAAACGCCCTCACCCCTCGTACTTTCCTAGACAGCTGTGTGTGGATATTATATATGTATATTTAAAGAAGGGTGGACATAGTTACATAAGAATTGCAGCAAAGGGACACACTCCCTAGACTTTAAATAGTAATATAAGTATTATATAAGTATTTTCTGCTAAATGAGCCATTCAGACTGAACACAGAGAAAGTGTCCAGGATTCAAGGAAACATACACCATAAGCCTCATCGTGTCCTGTATAATTTCTTTACTTCTGCTGATTGTCACATTGTTGAAAAGATGTTCACAAGATGTTGCCTGTAATGTGTAATCACATGGGAGACATCTTTCTTCCTGAGAGCAGAGGAAGCAGAAACAAACAGGGCTGTGTTTCCGAGCAGTGCTAATCTTCTTCATGAACACGGGCTCTGTTCTTCCACTGTCTGAAATCCTTTAGCCGAAGCGTTTTATTGCTTTACTTACAACAAATAGCCCCTACATTATGGTGCATTATGAGGGGGACTTAACATAGTGTTAGTCAGCCCATCACTTTGGTCCAAACAGAAACATCTCAGCAGTTATTGGATGGACTATCATGAAATCTGGTACAAACATTAACAGCTGCCTGACGATGTGTTGTAGTGACTTCGGTGTTTCCTCCAGCACCATCCACAGGTTAAAGTTACTCACATCTACCAGATACAGTGGATTTTTCCTCTACTCTCACAGCTGAAGTGGCACAAGGCATTTGTTATTATTCATATTGGCTAAATTACTTTAGTTTATGACCCAATATCTGCAGATTGTGCAGCTGTACTTTGTGTTTAGTGCTAATGTGCATTTATCAACAGCGTTAACAACATTATACCTGATATCTATCAGCATGTTGAATGCTGATGTGTTTGAATACAGGCTTTTTTCCCACATGTTCTCAGTAAATTTTGCGATTTTGAGGCATAGTCTTTAATCAAAGGCTGTTTTGTTTCCCACTGCAAGTAAAGACCTAACCACAAATGACTAACTCTTGAAGCATGAAACCATTCGGACTTATAACTAAAGTATTTACCACGTGCCAAACTGAATCTATAGTCTCTGCTGTAGCAATAGCAACATTATTTATATAGCACATTTCAGTCCAGTGTCATTCAAAGTGCTGCACATAAAACATTGATGCCAACATACAGTATGTATATAAAAAAAAACACTCTGATTTTATTGCACACTTAGATAAACTGTAAATGCTTGTTTATAGTCACGCTTTTGCTTTTGCTTTTGTTTTGCCTGAGAAAACACAGAGAATAAGAGGAGAACAAGCAGGACGAGGAGCTGCAGATGTTCGAGGAGGACGAGGATGATGAGGTGAAACAGGATGGAGAGAAGCAGAAGATAGTGAAGGGGAAGAAGAGTCTGGACTAAAATGTTTCACAGGTAACAAACTGAACACAAAACGATGCTGCAGCTGCATTTTCCAATATAAAGCTCACAGTGACAGTTGGAGACCAGAAAAAATATGCACATAATATAACAGATATTAATCTATAGCTTCAAGCCACAGAGTCATGCAGAGTGATGCATGAAAAATGCATTTTATTGTACTATATGTTTTAAAAGCAAAACCAAAGTGTCTGGACATGTGATAAGACTTTAAACCATTACAATCCAATCCATCAAATTCAAACCTGACTTCACTCTCAGACTGAATTCACTCATTGTTTCTGTGACCCGTTGTGGACACAGGAAAACAGCAAAACATTAGCACATTTCACAGCATTAAGTCAAAGTCTGATTCAAAATGATTTATGATGTCACAAAAGAGACATTTTCAGAGTTTACATTCATCGTTTCTCACCTTTTAGCTTCACTCCTGGACTGATTCCTGGATCCCTTCGAGTCAGTGCCCAAGTCCTTTTACTTGATCGATCTGAAGTGCAGATTCTGTCACCTCTTAATCCCTCATAAGCTCTCAGATCTTCTTCTGCCAGGCTTTTAAATACACACAACTATGCACACAAAAAAATAGGCAGTGGCCACCCCTGGAGGGAGAGAAGGGGGGGGGGGGGAGTTCTGAACGCATGCACATATCAACAACTCAGAAGACAGCCCAGTCATGTTGGTTTTGTTAGTTTAGGGGTAATATGGTATTTTGATCTGATCAATAAAGTCATTCATCAGTAGATGAATAAAGTGTATTTATCTTTGTAAATATTTACTTATATTTATATGTGTGTGTGTGTGTGTGTGTGTGTGATGGAATTTCTAAATGTGATTGAAGAGGAAATATAAATGTGTAGTGATTTAAAAACAATGTTTACTGAGTAAAATGATGAATACTTCATAAGTCATTCATTTATTCATTTAATGAACAACAACTCGTCCATTCTTTCTCTTCTGTTCAGCTGCGGATTCTGCAAATCGCCTTTACTTTGGAACATTTGACTCGCCGTAGTGTTTACATCCGGTGCAGCCAATATGGCGTCTAACGATTGATCCGTTACTTGGATACAGGCACTATTTTAACGTCATTGTCGTTTTAAGCAAACACTGGGGGTGTTTTATGGCATCAAGATGAGAGAAAACGTTTAGAAATCACACCAAGCTGCGTTAAAGTCGCTAGATCATATGTTTTTGGTCGGAAGAGCGATGGTTTCTTACCTAGACGTTAGAGGCTAACTGTGCTAACACGGTTAGCTAGCCGTTAGCTCAGGCGGCTGTGGTGGTCTGTCTCCGGACTCATCATGACGGAGGCGGAGGAGCTGCGGCCCGTTCCCCGGGAGCGGGCCATCCTGGAGAGCTTCTTCACGCAGCTCGGGATGTTTTCGTTCGACCGGGCCAAGGACTACGTGGAGAAGGAGAAGGACAGCAGCAAGAGCGCCGGGGCCATCTGGGCCGCTCTGCTGGCCGCTCTGGCTCACCTGGCCGCCGCGGAGAAGGCGTACCACCACATGACATTCCTCGGACAGAAAATGGGTAAAGTTAAAATAACTACTGGGAGGCTGTTACAGTAAACAGGTGTCCGTATTAAAGTGCTCAGTGGGTGTAAACTGTACGAGATTAAAGCGCGTTAGCTAACAGCAGATGGCGCTGTAACACATGTATGCTAACCGCGAGTGAGTTAGCATCTAATGATGATGGTGATTTCTGTACCGAGGCATCGGTTAAAACCCCCCCCCCCCCTCTCTCTCTGTCAGGGGGCCAGTCCTTCTTCAGCCGTAAAGACTCCATCCGCACCATCTACACCTCCTTGTACAACGAGCTCCGGAAGGTGGTGACGATGGGGCGCCACAGCCAGCCGGGCTCCACCTCCTACCTGGAGGACCTGCTGTCGCACCTGTCGGAGCAGCTGTGCCACTTCACCCAGGCCCGCATGGAGATGGCCGACCTGTACGAGAAGATGCACTCGCTGGGCAGCCAGAAGAGCATCAACTCGGAGGAGCTGGTCACCACGCTGGAGGCCGTGCTGCACAAATACAGCTCCAAGTGTGTGTCCCTGCAGCCACCTGCACCTCACTGCAGTATCTAATGTGTTTTACTACATATATTTAACACAGATATTCACAGTATTACTATCAGTATCTGCAGTGATATTGTATAATGACATATTTGGGCAGTCTACGCTGAGCACTTCCGGGATATTCAGTTCTCAAAGTTAATTCAGTGTTGATACAGTGGTGATACTTTAAGAGCAGAGCGACGTTTTGGGGCCAGAGGAGGAAAACTTTCTGCTTGATCCAGCAAATGCAGAAACTTTTCCCCCCAGAGACAAGTCAGTGCAACCGAGACCTGCAGCTGTGGCAGGGCACACGAGCACCGTGACACCCCCACACATCACTGAACTGACCGTGCACTGAGGGGTGAAGGTGATGTTCCCATCAGCAGAGCAGGAGAAGTGAATGGTCACCGAATATTGTGTGTGTGTGTGTGTGTGTGTGTGTGTGTGGTGGGGGGGGGGGGGGGGGCTCACAGTCTGATTCAGGCTTAAATGCAAATGTGTTCTCAGCGCAGCTGCTTCCAGGTCACCACTAATTAGGCCAGCTCCAGTCTTTGCGTTTGTTTTCTCTGTCTAATGGCGGGCCTCCTCCTCTTCCTCCTCTTCATCTCTCCGCAGGTTTCACCACCCCATCCTGGGCCGGGTGGAGGAGGGCTTCCAGACCGAGGTGGACGTGGTGACCCAGTTGCTGCGCGGCCAGGCCCAGGTGTCAGAGTGGCACTTCCTGCCCGCCCTGCTCAGCCTGCACGGGGCCAACTCCAAGCTCACGGCCTGGGGGCAGCTCTTCCAGCGGCAGAAGGAGACCCGCAAGCATCTGTTCGGGGGTCAGTCCCAGAAGGCGGTGCAGCCTCCGCACCTGTACGTGTGGCTGCAGCGCTTCCAGGCGGCGCTGCTCGCCAAGTTCAGCTTCTACTTCCACGAAGCCCTGAGCCGGCAGACGGCCCCGGCGGACATGAGGGCGCTGACCGCCCGCACCACACCGGACTACTACGGCAAGATCAGCTCCTTCATCCGCAAACACGACGCCAGCAACGTGTCGCTGGTGTTTGACAACCGCGGCTTGGAGAGCTTCCAGGGCCACGGCTACCACCACCCGCACTCGTACCGCGAGGCCCCGAAGGGCGTGGAGCAGTTCCCCGCCGTGGTGTCGCTGCCGTCGGGGGAGCGGCCGCTCACGCACTGGCCCAACGTCATCATGATGATGGGAGACCGCGCGGCGGAGCTCAACACCCTGGACAAGGTGGTGCACTTCTACGACGACAAAGTGCAGAGCACCTACTACCTGACACGACCCGAGCCGCACTTCACCCTGGTGGTCATCTTCGACGGGAGGAAGTCGGAGAAGGACCTGCACATCGCCGCCTTCCTGCAGGAGATCTCCGGCTCCCTGCGGAACTCCAAACCGTTCAGCACCTTGAAGCCGGGGTCAAAGGGCTGAGCTGCTCACAGGTCAATGAGACGTTCACGTGCTCGCTGCGGTCCAACTACTGGTTGATTGATCGGCCTTTGTGTTTGAATCTCATTTTGCCAAAAACAAAAACAAAAGAAAAAGGTTCCAGACCAAAGATAAGTGTGTTTTACCTGCAGGTTCTTAGATCACCACACCGTGTCATTGCGCTGCTAAAAAGCCTTTATTTGAAGTTTATGAAGTATTTTAATTATTTTGCAGCAAGTAACTGTTTTAACGATTCATATCATTTTAATAATCTTCTGTACATTCACTCAGCTTCGTTGAAATAAAGTTCTCAGATGTCTGAACTTCACTCGTTATTCCTTTTACCTATTTGTGGTGCATTCACGTGCTGTTCAACTGAAATCCTGAACCTTGGTGCGTTCACTGACGTATGTGCTGAAGTGTATTTGGACGGCGATGCGTTCACTTACAGACGTGTAGGCTACTGTATGTTGATTTGTACTGATACTACTGATCATACACATGTGTAGACACAATGATGCCTTCACTGTCAGACTTTAGTGTCATGGCGGATGACAGATCTAGGGCCCACATGCATCTACATTCTTTAATATTCATGTGCATCTGTTCTGAAGTGACAGTGATGCGTTCACTTACAAGCGCATAAACCTCAGTATATTTCAACAGGGATGTGTTCACTGACAATGTGAAGGCTACTGAACCGTATTTGAACAATGATGAGACGTATGTGTGAATATGTATGAACGATGATATGTTCACGGACAGATGTACTACTGATGTGCATTTAAACTGTGATGCATTCACTTGCATGTACTGAAGTTGATTTAAAAGGTGATGCGTTCACTTACAATGGCATGTAATTAAACATATTTTGAGGATGATGCATTCACTTGCAGGCGTATTTACTGAAGTTTATATGAACAGTGATGCGTTCACTGACAGACGTACTCTCATGAGTGTATATGAATGATGATGTGTTCAGGGACAAACACTTAAGTGCATTTAGACTGTCACGCATTCACTTGCAGATATGTGCTGACGTCATTTTAAAGGGTGATGCGTTCACTTACAATAACAAGCATGTTGTGGAGAATATTCTGAGAATGATGCGTTCACTGACAACCATATGTAGCACTGAAGCTTATTTGAACAGTGATGCGTTCATGAACAGGGGACAGAAAACCAAAACGTTGCCGTACAGAACACACTGGAGGTTTTATTGAGTGTTCAAACCAAACATTTAGTGACATTTCATTTAAAGAAAGGTTCGATCAGTTAATGACTTGGGTTTCTAATTTCTTCCATGTTTCTTTTTTTTGTTTTGTTTTTGTTTTTTGTTTGTTTTTTAAATTTATAATATAAATACAACACGTTGATACGATCCATTTGGCTATAAGAGCTCATCTCTAGGGAAGCTCAGGTTTCAAATACAGCAACACTAACAGACGAAAACCGTTTCCTTTATTTATCAAACACATTCAGAAGAAACCTCCCCCCTCTTTGAGTTAAAATGCACCAACATGTTATGATGCTACATGCCAAGTACACAATCCTATACATCAAAGTGCAATGTCACAATGGGTTAATGCTAGAGTTTCATATTTCAGTTAATCTACTAAACACTTTTTTATGATTATTTCATTCGGAGTGCTGCTGCTCTTCGTTCAGGACATGCGTGAGTGGATTCACAACTTCCCCCCAAAAAGACAAGGATTAAAAAAAAGGCACTTTCACATACACACACACACACACACACACACACACTCACACACACAGATGTGCATCCATAGCCCATCTCAGCATGTCATGTTTCATTTTAATCACCACACACTCACATCATCAGTTACCAGCCCGGTTGGAGGGAGGCCACATTCAGTGTGCTGTTCAAGTGTTGTCTGTTTTTTTTTGTGGTTTTTTTTTTTTGTGTTTTGTCTTTTTGGGCGTTTTACACACGGAGCCCCACCCTGTTAGCTTATTGTGAATTTAAGGTTAACTAGTGACTTCAGTGTAACAAGCAGGTAAACCATTATTCTTGACACACACACACACACACACTTACACACACACACATATGTAGAGAAAGTGGCATGCTTTTTGCACTCGCACCGTTTTCCAAACTTGCACTTGCGTGTTCTGGCACTCAAGGCAGGCATGAATTATCTATCATCTATCACTATTCTAGTGCTTCTGCACTTAGAAGGGAGCAGAACAAGGGCAGGCAAGCAGGACACACACACACACACACACACACACTCTCTCTGTCACACACACAAACACAGGAATAAAATCATACACCCTCCCTCCATCCCAGAAAACAGCTCTGTCCAAGCTCCACTCAACCATCACACCCTGTTTGAAGCTCTGTTCTGGGTTTTTGTTCTTTCTTTCTTTTTTTTTTTTTTTTACCCTCTTCCTCTCTCTCTCTCTCTCGTTCCGAAAAAACACAAGAAGGCTGTTAAAAAGTTAAGTGAGTTGCCACGGCGACGGCTCACTGAACATTCAATAAGATGGCTGAACAGTCGTTAAAATACTGGAGACATTCATTAATTAGCTGGACGTTGAGAGTTTGGTGTCACTGACGACCTCAAGAGGCATTTTTTGTTTTTGTTTTTTTTTTTTGTTTGTTTGTTTGTTTGTTTTCTCAGTGGTTTGAGGTGTAAGTGAGCTTAGCAGCTGAACCCAGTGGAAAAATCAACTTAAAAAAATAAATTATAAGTCACACAGATGTTGTTGAACCAGTGTTGCCTTCACTCTGCCATGTCCTCCTCCTCCTCCTCTCCTCCTCCCGTGGAGTCACTCGTTGCAGATGCAGCAGCCGCTCGTGACAGTTTGTGAGGAAGCAGCAGCCATGTTTGTTTGTGCGACGGGCTCCTCGTCACAGGAAACAAACCAACACTCACGTCACGGAAACTACGTTTTTACTGGAGCTGAACTACACTCCCCATGTCTCTGACAGGACGCTCGGCCTGCGCTCACTTCCTGTTCCTCCTCCTCCTCGCCTTCTTCATCATCAGCAGTTCTTTTAGCTAACCTTTGATAAATGCTTCAATACATGGAGAAAGTAAACTCCTACACACCTAGAGTACACACCAACCTGACAACACATAAATATCATGGCATATCATATCATAGGTCATGTCATATATTATATTTTATTACTACATTAAAACCCTTTTTGTCCTTCCTACCGTTTCTACCCTCATGTTGATTATAAACATTAAGCAGTACCCTGATCTCCTCTTCTGGCCCAGTTTTGGCCCGGGTAGGCCTGATTCGGCCTCTGATTGGCCTGGTTTGGCTCACATGGTGCAGGATTTGTCCAGCGGTGGGGGCAGAGGCGGGGTGCTGCTCTTAGGCGGGACCATCGGCTTGGGCCTGAGGGCGGGGGGCCGCAGCGGGGCCCCAATGCGGGCGGCTGCCACGGGCTTGAAGGAGCCCAGGGCATCGGGGGACGGGTTGGCCGGTCTCGGAGGTCCGGGTGGGGGTCCGGGGAGTGGGCTGATGGGGCTCAGAGGGCTGAGGGGGCTTGGGGTGCCAGGAGTGCCGGGGGTCCCGGGAGTACCAGGGGTGCCGGGGGTGCCTGGTGTGCCCGGGGTGCTGGGGGTGCTGTGGGGGCTGGGGGACTCGGAGGAGCAGGTGGTGACGGGGCCGTTCTTCACCTGCTCCAGAGTGTCCAGCACCACGTCGGGCGCCGGCCGACAGCCCTGCCGCTCCAGCTGCCGGAGCTCCCCAAGGGCCACCGTCACCGTCTCCTCGATGTCCTGAGAGGCGGAGACAACAGGTGTCCATGACGACAACAACCGGGAAATGTGTTTTTATTTACGTTCATTAATTGAGCGTGTACCTGTGCCAGCGTGTCGGGGTCCAGCGCTCTGGATCTATGCGAGTCACTGAACCCGTGCTGCCCGCTGCTCGAGCGGCGGATGGGCGTGTCCTCAGGCCTCCTCAGCGAATCGTGTCGGCTCACCGTCATGGTGACGGCGGCGGCCGAGCGGCGGCGGCGCTCGGGGCTGTCGAGGGGCGGGGTCAAGCCCTGACCTCGGCCCAGCAGCAGCTCCCGGGGGCTGAAGTGACCCGTCACCGGCGGAGAGCTTCTCTCCATTACACCACCGTTACCATGGTTATCGTTGGAGCGGCCGAGTGGGCGGCGGAACAGGCCGTCAGTCCGCTTCCTCCTGTGACTGAGGATTAAAACACAGACATGTGGTAGCGATTAGTTTTTTCAGCTCTGACCTTTGACCTCTATGTTTATATATGACATCATCTGAACCTAAAGCTGCTGCAGCAGGAAGAAGATGCTGATGTGAGAAGAAAAAGTTTTAGTTTTGATACTTTGAGATCATTTTACTACTAATAGCGTATCAATAATCCTGATGGATGGAGCTGACTGCTGCAGGAACGGGCTGTTCTGCTACAGCAGCAGCAGCTGTGATAACACTCTGATGGATTCTCAGGTATTTTTAGAGGCGAACATCCTCTGCCGTCTAAAGGATGCTGTGGCTGATCGTCATGGACACGGACTCTTACATCACAGACCTGTTGTAGGTCTCTGGAGGTCTGATGTCGGTCGGGGAGCTCAGCTCGCTCCTGGACCGCTTGTCGTCGGTGCTGCTGCTGCCTCCATCGCTGTCCGCCTTCTGACTCATGGTGTCGGACATGGCGTCGGCCCTGAGGACGCAGAGTGAACCCACACATGCACCGATCAATCATTAATCAAGTGATCAATAACCTCAGAGGTCAGTGTGTTCATCAATAGGAGGCAGCGGCTCAGCTCACGTCCTGCTCCACACTGTACTGAACCTCTCTGAATATATGATCAATGAGATTTTATATAACGTAACTGGAATACCAAACTTCCTGGTTCATTTTCTAAACCAAACACCTAATTAGGAAAATAATCAATAATATTAATCATTAGCTTTAAACTCACGAACCTGAGTTCAGCTGTAATCACTCAGAGAATCAGGATAAAGGTGTGTGTGCGTCCTGACTGTCTCACCTGTCCTTCACCACGATGTACTGATGAGGCACCAGGCCGTGGTTGCCATTGTGTCGCCCCTCCCACCAGTCATGTGACGCCCGCTGGAAGAGCTGCAGCGACGCCCCCTTCTTGAAGGAGAGCTCACGGCCCGACCGGCCCACGTAGTCGAACCTCGCCACCGCCTCCACGGCCTCACCCTCTGCCGGAGGGAGAGAGGGAGAGAGAGGAAGATAAGAGATGTGAGAACAGAGGTGAACCTGAACCTGTCAATCAACTGTCTCTGAGGCTTTGTTCCTCCCACAGCTCGACCAATCAGAGGAGAGCCTTTATGGAGTCGCTTCTGCTCATTCAGATGGAGAGGAGAGAGGAGAAGGCAGAGAGAGAAAGAGGGAGGGAGGGAGGGATGGTGTGTGTCTCCATGGCTGCTGTTGCTGTAGCAACCTCCCTCTCCACCAGGAGACAGCAGGATGGGGAGTGTGGGCGATTGTGTGAAGGTCAGAGGTCAGACCTACCCTCGTCACTGGTCTGGGTCTCGGTGCCGGCGTCGGGCTCGGCCTCCTCCAACGCTCCAGGCTCGCTGAATGGACTCTCACTGCAGGGAGGAGGAGGAGGAGAAGGAGAAGAGAGAGATGCTGTTCATTCATTCAGTGTGGGAACAAAGGGAGGAGAAGAAGGAGGAGGAGGAGGAGGAGGAGGAGGAGGAGGTGAGCTGCTAATCAGAGTCTGAGGACGTTGATGCAACAATTGAGCTTCAGCAGGACGTGAAGAGTTCAGATGATGATGGAGGAGCAGCAGCGTCTCCGTCGTGTCCAACTGGAGACACTGGGAACAAACCTGTCCCTGATTGGCTGCCAATTATCCTGAATGATCTATTATCACTTCCTGTTTGCAGTGAAACCATGAACTATCAATGTTCCACTGTGATTCTGAGTAAAACTACATATGTGATAAATCGGAGGCGACTTCTGAATTGTCTCTTTTTCTGCGATTTCTAGAAACAGATTTATGGGCCAATATGTACGATGTAAATCTGAGATAACGAGATCCCTGGAAAGTGTCAGTCACACTGTGTCAATATGCTGTGACAGGATTTAAACACACAACTCAACTGAGTCACAAGGGTTCAGTCATGAGACGATGAAAAGTACATTATGTGACGTACAGTCTGTGAACACGACCATAAAGAGGCTGAAGGACAGAACCGTCCATACAGCAGATTAGTCTCAGTGGTTTCTCACCAGTACTGGTCTCCAGTCATGCACTTCTCATAAACCGGTCCGGGCAGGTCCTTGGTGTCCGGGAAGATGTTGTCATGGTGCAGGATGACCGTTTTGATGACCTCGTTCACGTGCGCCTGACAGGCCACCTGGTCCAGAGTGTCCGGCGTGGGCAGCAGGGTGGGGCCGAACACGATGGCCAGGTTCCCAGCATCCATCATGTTCTCGTCGCTGTACTGAGAGAGGCTGTGGGAGGGGGGGGGGGACAGATGGAAGCGAGGATAATTATAATCTATACTCAGTTTATTAACATGAACATAAGTGGTGCATCGTGTAGTTTTGAGGACATTTGAGGTGTTGATAATATTTACCTCAGGACCTGGAAGTTAATGAAAATATTTCCACTAAAGCTCGTGGTTTAATGACACTGGAGCTGAATGCTCTTCGTCGTCTCGCTCCTGAACGCACGGCACTGAGACATTCAGCCGGTGCATCACAATCACACCTGCAAATCACACTCAGCTCACACCTCCTGCCTCTCCATCCCTCTCCGCGCTCTCATGCTATATTTATTTCAGCGGCTGCAGAGATTAAACAAGCTCCGTTTTATCATCTCGACTGCTCTTCACCACGGGAGAGGTTGATGGCCTCTCTATGACTTCATCGCCA
This sequence comes from Caranx ignobilis, assembly GCA_021432705.1. NCBI lineage: Eukaryota > Metazoa > Chordata > Actinopteri > Carangiformes > Carangidae > Caranx > Caranx ignobilis. The sequence goes on along the minus strand of JAFHLA010000064.1, from coordinate 274,498 downwards.
CGGGGGAGGGGGGAGTAGGATGGAAAGAAATGTGCGTGTGTTATCATTAGGTGTGAGTGTCTGGTGTTGAGGTGAGTGGACACTCACTGGTTGAGGAAGGCGAACAGGTAACGCATCACCACCAGCGTCGCCCTCGGGACGCCCAGCAGGATCTTACGGACACACTGCGCTCGCTCGTACAGGTTTTCTATTCCTGCAGCAGAAACACAAAGAGAGAGAGAGAGAGAGAGGGAGTGAGTCTTTAGAGGTGTCGGTATCACCACGACGACGGCAATGAGGATGGCTCCTCGTCGAGCTGAGACTCGGAAAAGACAAAGAGACTAAAGAGACAGAAACTGAAAGGGAAAGTGTGTGTGTGTGTGTGTCAGACAGATTCAGTGTGTGAATGTGGCAGCAGCTCATGTGCTGATAGAAGCACAAATGTTCTAAGGTCATGTCTCAGTGAGACTCAAAGGTCAAAGGTCGGGGGTAGAAAACTTTCCATGTTGCTTTGCTGCAGAAAGTAACAGCAGTCTATCTATCTATCTATCTATCTATTTAGAGAGAAGTATCTGATCAGAGTCACTTCCTGTGTTCGTGTCACCACGGTGATACTCACGGACGCAGGAGATGAGGTCATTGAACCGGTCCTTGGGAAACAGTGGGTTCTCCAAACCCCTGAAGTAGAGCTTCAACACTCCGGCCACAGAGTTGATGTCATGGTTGCTCTCCTCGTCAATCAGGGGGTCGTTACCTGGACGACAGACACAACAATGAGCTGACCACATCCTTTCCCACCTGAGGAGGCTGTCGATTGGGTGACCTTCCACTTGACCTCTTACCTCTCTCAAAGGAGTTTTTGATGTCGTTGACCTCCACCTGGGATCCTGACACCCTGAAGATGCCTTGATGCTGAAGACCTGATGGGATCAGAGCAGTTTCAGTGATCAGGTTTTGATCTCGTGTGGGGTTCCCCAGGGCTCCACCCGAGGGCCTCTGTTATGTGCATTATACAGTATACTCTCTGCTTCCTCTGGGCTCTGTGTTAAAAGTAGTTTTAACAATACAACAACCCCCTACACCGATGATAGGCCAGTATACCTGCACGTAAAACCAGGTGATGCACATGATCCTCAATTTCAGACTCTGGATCAGTCATTTTCAACATACTTTGTGTTTTATTGGACATAATAACTCCATCAATTACAACAAGTTAATTTAAGTTTTTGATAAAATCCAATCGAAGAAACACACATATAAAAGATTGGACACTTTTTCCAGACTTTCCAGACCACAGCATATCTAATTTGTGAAACTGAAACTCACCGTGTAGGTTGATGTAGCGGATGCAGCTCTCCACCAGCAGAGGTATGGCTTTGGTTGAATCCTGTCAACATATATCGTATAACTTTACACTTGACTCAGATTTCAGCTCTGGAGTTTGAAAAGTGAGGAGACACTTGTGCACAAAGTAAGACAAACATCCTGAAGCCTGAAACTCTACCTGGTGCTTGCTGTGGGAGTTCTTCCGCCCACGACTGTAATGAATAGAGACGAGGAAATAAAAAAAGAAAGAGAGAGATTGTCTCACACTGAAGTGGTGGGATGGGAAGTAACAGTTATTATTAAGGTGAAGAGAGAAGCATTACCTTGTAGTTAGCAGCTCAGCTTTATAACCTGTACGAGAGGAAAAACACGGGACGTTTTAAAAGGTCAGAAAAGCTGATTATCATGTGAATTAAAGGACAGAAGGTGAATCATGTGTCCGTCTCACCTTCAGCTAAAGCTTTCTTCAGTATGTCATGTTTGGCCTGGAGCTTGGAGATGAGGTTACTGCCCTCCAGATACTCGCGGAATTTCTGAGGATCAATAAATAAATATATAAAAAGGTTTGTGTCGTCGGATCAAAAGGGGGCGAACATTAAACGAGGAGATGATCGTGTTGTCTCACGTTGAAGTAGAAGAGCTCCGTCTCCTGCTGATTGGCCCGTCGCTTGGCCAGACTCGGTTTGTTCAAGTAACCGTCCGACACGCTGGACTTGACCGACTCGGAGGATGGGCTGTGGGTGAAGCTCTGGGAGACGTCGAAGTCGTCCAGTACCGTCATGTCCTGCAGGGTGGTGAGAGTGGCCCCCCAGGTCTTCTTCACCTGGAGGAAAACAACGGAGTTATAGATCATTAAAAAAAAAAACAGATTTTGACAAAATGATATGAATCTGTAGACGAGAACAGGAAAAGATGAGGTTTCTGCTGAAACTCTGTTCAGAGACTCAGTATAAATGTTTTTACCACAGTGGCTCAGATGAATGAATATTCTGGGTGTAATGTGGTTAAACATTTGTTTTATTGACCCAAACCACATCCCTGAATAATCTGTCACTGAATAATGGTCACTCTGTGTCTCTTTGCAGCCATTTTGAATTCACTTTTAATCATTTTGTGTCGTTTTTGGACAATCAGCACATCTTGGCGGCCATGTTCAGTAAATCCATCCATGTCCACATCTCACTGTGATGAATGAATGTCTCTCTTACTGCAGAACTTTTCCGCCTGATCGACACAATAAGATCTCTGTGAAACACGAGGAGTCGTTTTATCTCTTTGAACGTCACCACGCCGCTCTGAGACGAGTCTGGAGCTGCATGCGAATCTCTTGTTTCCACCTTCACACCCTGAACTCTGTGCTCTGCTGATCCCGTGTGAACGATGACTTCAGAGGCTGAAAATAAATTTCATGACTGCACCCGGCTTCATGGATCACGAGTCATGAATTATGAATTTTTAATTGTTTCAGGGTGGAGTTTAATTTTCCTAAATTTTTGATGAAGTGTGCGCTCGGGCTCGACTGCCTCTCTGTGGGTATACGCTACATATGCAAAGCGCGTTTGTGTTTACAGCAGAGATAATGGGCGTGAAAGTGTTTTTTATTTGTATATGATAATCAGGGTGTGTGTGTGTGTGTGTTTGTGTGTGTTTGTGTCGACGTCTGTGTGTGTGTGTGTGTGAGCTGCTGAGACGTGCAGATGCAGCTCATTAATCCACACTCCTTCAGCATTTTTATGCCCTTCAGGGTGAGTTAGCAGCTGCCCTCTGCACACACATACACACACACACAACCACAGTGAGCGCCGCCGCGGCGACACTGACGAGGCCACGGACACAGCGTACAGCTTTATTTTGGAGGTTACAGCTGTTACATTATCACCACATTAAAACCGTATAAATTAACATAAGTTTGAGGAAAGTTCGTTACTGACAGGAAAAAACATTTTAATTTGGAGTCAGTTCAGCTGCTGCGTCAGGATCAGCACTCAAACGAGAGCAATCAGGACCGAGGCTAATACATAGTCCTGATTGATTGATCGGCAATAAGACATTCATTTCTCGTCACTCTTTTCCATGATCACCTCACATTGTGGATGCACAGTGTGGATAAAGACTAAGAAACAACAGAAACAAGGGATTTTCCTTCATGAGACCTGAAAACTGCAGCCAGATGTTCAAACAGCTGGAAGTTTACACCATTATTTGACTGTCTCACCTCTTCGTTCTCTATCTTCAGCGAGGCCAGCCGTGTCTGCAGCTGTGTGAGCCGGAGGGTGAGCTCAGCCTGGACCTGAGGCTGGGAGGCGATCTGGGTCACCTGACAGGAAGTGGACCGTCAGAAAAACAAACCTCAGACGCTTGTATGTGTAAATTAAAATGGAGTAATACAGGTGTGAGGTACTGACTGCGTCACCCATGTGGGCCTGGAAGCTGAAGCGCTGCGGGGGGCAGAAGGCGGTGGGGTAAAGGCCCAGCAGGCGCTGCCTGTCGCGGGCGGGGTCCAGGCCCTCCACGGCCCCCTCCAGCACCTCCAGCCCCGCCCTCCTGGAGGCTTCAAGGCTCAGCTCGGCGGATAGGTAGGTCCTCAGAGCCCGGCTCAGACTGGAGTGGTACCCTAGGTCACAGCACTGAGAGAGGGAGGAGCTCTGTTCAAGCTACAACCACAACATCTGTTTATGAGGTAAAACACTACAATACCCATGATCCTTTGCTGCAGAGCTGCCTGAACTGAAAACTCAAAACATATTCTACTCGAAATCCTTGTTTATCATGTTTAAACCTGGGCATATGGAGACTTTATTTTGAAAACACCACCCAGCTTCCTGCCTCATAACATAACGTTCACTCACGTCTATGATGTCGGGCAGGTCGTGGATGTAGTACTTGAAGACGGAGGCGTTGGTGGCCTCCAGAGTCAGCAGGTACTCGTTCCTGGCCTTCAGAGCCTTCAGCTTGTTCTCCGAGTATTTCGCTTTCCTCTGATCAACAAACACACAGAAGAGGAGGAGGTTATCAATGGCGATCAATTCATTTGCCCTGTGTGTCCCTCACAGGCTGCCATCCCTTCATCCCTCCTCGGTTATTTATCTCCAATTCACCACCTGGTTAAAAATAGTGGATCAATGTTATTGTTCAGGTGTGAGACACAGATGCAGGTGAACTGACCCCACCCCATCATAATCACCCCTCCCTCCCTCTTCCCTTCCCCCTCCCCATACCTTCTCCCTCATCTTCTCCATCTTGCGGGCGGCGTTGCGTCTTTGGTGGCGCTCTTCTATCCGCAGGCCGAACACAGGCTCCACCCCTCCGCCCGTCCCGGACACGCCCTTCACTCGTCCCTCCTGACGCTCCGCCTCCCGCAGCTTGGTTTCCGCATTGATCGTCTCCGCGTGGTACATGTGATATGTCTTCATCACCTAGGCAACAGCAGCCCATAGCGACAACACAGCCTCAGAAACAGATGGACCAACAACAACAAACAACAACAAAAACAGGAAGAAGATCCAACCAGGTCGTCAGGTCCGACGTCAATCTGGTTTCTGTTTGGACAAGAAGCTTTTAAAGCTGACACAGACTAAAAACGCTGACATCTGACCACCCGTTTTCTCCTTCAAGGCTTTTTTTTTTTTTTTTTTTTTAAACAAACATGAAAAATCTTCTTTGAAAGATGTCGTCATGGAGACGGTTTCTCATCCTCTTTAAAAATGTGACTTTTCTACTTCTCCATTCAAACCCATGGGAAACATCACCTGGTTCAAAGGTTCAAACTGAGCTAACACCTCATCTGCATTTAACAGAGAGGGTACAGTATGATGGACTGTTGCCGTGGGTAACGACAACCCCTGTCTCCTCCTCTCCAAGTTTGTTGCACTTACGGTGTAAAGCTCGTTGAGAAGCTTCATGAGGTCTTCCTGAAGCTGGAAGATGATCTCCTTACTCTGACGGAGGAGAAAACACACACAGGACAAAAACATCATCGACATGCGGTGAACTGTTTCAATTCACAAAGACCTGGTGCAAATAGAAACGAATCGTAATAAAACACAGGTGTTTGTTTTTCTTCTTTCCTTTTCTAATTGGTTAAATCAGATGCAGCTGCGTCACACGATCCAGAGCTTCAGCATCTCGTCTATTTTTACATGTGACACACAGAAAACACTTAGACTGTAAATAAAGTCGAATGAAAACCAGCTCCTCCACAGCTCTGCAAACACATCGACGCATCAGGGTTTTAATGACCAGGACCTGACAGATTCGGGATTTTTTTGGGGCCGATGTCGATTCGAGGGAGTTGAAAAATTCAGATATTAATGAGTCTGAGACAGAAATGTCAATGTAAAGTTAATGATTCTTCATCACAGGATCATTTCATTCTCATGGAGCAGCTCTGAGTGACGGACGACAGCGTTTCCTGTGTCGGTGTGTGGAGGAACAGCAGCAGATAATTAAATGGATCTGACACACACACACACACACACACACACACAACACAAATGAATTCATAAATGAAATACGTGGCGTCCTGAATTTCTTCCTCCTGCATTAAACAGCCGGCTGGGTTTTTGGGGAAGGAGCCACATTAATATTACATTATGCTAAATGACTGTGGAATCCCAGGATGGATGAATCCTGTTCCCATGGCGCCTGCTGAGAAAAGATCAGCTGAGCCTGTCGCCATGGCCACGGGACTGTCGGCGTTGTCATGGCCACTCGGCTGGCTGGCTGTGTGTGCGTCTGTGTGTGTCCGTCCTTCCAGAGCAGGGACACAGGGATGTGATGGAGGTCTGACTGTTTATAGCTGCTGGCAGCCTCTGCACTTTAGTTAGCATGAATAAAAGAGGAGCCGGAAGAGAGATTAATAATGAACACAGAGAGCTGAAGTTGGAGGCGGTGGAGTGTGTGCATGTGCATGTGCATGTGTGTGAGTGTGTGCATGTGTGTGTGTGTTTAATTTGTTAAACTCTGAGGCGGCGCAGCAGAGCTCAGGGGAATACTGACTTTACTTTTCATTAGAATCAACTCTTCTACTCACAGACGAAGAAGAAGCAGCAGCACAGCAGGAGAACACTCAGTTACCCTACTGTACTTAAACACACCACCATGGTGCCTTCACTGGCCTTAAAACCAGGTGTAATCAATATTTTGACAGCAGCTCTGACAACATGACAAATGGGAGCAGCTGAATCTGCAGCAACTCCCGAGATTTATGGAGAGATTCTGTTTGTTGTTTTTCTGTCTGGACACGACTTCACTGTCGTTTTCAGACGGGTTTTTCAGAATAAAAGTCTCTAAAGAGCCCCCATCCGTAACACGCAGGAGCATTTAGGAACTAAATTTCCCAGAATACACCAGTCAACCCAACAAGATGGCTGCACAAGCAAGATGATGTCATTGTACTGTATCACAGATGAGGATGTATCACAGTTTTACAAATGGGGTCTGATTTCAAAGGGGAACAATATTCTGGGACTACTTTCAGCGGCGGATGAATCCACGTCTGGTGATAATCAACAGTTTGCGTATGGAGCTCACCCTCTTCAGCAGCCGAGCCGAGTCCTCGCTGATGTGTGTGAGGCGGGTGATGACGTTGTTCAGGTAGAGGTCGCTGAGGGTGGCGTGGTCCTTACTCTCCCGCCTCACCTGGAGAGAGAGAGAGAGAGAGAGAGAGAGAGAGAGAGAGAGAGAGAGAGTGATATGTCTGAAAAAGTCTAAAGATATAAGAAAACACACACACGCGCACATGGTACAGACCTGGTTTAGCAGCAGGTACCAGCAGTTCACCGGAGAGAGCAGGTTCTGATCCTTTCTGAGAGAGAGAGAGAGAGAGAGAGAGAGAGAGAGAGAGAGAGAGAGAGGAAGAGAGAGAGAGAGAGAGAGAGAGAGAGAGAGAGAGAGAGAGAGAGAGAGAGAGAGAGAGATGTTCAGATAATTAGCATATTCAGATTCTAACCTGAACCCTCAAACAGACCTGTGTCCTTCCTTCAAAATAAAACGTGTCTATACAAAAAACAACAACAAAAAGAACACACACACACACGTGCACACACACACACACGCACTGCTTCCTACTTGTATTGCTGATGGTCCTTCGTGCTGCGAGTCTTGGCCATGAACCTCTCCGCCAGCTTCTCCAGGTTTCTCGAGTACTCGGTCTCGATCTCGGCCTTCTTCCTGAAGAAGTCCTGCAGGTCCTGGAGCAGCTGCACCCGCATCTCGGTCTGCTGCTCCAGGCAGCGCTGCTGCTCCACCAACTGCGCCCGCACATCTACACACACACAAACAAACACGCACACAAATAAACACACACATATGCATGATTTAAACTGGATGGTTTTTGTGCTCGTTGATCTGTTCATCTTTCACACGTCGCTGTTTCTGCGTCGTTCACTCATCCTGAGCGTGGGCTCTGGTTTCCTGCGGCGCTTTGACCTTTTGGTATTTTCCTGACCTTGAAATTCGCTTTGCAGGAGGTTCATTCATTAAAACGTGGCAGCTCAGAGCAGGTTGTTGGTCTTTCTGTTTTGGTGGAGATTGTGAATTTAGACTCAGAACGACGTCGGCTTCTGGTGCAACATCGACTCTGACGAAACACTCAGTCGCAGAATCAGAGGAATAATATCTAAAATGTAAATATGAAGGCGGTCGATGTGTTTAAAGCAGCAACAGAAACACTGTTCAACGTGGTCAAAGCAAAGTAAAGCAGCGTGTATTTATCTCTAAGTGGCTCCTACAGTATCTGTTGTTCACAGCTGCTTTATTTGACATCGACCCCCCTCCTCTCCTTCACTTCATTAAGTCCCTGCAGCGTGTGAAGGCAGCACGACACACACACACACACTGATAAACCCTGCAGCAACGTCTGATTTAAGAAACGCAGACTCTCCAACAGTGTTTACATTTGATGAATCACATGATAACGACTCCAGACAAACACAGGATCAGCGTGTGCAGCCGGTTTATATATATTATTGTACTTGAATGCGTTTTCCTTTAAGTGCATCATCACGTCATGTTTTCCTACGTGATGTGAACATCTTACGACCTGAGGAGCAGCAGAATAAAAACTGAATCAGCGCAGACTTGTGTATAAACGTCTCATTTTAATTATTCGTTTCTGTCGTCGTCGTTCGAATGAAATAAAAACCACGCATTTTGCCTCCGGCTGCAGATTCCAGCTGCTCAGCACCGAGCATCAACCAGACGACAGGATCATTTCCTGTTTCTGTCATGTGACTCGCTCTGAGCACCGTAATGAACTGAAACGGTTTGATGCTGGTTATTTATTTATCACTGTTAATTATTTATATATTTGAAACTGTTTATTCATGTTTAAACCGATGCAAAAGACAGAGACGCGACAATAAAGTCTGAATTTCTGCATTTTATTTTTCAGTTTCCACTGAAATAAAAAGTAAACGTGTATAAAAATGATGATGATGATGTGATTTTGTTAATAACTTGGATTATGTCGTAAACTCAGCTGCAGCTCCGACACCACAGGAGGAAGTGAACGAGTCTCATCAGCGTCAGTGAGCCAATTAAAATGCAGCATGTTGAGACCAGGAGCTGATGACGCAGCTGATTGGCTGACGTTTGAAAAGTGCGTAAAGAAAGGTGGAATTTTCTTTCGGTGGAAATGGATCTGATGAAGTTGGTCTCTGTATTGAAACTTTTGGAGGATTCATCCTCTGGGGATCAGGAAGATTTATTCTGATCGCAGTCGCCTCACGTTTGAGAATCTGGAAACATCGAGTGTTCAATAGAAAACGAATGAATTTCCTGATTTCAATTGTTTAATTTTCTGTCAGTGAACTGATCGATGAAGCAGCCGCTCTTCTTCCTCCCTCCATCCCTTCATCCCTCTCTCTCTCTTTTCATTCCTTCAGAATCACTGATGAACACTGTGCATTTGTCTCTGAGGAGTCACCTTGGACAACATCTTCTGACCGCATTAAAAACACACACACACACACACACACGTACACACACACACACACAGTCAGTCCTACAGTCAGCATGGTAATGCCTGGCTGGTCGTGCTGTTTCAATGCTGTGGATCTATCTGCAGCAGGAGGGAGAGAGGGGCGAGAGACTACAGAATACACAGCAACAACCCCACCTCTCTCTCTCTCTCTCACACACACACAGACACACACAAACACAGACACACACACCAATCCCTGGGGGACCCTATCCACTCCACTACCTGTTGTCTTGGCAACCACACACTGTGTGTGAACCATGTGATGAGGAAGGTGAAGACAAGAGCTCGGATCTGCCGCATCGACACACACACACACACACACAGGCACACACACAGACACACACACACACACGCTGGACATGCTTCATAGATCTCTATAAAAAACTGCTGGAGCCTCTGGTCCCCACAAGTCTATGAGACTCTGTTTGTGTGTACTGTGTGTGTGTGTGTGTGTGTGTGTGTGTGTGTGTATTGATTCTGGCTTCTTTTTTGCTGTTGTTATCTTACTAATTTAAAATGGCTGCTATCACACACTGAGCGTGTGTCGATCTGCAACACTTTCACATAAATGAGTGTCGGCTCCCTGACGCCTCCACCCTGGGCGGAGAGGATCCTCGTCTCGGATTGGTCCGTTGTGACATCGCTAACACGGTGGTGGTCGACGCGTTCCTCTGGTCAGCAGTTTAATCATTTTTTATAAATTGGTGTTAAGCCTCTGGCGAGTGGCAGGTAACCATAGCGACACAACCGATGCTTTATGCAACGCTAAAGGAATAGTTGGACGTTTTCAGAGGTGTGAAAATTTTGAATTCTGTGTGAAAATGGAAGACGTTAAAAAAAATCTGGCAGATGGAGACACTGAGAAAAAAGCTAAGAAGCAAACCAATCAGCAAACAAGAACTCATTAAAAATAAAAACTCATCACATTTGTGATTTCAGCCACAGACTGGTGCTGGTGGTTTAAACCTTTATTCATGTGCGTTTCAGCAAAGTGGCTCCGTTAACAGTCGCTGAATAAGCCATTAGCACTTCCTGTTTGAAATGAATCTGTTGATGTATAGATCATTAACACTGGGTTGATGTGAAACATGATTAACCCCCCCCCCCCCTCCATCACATTCACACCTGGTCATCGCTCTGTATAAACCACAGCTCAGTTGGCCACAGCGCCGCTGGAGCCGTTGGGGTTAAAGGTCACACTCAAGGGCACCACAGTGGTGTTGACAGGTTTAGGTCATCGCTGCTCCCTTCATTTATCCCACCCAGAGTTAATCTGGCACAAACTGGCAACCTTCCAGTCACAAACCAGCTCCTCCAACCTTGACGCCACCGCCACATAACCACGTCCTAAAAAAAAAAAGAGCAGCGTCTGTGATAAAACCTCTAAAAATCACAACAGCTTCCTTTTGTTTCCAGGATCAAACTGCACTTGTTGTTTTGTGGAATACGACAAACCAGCCGGGGAGTCTCTGCGTATCAGACTCTTTTTGCTTCCTTGTGAATCCCATTGGTTCTTTCTGTTGGGATTTCAGTCCTCCACATCGAACGGGGCAGATGTCTGATGATGTGAAGACGATGTGAAGCTTCGCCTCTTAAACGTCCATCAGAGACAGGGCCGCTCCAGAGCAAATGTTTTCTGTTTGGCAGCGGAGGTGTGCTGTATGTCGATAATTAGCAATGATTAGCATGCTAAAATGCTAACTTTAGACATGGGAAACATGCTAGACATTACACCATGTTAGCATTTAGCCGCACAGTGCTGTTAGCATGGCTGTGGATTATTATTTCAGGCTGCAAATAACAATCAAATCCATTATCAATTTAACTGCTAAATCTCAGTTAATCCTGATTTTCTTATAAACCTAATAATAAATGTATTAAATCAAGAAACAAAGTCTGTTGGAAGCAGTGGATTAACAGCAGGCCTGAGGAGGAGAGAGCGTCCGTCTGTGTCGGATGAAGGAGTTTTAATTTTGCAGAGGACTCCAGCAGATCCACTGAGGTGTTGAGATTGTATCAATGAAACTCCTCCGCTTGGATCACAGTCAATTGAAAGTGAATGGAGGACATCCGCCGCGCTTTAGCTTTTGATGTCTGAAACGCTGCCGTCTTAGAAACCTCCTCGTAACACCCCCAACGACAAGACTCAGCCCCTTTGATCAGAGCGGCTACAGTCAGCACCGCACAATGTGGCAAAACACTGACACAGGGGGGAAAAAAAAAAAATCCTGTGCAGACAATGTACCGAGCAAAAATAATCTGTCTCATGAAATCTCTGAGCTGATTCCATCTGAAAACTCCCCAGAGCTCGTTTTGCTGCTTTGGCCGGAGGGAAGGAGCGTCAGGTCACGGGCCGACGAAGGGCAAAGAAGCATTGAAAAGCAGCGAGAAGGATAAAGCTGATGCACAATCATCAATTTCGCTTTATATTCTTTGTTTAAAGTGAGAATTTGCATATAAATAAGAGCCTTTTTTCTGCTTCTTAGTCACATGAAACACCTTTGTTTCTCTACATCAGATCATTAGCTGGTTAGCATGCTAACTTCAATAGGAGAAAAGATATAGAAGTGAAGTGTTGTTGAACTCACAATGTTTCTTCTAGACTCACAAGTCAACAACTGCTAATGCGAACATCAGCTAAGTAGCTACAAACCCACATAAAGCTCCTTTAACAGGACGCTGATACAATCCTGTGTCGGTGCTGCTGTTCATTGTAACCGGAGAAAGCATCAGTCTTGCATGTTTTCAATTTTGGTTTTAGCCAGTGAAGCATAATGAGGAGAGATAAAAGGTTTTGACTTGAGAGTCATTAACATCAGAACTTAATGAATCCAGGTTTTATAGAGGCCCGGGAGCCAGATCCGAAACAGTATCAGCAATTAGGCCCCAACCCCGCCCCAGCATAAAGAGACTAATCAACAGTTAATCAATTTAATCTGATGATCAATTTGAAGAAAAATGCCAAATATTCTTGTTACTTTGCGTCGTCGTGCACGATAATAAACTGAATCCATCTGGGCTGATCAGATGCAGCACTGTACCAAAGACACAACTTCACCTTGAATTCTTCACTTTTTTAGGCCGTTTCAAAGATTGTTCATCAATTAAGTTGAGAAAGTGACTGTCACATTAATTGATTCCATCATCTGTTGTCAGATGACAGACTTCCCTCCGTCCTTCGCGACTCCCTCTCCACACTGAGGGAGCGCTCACTTCCAGCTGCTGATGAGGAAACTGACTGACTCATTAATTATCCTGCAATTCATTATCTGTCCAAACCTCTCCTGTGTTTCACCTCTGTAATGAGAACCGTGTTTATCTGCAAGAAGATGAGGATGAGGAGGATGAGGATGCCGCAGGAATAATGTTTGTCAGGCTCTCTTTGGAGAGAGATCTTGGAGAAGAACCTGCTGTGGTTCCTCTGAGGTTACAGGTCGCCTCTTGACGTGATCTCAGACTCCAAGATGTTGAGATCTGGAGATATTTCTCAAAGGTCCGGTCCCATCTTTTCTTCAGTGGTCAACAGTAGAGGCAGAAACGTTCCCCTACCAAAGGAGACAACGTCAGAGACAACCTGTAAATCTAATTCACTGCTGTTGGACTTTAGTTATACTTTGGACATTATCTGCTCAATCAGACATGAGACTGGCGGGACTGCCAAGCAAGTCAGCTTCAACGATGGTACATTGGCAAACTGCACAAACAGCTTCTGATCTGCACTTACATAATGGAGGGGCAGGACTAAGGGGTAGAAACGGGATTGGGTTTAAGACTCTGACTTTATTGTTGGACACGTTGATGACCTGCTGCAGGACGAATCTCGGATCACTGAGACTGAGGAGGCCACGACTTCTGATCAAACCTCCAACTCTTCCTCACCTAGCTTCCCTCATCCTTGTGTCCGACTCATCAGTCCAGAACAGCTGCATCTCCACGTTGTCTGTCTTTATGGATAATAAGTGAGTCGCTGTTTTTGTTCCTGTCATCTCTGGCCTCTCTTTCATGACGTCTTCTGACCAGACTTCTCCAGACTGTAGATGCCTGTACCAGGATCCCACTGGTGTCTGGTCTCTGCTGGCCGTCTGCTGGCTTTGAAGGGAAGTCGGCTTGATGTCTTTCGTCTGCCATTTCCTCCCGTTTGGATCCTTTTTAGATCAGACTGTCCTCCACCTCTTCCCCTACAGAGCATTTTCTATTTCACCGAAGGATTTCGGTTTAATCTACACATTAACCTGTCGATAATTAGGACCTGTTTACAAATCCCTGAAGCTTTGCATGTGCAAAACTGGAAATGTAAGACTCGCTGTTTTCCATCGACACCCGATGAGATGAAAAGACAGAAACACCTGGTGCGTATAAATATAAATATATGTGGGTGTGATGTCACAAGATCAGGAAGCTGACCGTTGCCATGACGACCAGGTTCAAGGACACAGGGGCACACAGGAGTACTGCTGGATCATGATTAAGGAAGGGACAGCGACACGTACGCGCTGATGGCAGCTCTCCAGAACGTTTACTCAGTGAAGAGTCACTTCATTACCTCATCCTTTCTTTCCCTTTCTCTCTTCTATCCATCTATCCATCTATCTATCTATCTATCTGTCTGTCTGTTTGTCTCTCTCTCCATCTGTCCTGCAGGTATACAGATGTGAGGTCACTAATCAACCGCATGCACACGCAGGCAAAAAGAGAAAAGACACGAGCTGCAGCCGCCGGCGCAGCGTGCGGCAGGAAACACTTCATCTCTGCCTCCTCTCCTCCTGCAGAGCTCTTTCTTTTTTTCCCCCTTTTCTCCTCTTTTTCATTTGCATTTTCTCATTAAGACGACCCCCCCTCCTCTCCCTCCCTCCTCCTCTCCCACTCCCTCCTTCATCATCTCAAGGTGTCACACAGTCACCGGCGAGGTGACGGTCCGGCACACGAAGCAGGAGGAGGAGGATGCTGAGCGCAATTCAAACCAGAGTATTATCAAGCACACAAATATGTATTGTCAGCACTGTGCATAATCCTGCTGCTACCTTTCCCAACAGGCTCACCTCACCTCGGCGAGGAGGCCCCACCTCCTCCTCCTCCTCCTCCTCCTCCTCGTGAGAGAGCGGCGGTGGCCTCCTCCTGTGTATACATTACACACCACCTCCTCTGTCGGCCAATCAGGAGCCGGAGCAGGGAGGCAGACTTGGAAAGCACATAGTTACAACGGCGGATCTATACGTTGGGCTCTCGGCAGGAGGCGACAGGGACGCAGAGAGGGCCGGGCTGCCGGCCGAGCGGGGGCTTTATCCGAGCGGTCATTACAATGCAGGGCATCCCCGAGTGTGTTTTGGCAGGGTGCCAGAGCAAGGGCCACATGCACACACACACACACACACACACACACATTCACAAACACACTCACAAACACAAACAGAAGCAAACAGACACACACTCCTCACTCGGGGGCTGTAACGCTCTCCACTACTCTCCATTAAATTTAATCACTCAAAGTCTGCGTCGATTCATTGTGCGTTCAAGTGTGTGTGCAGAAGCAAAAAAGAGGGTTTGCAGGGGGTAAAGAGGGATGAAAAGAAAGAGAGAAAGAATAGAGTAAACACACATCTCCTCCTCCTCCTCCTCCTTCTCTTCGTCAGAGTTAGAGGAGATGGTGTGGATTTTTTAAAAAGCTCCTTTTAGAAGAAGCAGAAAGCGATGGCGCCGGCGATGGTGTGGGCGTAGGTGACAAGTGAATATGGAAGAAAAGTGTGAAGAGCCATGTGGAGAAAGAGAGAGAGAGAGAGAGAGAGAGAGAGATGGAGGCTGCATGGGAGAGACAGAAGAAGAAATGTCATCAGTGAGATCAAGGCTGTGCCCCGGCCTGTGTCTGATGGCATTTGCAGGTGTCCGAATGAGGTGTCGCGCTGGTAAAGGTCGGACATTTTGAACTGTGCCAGTACAGCAGGTGAAAAAGGGGGACACAACAAAATCTGGCAACCCCTCCTCCTCCTCCTCCTCCTCCTCCCCCTCCGGTGCAGAGAGCGAGGGGGAGAGACGGAGGCAGCCTGTTAAAGAGTTGTAGTTTTCATAAAAAGGTCATTTGACTTGTCCATCAGCCGGCACAACGAAGCGAGGATGATGGTAACCATGGAGCCGGGAGGAAGAGGAGGAGGAGGAGGAGAGGGAGGAGGAAGAGGAGGGGGTTGTCCCATGGTCATGGCAACCACTATTTCAGAGCTGAGGTTGTCATCATCACCATCACCTAAAGACATGTGACCAGTTTAGCACCAGGGCCATCAGGTAATCTATGGAGACCACACACACACGCACACGCATACACACACACACACACACACACACACACACACACACTGCTGCAGTCACAGCCTCAGAGGAATACCAATAGAACGACTCCCAGACGAGGACACACTCGCCTCAGGTCTGAGTGTAAGACACTAAAACACACACACACACATGGGCGAGAGAGATCAAGATGCATGCACACACACACACACACACACACACACACACACACAGACATACACACGGTATATATAAATAAAACCCATCCTCCTCCTTCTCCTCCCCCTTCCTCCCCCCTCAGGCGCCATGCAGCACTCAGGATGAACCCAGAAATCCTGACGTCTCACACTGAGGTGTCAGCTCCCCTACACACACACACACACACACACACACACACACACACTGAGCTGGATCCACTGCATGGGCATGAGTGGTGAACATGCTGGCAGACAGTGTGTGTGTGTGTGTGTGTGTGTGTGTGTGTGTGTGTGAGCGTGCCTAGGTGAGAGGAGGTGGGTGTGCCTGTGAGCAGCGGCTGCAGATGTGCAGGAGCGGCTCGTAGTAAAACACACTGATCTTACCTTTGACTTGACTCTCGTACTCAGCGAGGATTTCTTTGTCCTTCTTGCTTTTGTTTGAGTTTGACATGTCGCCACGGCGCAGGTGACTGATCGGCAGGTAGGCAGGGAAAAAAACTGAAGAAGAAGAAGCCAAAAAAAAAAAAAAAAAAAAAATAGAAATCCTCCTTGTTTTATTTCCCTCCGCGTGCACCGCCCCGGGCTTCAGCCGCCAACATGCTCCTTAGATCCATCCAGTGCCGCAACAACACAGCCAGTAGTGGCCCCGCACCTCCACGCTGAGGAGCAGGAGGAGCAGCAGCAGCAGGAGGAGGAGGAGGAGGAGGAGGAGGAGGAGGAGGAGGAAGAGGAGTGGAGGGAGGGGAGACGCGCGTGAAGAAGCACGCACCCTCTCACGGAGAAATTACCCACTCGTGTTTGCCGGTGGAGCCGGAGCCGCGGGAGTCATCCTGCCGGTGGAGACACGAGAGTTAGAGGTGGTCAGGAAAAGCTGCGGAATTAGCGCAAACATGCGGTCATGCACACGCACGCATCCACACGCGCACATGCACCGGTCTGCAGGGAGGGAGGAGGGAGGAGGGAGGGAGGGAGCACCGGGCGGGCACACGCCCACTAGGTAGAAATGCAACGGACCACACACACACACACACACATGCGTTTAACAGGAAGACACACACACACTCAGTGAGTCACTCACACACACTCCGGTGTTTGATGTTTCCGTTACCCCCGCCGTAACCTTTAACACACACACACACACTCAGCCGCACGCGCGCACGCGCACGCAGACAGACGGAGGGGACGGACAGGAGGGGAGGAAGGGAGGAGGAGGGGTTCAGCCCTCCGCGCGCGTGGAGATAATACCAATAAAAACGGTGTAAATGAAATGCCGGTGAGGAAACGATGGGTGTGTCCACACGGGGAGAGGGGGGAGGGGGGCGGGAGCAGGGCCGTGATTGACAGCTGCGGCGACCAGTGAGTCACAGAGCGTCAATGGAAATGAATGAATGTAGCAGGCAGAGAGAGAGAGAGAGAGAGAGAGAGAGAGAGAGAGAGAGAGAGAGAGAGAGTACTTTTGTAGCAGATCTAACGCAGTGACAGATTTGTCTTCTTCGTCTTCAGACTCACCTGTAGATCTGGAGGCAGGTGTGTGTGTTCACCTCAGCATCCTCTCTACTGTGTCAGTGTCTCCATGGTGACCTGAGGTCTGCAGGAGGAAGGGGAGGAAAATGTAAATACAGTGGAGAAGCAGGATCAGTCTGTTAACCATGTGCATGTATGTATGTGTGTGTGTGTGTGTGTTACCTCCACCAGGTGGCAGCAGAGCTCGTCTGTTAGCCAACCTGTGGCCATCACCTCTCCTCAAAACATCTGCACACAACAGTGACTTATGCTGGACGTGATGCTGTCGAGCAGGAGATCAGCTCCACGTGTTGAAACCAGGAGATGAACACACGTTCTTCACGGCGATCAGTGGTAAGACAAACAAGGTGGAGGAGCTCAGACTGAGCCGGCGTCTGACACGATAACACGCCGTGGCTGAGCTCGTCTAACGGGGTGAAAGAACTCTGACCTCCACCGCCCTCTGCAGAGAGCACAGCCAGGTTCCTGCAGCAGGAGGAGAAGAAGAAGACAAAGAAACACAACTCAAACAGGGCTGTCCTCCAGAAGTGTGGTGTCTCCTAAGCAAGATGATGGGTTTCTTCAGGAAAACCATCTACAAGCCATGACCTGTGACCTTAGATGACCGCTCTGATCACTATAAGGGTGGTGGGGGCGGTGCCACCCCTCCGGCTCTGCACCTGATAAGCCTTAATTCCCTTAAAAATATCTTAAATGAGTCTGGACCATTTCCTGGTTTTGTCTGGAGTCCACCAGGACGTCCACAAGGACACATGGGAGGACCCGTCTCCACACCCTGAGAGCCGCCGCCACCACCACTGCTGCTTTAATGAAGACCAGCAGATCGTATCGTAATGTATGGGATGTAATCTGTAAATACACATGCTCGTCAATGCATCCTGTTAAGGAGCAGAGACTTAATAGTCCTGTTTGTTGTATAGTTTCCTGTTGTTCAGTCTTATCTGTCCTGGGCAGAAAAACAGGAGCCAGGGTCTGAAGACCTGAAATAGAAACGCTCAGGGTTCCCAAATGTTTACGCTGCAGGTCAATGAGTTTCCACTTTTTTGGCCCATTATGTGGTTTTCTAAAATGGACAACATCAGTGACTTTTCCTGGGCCTCTCTCTCTCCTCTGGTGGCCTGAACGGACCGATAATTTGTCAGTGCTTCCTGGACTGAAATCACTGACGATCACTGTGAAGGTGATGTTAAAAAGACCACACCTCCCCAGAGAGATGAATCCAGTCCGATCGGGACTGGAGACTAAAAACAGCTGAGCAGACTTGCCACCGTCTGGACTGCAGTGGGCTGTGATGGAGCCGGTGTCGGTCTCATTCTCACTCGCCACATCTGCTCATTTCCTTTTTGCTCCTGCTCCTCCTCCTCCTGCTGATGTTTCCCCTCCCTCCTTCCCTCCTTCCCTCCTTCCCACCTCGTTACTTCCAGAACCTGCCACTGTAAACTGCTTAACTCCCCCACAAGTCCCCATGCGCGACCTTTGACCTGGTTACCTCCAGCCCACACATCTCTCCATCTCCTTTTCTCTGCAGCTTTGAAAACCTTTTACATCCATAACTTGAGACGACCTGCTAAACACCAACTCTCTCTCCAGTCAACAGAGAACGCACTTTGAAATCTGAACTGGCTCTGTTTTGTTTTTGAACCCTGAAGGACCCACACAGGAACCGAATCGTCAGAGGCGTGAAAGGTGAAAAGAAAAGTAAAAGTGAGAGAAAATCTTTGGGCAACATCAACATTTGGCGGCGTAACAAAGTGTCAGCACAGGAGCAAGGACACAGAGGGAGAAGAAGAAGAAGATGGAGAGAGTTCAAGTTTCTGTTTTTTTGGAGAGAAAACAGATCAGACCTGATGTGCTCTCTCTCCAACTCTCATTCTGTTTGCTGGAAGGATATTGAAACGACCTTAAAAAAACATTTCCAACCATTATTATCTGCTGCAGTCAGAGCTCAGAGCCACGATCATTTATACAGGGTTTTTCTTTGTGTTCAAGTTTGTGTTGCTGTGCAGGAGTCCTCCGCTCTGCTACAGCTGCACAAGTGGAAATAACATCCAATCTACGTCATCGTTCAATAAAATGAATCACGAATGTCGTCCGTCTTCTTTCTGCAAATGCCAGACAACGCAAGACACGATAAGGGATTTATTTGTTTAATTGAACTGGTGTAAATTAAAAACTTCGACCAGGGTCTAAAAAAAAAAAAAAAGGAGAAATCATCCCTGTGACGGTGCTCGATCACGACTCGGCTGCGTAAATGAACTCCATCATCTTAAGGATAAAAAAAACAGAATGAGGGCTAACGTGCCGCTGGCGTTTCTCCTAACAACATAGATGAAGCTCTCACGCGAACTGTACATATCATTTCCACCTGCGGGAGGCTCGGCACGGTTACTATACATTCCTGCAGCCGACCTGAGTGTCAGATCCCTCCATAAATGGGAAAGGTGGAAGGAGCAGGATGACCCAGGGAAAGAGATACAACTCTAACTTATACACAGAAAAACAAAACAGACGTGATTAATTATTACATCTGAAATACTACTGGGGCTTTCCAGTATTGCACATCTCTGTAAACACATTCCACACATGTTAACAACACACACACACACACACACACACACTGTAAGACACTGTCTGGTATAGATTAGGAGAATAAAACAAAGGCAGGCTCAACAAAAGCTTTGGAGGATGAAGATGGAGCACTGGGAGATATTTAGTCTGTGTGAATGTATTAATGTATATAGGAGCGGGAGGCCAACGAGCCCCCCACCAGAGTCGGTCTGTATCAATACCTCTGTGTGAAGGGGCCGCTTATAAGACCATCAGATGACTGACAAGAGACGCACAATGTCCACAATGAGACACAAAATGAGCACAGATGTCTAACAACAAACTGACTACAAAGAGAGACATAACAACTACAAATGGGGATATATGAAGACAAAGAAACCCGTAAGAACTACAAATGGACTTCCTACAACTACAAAAAGACCCATAATCACAATGACCACAAAAACACTGTGACTCCAAAGACAGTTTAAACAACTACAAAGAGATGCATAATGACTACAAACACACAATAAGAGTCCAATGAGACTATTAACGATGTGAGACGCTACACAGAGTCTCTTTGTAGGAAACTGTGAAGAGCCTGAAACAGCTCTGACTGTCCACGGTGTCAGGACTTTGTTCTTCCTTCTCTCACTTTGAACTTTCTGTGAGTTCTTTGCAGCGATTATCTCCCCAAGTAATTAACAGCTAAAGTGGTGAAATATGCACCAACACACACACCGACACACACACACACTCACATATTCACAGACACACAGTTGGGTTTCAGGCCAAAACCTCTGATAGTGATTAGGTGTTTAAAGTCTGCTTTGGAGGAACTGCAGGGTTTCAGTGCTGGATCTGCACAAAGTCTCATAACGCCCTCACTTGCGCTTCCAGATTACCTGATCCGACATGATCCGTGTTTGATCCTCGTTTTATTACAGTGGCTCCGTGTCAGTGGGCAGACAGCAGCAGCCTCAGGGAAATTCTGTAAACTACCTCCTGCACGCCAACGAGGCTCAGGCCTGAGATTCACCGGCTGCACTTCACCTGCACCTGCAGCAGCAGCCAATACTCAAACTGTCAATGCAGCAGTGAACCAAAAGAGTGGAGCTCAAAATGACACACGCAGTCTGTTAGCTTAGCACGAGGGCAGGAAACACACCTAGGAGAACAGTTTAACTGAGACACAAGTGCTTCAGTAAATGAGCCACAGCAGCCATTAACCTGCTGTTCATTAAAACCTCACTAAGATATAAATAGAGAGGAAGAGGAGGAAAACTAACGGGTCACCAAGAGGTTGGAAACATAAACCAGAATCCTAGTGATAACAAAATGTGTCAGTACAAACCAGATCAGTATCCACAGTGAGTGGACTCCCAGCAGAAAGACCACACGTGTACAGTAACTGGAGGCCATAACGAACCACAGACCTGGAAACAAATTATATTAAATCAAGGATAAAATGAACTCTGTGGAATAAGTCAGAACAAACGGTGATATAAAGAGCAGTCTGTGTAAGGTCAGCGCTGGTAAGTGGCTGTAATAAACTACTCCCTGAAAACTTATGCTCATAAAAGTCATAGTGTCTTTACAATTAAAAAGCACAACACCCCTGGGTGAATCTGAAATACAAAAAGTTCTTCTTCTTACCAGACGTTTCTGTTTCCAAAACGTTAAAACAGTCACCTCCTCAGACTGGTCTGAAACATAAAGAGTTCAATTGACAGTGATACACAGCTTCACATTTAAGATGACTTAAGCCTATTTTTAATTTTTGAACAATCAGTTACAAAAGTTGCTGCAAATAGTCACCGATGTTTAATTGTCATGTTTGTTACATCTTTTTCTCATTATAATAACTGTACTGGGGGGTGGGGAGGGGGGGTTCTCTCCTTCATTTCTTCGTCCCCTCATCAGTCACCTCCGTCTTATGTAACAAGCTTCATCATGGCTCCGTTTTAATGGGCCAACATACAGAACATGTCCATCCATTAAGATAACGATCTGTTTACGTGCCTCCATTATTGTCTGACATGTGTATTACTGCATCTCTAATGACTCATATAATTTATTGCGTTGAATTCATTTGCGCTGCCTTTCGGTTCACAACACAATCTGTCTATAATGTTGTGACTAATCTGAACTTTGAAGACTTTGTTGACAAATCTCATGAAAATGCCAAAAACTAATGAGGTCCCGCTCACTTCTACTGGGGGTTGATTTTCTTGCTAAAGACCATTTTCCTCTGTCTGACATTAACCAAATAATTTACAAAGGGAATGAAGAGTTTCTACTTAACTTTATTGATAATGTTTCTAGCTCTATCACAATGTCAGATTTAAAATTTTGTGGCCAAATACTTGATCGACTCGATGATGGTGCACATGGTTAACATTTTAATGCTAAACCTTCATATACTAGTAGTGATTTTATGCTAGCAAACTGACAGTTAGCATTTAGCTAAAAGCCTTCTGAGTTGCTAATATGGCTGTTGCCTGTTAGTCTTGTTGAAAAATGAATTAAAATCAAAATAATGACGTGTTCATGATTAAAATTAGCACTGCCATTCTGAACATGCTAATAAGCTAATGTTAACATTTTAGCTCAAAGCTTGCAGCACTGCTAATGTGGCTGAAGACAATTTGCCTTGTCATTATGAACATGCTACTATGCTAATGTTAACATTTAGCTCAATACTTTTAGAGCTCCTAACATAGCTGCAATGAGTGATAGATAATAAACGTGTTGGACAGTTTCTTCCTCATAACACACAAAATCATGACAAAATAAGTAAATAAAACAGGAAGTAGAGTGTGAATAGTGAGATCCTGTGCATGTTTGTAGCTAAAGCTAGCTAGCTGGAGGCAGGACAAGTGTAATATCTGGTCTCAGTCAAGGAATAACCGTGGTTTCTAGACTTGTCCAGATTAAACAAACATTATTTTGTCAAATGGAGCTGGGCTGATGGTCTCTAGTCTTGATGCTAAGCTAAGCCAACAGTGTCCTGGCTGTTTGTTCATATCAACTGTGCGGACATGAAAGTTTCTCATCTAACTTTTGGGCAATAAATCAAAAATGCAACATTTTCAAACTATTTCTAAAGGGAAAGATAACTTTTTTTTCTATTTTTTTATTCTACATTGAGTTCGGCACAAAGTCTTTTGCATTATGCAGCGTGCTCATTGTATAAACAGATCTGTGCTGGAGAAGATTATTGTAGCTCTGCTCTAACAAACACAACCGAGAGGATTGGCCCTGCGGCGAGAGCATCCTGAAACATACACACACACACACACACACACACACACACAGACAGCACATAGGTTCAAGGCCAGCCGTGAGTGTTGTTTTATGTGTGGGTGGTACAGTATATTATCTTATTTGTCTGGGGCCAATTTGCTGCAGGCTCGATATCTAAATGCTCAATTAGAGTCATTTATCATCAACACACAATCTCAAAGACACACAACATATAGCCTGTGTGTGTTTCAGGGCTTTGTTTAAAACAAAAATAAGCTGGTGAAAAGGCCAGCTATATGAGAACCAATTGTCTTGGGTAGTTAAAAAAAAGGGTTTTATTCGACATGTGGAAAAAAAAATCAATGTACGGTGGCCCTGAGGTGCAAATCTAAATGGCACTACAGAAAAACAGCTACTTACAAAACAAATCAACAAAAGGTAAACACTGAAACAAAAAAAGAAAGTCAATTTAATTTCGGCAGCGCAAATTAGATGAGTCAGTATCACATGTTACGAAACCAGAGGCCAACAAGACGACATCCAAACTGTATTTACATCCATCTAGTTTTGTCCTGTTTCGTTCACTTGCTCTGTGAATTATTCTCTTCTTTCTGTTCCATCATATGTGACTTGTTGCAGTAATTAGTTTTTTGTAATATTAATATTTTTTTGGTGAGTTTTGCCCCGGGCATGGGGTGGGGTGGGGTGGGGGCACCAGATGGGCTCCAGCCTCTGAAGAATGAGGAGACATTTAGTGGTGAAAGATGAAAACACTAAACAACCAAAAGGCAACACATGATTTCTCTTTTCTGATTTTTTTCTTACTGCTCCTGATCCTGATCAATTTCTTTACATACTGAGTATCTTCCAAACACATCCAGTCCAGAATTAGTTTTTGTTTATTTCCACCTTTGTGGCGTTCTGTGTAGACGCTTCTTACATCACACAGCAGAGTGCACAACCTGCATCTTTGATCATTACCCATAATATTCTGTGTATTGTACTGTTGTATTTACTCTAATATCTGTGCAGATGAGTGATGTGGCTTTTGCCTGCACTCAGACAGCCTCTCTTCATCAACAGTGTAAACAAAATACTGAAATTCAGGTGCATTTTTTGAACTGAAAGCCTCTTAGACGTCTGACTCATCTGCAGAACGTCATAGAAAAAAAACTAGACACACAACAGCTGCAAAGATAAAGACACGTAAACTACATGTGTCTTCATTTATGAAGAGTTGCAGAGACAGAAAACAACCTCAGAGATGCAAAATACTGAAATGTGAAACAACACAACCATAAAAGACACACAAAATGACCACAAACAGAAACAAAGAGATGCCGTTTTACTGCTGAGAGACAAACATTAGGCAAAACATCTAGAAAAAAAAGCTAAACAACAGATGAACTACATGACTACACAAATGCAAAGCGACAACAAAGATTAACCACAAAGAGATGCAACACAACAACAAACAGATGCAACTAACTCCTGATCACTATAAACAGACACAAAATGTCCACAAGAAGAAGAACGAGGGCAAACAAAAAGACAATAAAAGTGTGTCATTTTCTGTTGCGTCACACACTTTGTTTTCCATTTCCAGGTGTGATGCCCTTTGCAGGTGAAAGTTTGACTCTTCATCATGTCCTCATTTTTATTGCATGAGATTCCTACGAGATTCTATTTCCTGAGGGCTTTACTGTCCTAGAAGTGATTTCACAGGAGGAGAAAACACGTCTGAGAGAATCACTGAGCAGCTGCTACAAATTGCACGAAGCACCAACGCACGAACCAAACCTCTGCTGCCACGATGTGCTTATCTGAATATTAAAAATGAAGTGAAACACCCTCAAAACGTTGATTGCTGTTAATATGATCTCAAACCCAATCCAAGTATTTTCTTTTTTCCTTTGATATTATTGTCTTTCATCAGCTCGGTGTAAACTTGACTTGTGCATGAAAATTGAGGATATCAATCATGTTTGTTTATCTACAAACGTTTATCACACATTTCTCAGTGGTTAAACTGCTTTCTGGGACCATGAGTTAAATCTGGAGTCGATCCTGCCCCCGTTGGGGGGGGGGGGTTTACACAGTCTTTTGACAAATATAAGTATCCAAAAACGGCTTCATCCTCTTTTGCACAGTAATCATTTTCAAAAGTGTGTCAGTTCCCAGTGACTGTCAATGTTTCTCATGAGCCACAAAGACAAGAAATGCTCTCTCACATGCCCTCTGGGATTTACACACATTAATAAATCATCACAGCCGACAAAGACAGGAAAAACACGCAGTGCAGCCACCCTGTCCACCATCTTTAAACTACTTTGCCTTATTCCCCGGTGAAAACAAAGAGCCGAGGTGGAATCAGCTACTACAGAAAAACTGGGTTAAATTTGACCAGAACGTGACGGTGGGAGAGGGCTTTGACATATGAGGAACAGGATGTGACCGAGTGACCCTTGACCCCCAACAGGCCCCTGATGTTCCAGATGTAAACATCCCATGCCACAGTCCTGTTCTATAGCACTGTTTTTTGTATCATTAATGCACAGCAAAAACAGATAACACACACACGAAACAGGCAGACAAACACTGGACAGGATCCAACTCAGCCTGGGAAAATGATTGTTGTTCATGTAAATGAAAATGAACGATATGGACAAACCCAGTGTGGTTCACAGTCTTCAGACTCTCTCATCTCACAGTTTCCCAAAGGCCTGCGAGTTACAGGTGTGAAATAAATTAGTATCAATCCAGCATTGTTAGCCATAAATAAATTAGGCTACTGAACGGCCAAGTGTCCTTTGGCTTCACAGGGATCTTTACTTTGGAGACACAAAACCACAACAACAAAAAGACTCTGATTCAAATCATAAAAGGACACAAAATGACAGGAAAAGAGACAAAAATGACAATAAAGAGACAGAAAATCACCTAAAAGGGCTGCAGAGCACTGACCAGGAGCTGCACAATAACCTTTGGAATACGAAAACTGACCATATTCAGATATAAAATGGCCACAAAATTATTCAAAATCAATCAATCAATCAATTAAAATATACAAAATAACCAGAAAGAGACTTGATATGACCACAAAAGGACAACAAACAAGTACAGGAGAAAATGGACGATGGAAAATGGCCATGAAGACACTTGAAATGGCCATATAGCAGAGAGAATGGCATCAAAGACATACAGGGATGAAAAAACATCAGTTGTTTTTGTGCTTTTCTGATATTATATGTTCAGGCATCTTTATAAAACAGCCATGAAACATAATTATCTTTGAAAACACAGGGTCGACTCTGGATAAGCAAAAACATGTGATTAGGTTTGTTGAAGAGAACTGATAAAAAGCTGAAGTGGTGGTGCAGGACAAGTGGTTCACAAGCAGCATTTCAGATTATTTTTATCCATCCATCCATTTTCTGCACCCACTTATCTGGTGCAGGGTCAAACCAGGGGTCCGGGGCTCGGCGTTCAGAGCAAAGCATTGTTTTTGTCGGCACTATCACCATGTTAAACGAGAATTAGTTCAGGATAAGTGACCGAAACCCCTCCTCCTCCTCCTCCTCCTCCTCTCTCACTGCCACACTTGTTGAAAATATAATAAACAGCCCTTCTCCCACATTCCTGTATTCCCAGAGCAGGGATTTCACAGGGGCAGTCTGGGCATGTGAGTGTGAAATCTACTAAAACCAAACCACAGCCCTCCAGCCTCGCAGGTTTCCAGCTTGGAAAGAAATGAGGTCACTCCAGGAAGAGAATAAACAAACCCCAATTTTTATGTCAGGGTTATGATAATATACATTTGACAGTGATTAAAATTCCTGCACTGCGTGTCAATCATGAGGTGGATTTTAGTGGATGAAATTTGGTTCAGATTTTCAGGATCTCCTCAGGATGAACCGTAAGAACTTTGGTGACTTTTCCTGCAGCTCCGTCGTCAGGTCAAAGTTTTGGTTTGTCCAAAATTTACCTGCAAAAATAATAACATCTTGTGTCAGTGCTAATTGTAGACACAGTCGGCAGCATTTAACTTTCATGAGTGCTTGTGCATTTAAAGTAAACAGGAGCAGCAGGAGCTGCTAATAGCTAATTCTGCATAGAAAACACATGATCTCAAAAGAAAACACCAGTACCTACCTATTACAATCCAGTCTTTTCCTCTCGGTGGCTTTAATTTCTTCATGTTGGTTTCCAAATACACATGTATGTTGGTGTTAGCATGTGTCCATGTCTCTGATTTGCCAAAAACATTCTTGACTTTGACAATTTTTGTACAAAAGTCAAATAAAACACTGAGGCTGATGAAAAGAAAAACTAGCAGGGAAGGTCTCAAAAGATCCACGTCGTCCATTCTGAATGGTGAGTTCAAAGAGAAACAGGAGATAATTGTGACTGTAATTATCGCTGTGAGCGTGAGAAATTACCCACATTGATTCTCTGGATGGGATTCAAATTACCGAGCCGCGCAGGTAGCCACTCATCCCAGAGGCATCTTCAAAGCACTGAAGAACGTGTTCAAGTATCTACAATGAATCGATTCAACGGACAATGTTCACCGTGAAAAACCCTGCAGCTCTTATACATTTCCAGAAATCTGAAAAATCAATTGACAATTCAATTCGACTGTAACCTCAACTCTGTGCTGTCACTAGTTTTCTTCTCCCTTCACACAGTCACCAGTCCAGCAACCCCACATACGGACCCAGTGAACCCAGTGAAAGTCCAACATCTTCCCCACTCTCATCATCTCCTGCTTCCTCAAATCAAATTGTCACTATGTTAATTAACCCAGGCTCATGATTAGTCCTCAATACACGGACTGATTTGAATTAAATTACATTTTCCCAGCCTAAATGAATGAAGCTGGAACAGAAAAAAAAAACCAGACACACTGATGAACCAGTATAAACCACACACACACACACACACATACACAAGACATACAGACAATTCACAGCAGGACATCTGGATCAAAACGCCTGGATCACGTCCTCTGGGACCTAAAGTCGACCACAGAGCGTTAATAAGCCCTTTATAAAAGCCTCCGTTTAAACTGTCAGGATCTAGAGGCCTGAAAGACTTCATCTTGATTTCCCAAGCTGCTACTGACCACGATGTAACACAGAGGACACTAGAAAACAGTTTTCCTGGCATGTCATCTTGCATGAATTTAATTGGCAAAATCATTCTCTGTGAACATTGGACTGCGCTGTGGCAAAACTTGTGCCGGGTTCAACTTTCTGTCCCTCTTTGTCTCCATGAAGTGAACCCATTAAGTGGATTAGAGCTTGGCAGAGATCAGAGCTGATCAGTTTGGACAGATCTCACCGTGAAACAGCTGATCAGACTAACCTCCTATCATCCTCTCAGCACGGCCAACTGCACACACACACACACACACAGAGTCTTAACGACCTTTTATGTCTGACAGTTGAACGCACCGCAGACGCACAACGTGAGTTCGGAGTGTACATGAACACAACACATGACATAGAGCTCACAGGAACTGAATGTTCCCCGTCCTGACTGTCACAACATAATCTAAGAGCTCCTATAGATAGTGATGTAAATTAGAGTAGTGTATATTTATCTCTCTGAAATAACACACACATACCAGCTGTGATTGACTCATTAACCTCGTCTGCTGCTTGTAGGAAAGAGCATCCCAAAATATACAGATGTACAATTAATGCCGTCATGTTATGAGGGGAGTTTTATAGAAAAGATAAACATGGTAAATCTTCTTGGTTGCACCCACACACTAACAATATACAATGCTCTGCTGCACACGGCTCCTCAGCTGAAGCTAAAGCTAGCATGAATTGTAAATGGTAATGGTAAATGACAGAACCAGACTGACAGTTCAATTGATTACAATATTGTTCCAATATCAACTTGGAATTAGGGTTCAAATACCAGTTCAGCTGCGACCCAGAACGACCCAAACACCGAAACCTGAGAACACCTCTGTAAGACTCCAGACGTCAGAGGGTTTATTCACAGAGTTGATGCATTTCTTACACTTGGACCATCAGCTGGGAGCCTCATCCAGAAACAGAGCGTTCTTCACTGCACTGACCGTTTCATGACTTTAATTAAAAGGCCGTGCTAGAGTCAGATAAAAGTGCCAATAATCAAACCTCATTTCTTTCTCATCAGCTGCCAACTTATCACTCCAGTTCAGTCCTTTAGCGATGCTGGAGGGGTATGTAATAATGTCTCTGTGTGTTTGTCAGGCATGTTGTTGGACTTACATAACCCTGCCTGCTGTGTGTTCCTGAACTTCTATCTTTGTGAGGACACGTTATCGGGTCCTTACTTCATCAAAGGCCTTCACTTCTCTAGGAACAAGGTTTTAAGTCCTCACGTATCCTGTATCTTCACTGTTTCAAGTTTAACTGAAGCTGAAGTCTAGTGTTTCCAAAATATCACGAGTGCCACATGTGAATCTTCTACATGCAAGTGTCTGAGGTTTTTTCGTGTTGCAGCAACACACGCAACTGAACAAAATCCGTCAGTAAGACTTAATTTTAAGTTACGTATAAACTCACAGACTCTTACAGCGGCAGCACCCACAGGACAAAATGTCTTCCTGGTTTCAAAGCCATCTCTTGATGCTGTTGGTGACATTTAATTACTGCTTTTTGTAAGATTTCTACATATATGCAATCGAAGCCATTTAATAAGGACATGGGGTTTGGTTGTTTACATTTCATGCCCATTAATTTGCAACAATCCATCATCAGACAGCTTCAGACTGACGCTGACTTTTAATTTAACCTCAGGTTATTCAGCCTATGACAAAAAATGGATGTTGCCTGGTTTTCTTATCAAAAGCAATTAATAATTTTGTGTTTTCTGCCTCTAGGAATAATTTCAATCAAAAAAGGTCCAAAACTTTCCACATAGCTTTGAATGGAAAAACCAGGTTTCATGTACAGACGCTGCTGAAATAATTAACAATAAAACAGTGGCAGTAGATGAGTGTTTTACAATACCAAAGCTCTAGATGCAGTCTAATCTAATAGTCCTGCAATGAAATCCTCCCATTATTGTAATGTTGTCATGTTGAAACTGTTTAACAGAGGTTTAGGAGCAGCATTTTGTGTGATTAACCACAGGGCTGTTGCAGGAGGACTGCCTTGGTTTTGGCTGTGTACCTTATAAAATGCCAACTGGACTTGATTGTAATTGGCCCTCTCGTTAAGAGATAAATCAAATCCTGCCAATCAGGTGACTTTGCAGCATTTGAATGTGTGTTATAGCAGCTACAGAAGCCAGAACATAATATCCCTGAATCTATTCAACAGTTACCCTTCAGCTCATATGAATTTATTCTCAAAACACTCTGAGAGATATTATTCTTATCTGAAGCCAATGTGTGTTTCAAAACAAAAATCCGTGTGGCAGAATAATGTGACCTTTAGATTCACTGCTGTAGCAAAATGCAATGAATGAAATGTGTGACAAAAAAGAAACCACTGCTGTGAGTCTTAATGTGAGGTCTGAGGGGTGTCAGCGGGGGATCAAATGGTCCTGCAGCAAAAAAAAAGAAAAAAAAAAAGAAAAGGGAATCATGGCTTAAAGGCGATAAACACGGCTGGTTTCATTAATGACGTGTCGTCACAATGCAAGAATTTATATTTAGACCAGACTTGGCAGACGTCTGGAGGCAAACAAAACCCATCCATAAAATTATATTGCACTGGGGTTTGGCGTTAAATGATTCATGTATTTATTCAACAATTTCACTTAAAGACACCACAGAGGCGCACAAACATTAGCACGATGTAATAAATAAAACATGTTTGGGAAAATTCGGAAACACTGAAATAAATTCTGCGTAAACTGAAAACACTTTGGAACAACTTTACTTTTCTTTTTGCAGCTTTGATCGAGAGTTATTATGGTATCAGATGGTTCGACATGAAAGTCAGTTACTTACATTTTATATAGTATTTATCGTTTTTTTATATACAGTGTAGTCTTTTCTCATCTGAGATGTAGATGTCAAGGTTTAATTGTGCCATCTGAGTAATAACTGAACAAAAGCACAAATAACTTCCCTATTAGCTCAAGAGCTCTGGATTGTATATCACCCTTGAAACTGCAAAAACCCCAGTACTAATATCAGACAGCTGGACCAATACTATGTTTAAAGCTCTTTACTGAAGTCTTTGATGTGTATTTAAAGTTTCAGTTGGGAGTTGGAGGCAGCTGATAGGGGAGCTGGCAGGTGGCTGTAGATGTGTCACGTTGTTATGATTATAATTCTTTACAGAAAGAAATCGAACAAGCATACAGAGTCTTTGTCACGATCCCATGTATCTGATCAATAAAGCTGATTAAATTCTTGTCAGGGTTGACAATTGTCCAACAAAGTTTGCGAAAAGAAAAACTTTTGAGTAGAAACCCAAAGGTGCATGAAATCCACCTTCGTATTTCCTCACACGGTCGTCTATACTGTGCAGGAAGTGTCATCAATCATTACTGAACAGATGTATGGAGATGTAGGGAGTTCAGATGCAGTGACCCAACGAACAGGCTGAGCTCATGGTTTGTGTTGCTGTCTCTTTGTTTACTCAGCATCTCTCCCTCCATCTCCTCAACGCCCTCTGACCCCAACGCATACAAGGTGGCTGATCTTATATTTGGAGAAAGTCGTTATCAAGTTATTTTCTCTCCATATCAAGCTGCTTTTGCAGTGATGGAAGAAATGCAGGAATCCTACCACAACCATGAAGGTGAACAAAAATATTTATTTAGCCTTGTCCAAGAGAACACAGAGAACCAGTGATTACTCTTATTAGAAGGTGGAAATAAAAAGCACTCTTGCAGCCCCACAGTATGAATCAAAGACAGGACCGGTGCATCGATTCAGTGCTCTAGAGGAGAAGACAAAGAGAAACAAAAGCTGTGTTCCAGCTCAGAAGTTGCATCATTCAGATGGTGCATTTAAAGACCGATTGCCTCAGGGCGGCACGACAAGGCTGTGTCATTTTGAAGACGCCTTGAAATGTTGACAAGTAATGCATCAATATTCCTTTCCTGGTTGGTCCAACTTATCACAAGGTTCATTGTGCACAGGTAATGAAAGCACACACCAACAGAGAGACACTTTCAAGTGCAAGTGGATCGATTCAAGAGCTGACAGAGATTTTCTGTTGGTGACAGGTGCTGTACTTTGCAGTGCAACAGTAGAGGCGGGTACAGCCGGTGAAGGAAAGTGACAATTCTTCTGTAAGTCAGATTGCACCATTTTCCTTCAGCCTTTGGGGTCCACGATAGCTGCACCTTCAAAAACCACATCCTTTAGGAAGCCCAATCTGTCCAAATGAATCTTGGGAGAGGCTGGGTCATGAAGGATCCATCCATTTGATTGGCCAGGAAAAGCGTTGCTTTGAAATGGAGGAGGGTTCAGTATAGGGTAAGCAGCCCTATGAATGTTGCAGCCCCATGAATTGTACCTGTTTGCCATTTGCTGCTGTGCAGGTGGTGGAGAGTGGATTTTTAGAGCTGTTTTTCCAGTTCGTGTCCAGAGAGATAAACACCATAAAGCTGAGTAAAGCCGAGGGGAAGCTACAGATTCAGCTGATAATTCTCTGCAGGTTCATCACATCCAGTCCTTTTGATAGAATAAACTATCAGCTCAAGCGGTTTTAAATCAAAGCGTGAGACAATTATTAACACTGTCTGGCACACAGTTGTGTAACCACTGACCAAACTGCGACAGCAAGTCCAGACAAACTCTGCAGGAACCAGTTTAACGTCAGTACAGTTTGTCTCAGTGGTGGGAGACGTCCATCACAGGCTTCTCATATCCGTTCTCACCCTCACTGCTGTATGTCCTCTCTCTCTCTCTGCCCTTTCTGGCTTCTTACATTTTGCCCCAAGGACTGTTGTTGATTTAGTGTTGAATTACTGCAGTATTGAACGATCCAGACTGGACCTTGGGAGATAATAGAGAAGCCCAGCAGACTGATTGGGATAATTTATACTTAATAGTAAAGCGGTAAACTCAGAGGGGCAATAAGGGGGAATTTATTTACAGTCTTGTTGCAGCAAATGGCCACATCTGTGATTCCTCTTTGTGCTGAAGATCAATGCCAATGATCCAGCAGGAACAAAGGCCAACACTTCTGGCTCAGAAAATAAAACACACAATGTATTTTGGAACAAAAACTACCACCTTAATGATGATTAAAGTCACTCATCACCTGCAGACGCCAATGATCGCACACACACGATTAAGCTGCAGCAGAAAGGTGGTTAGGTGGTGAAAGCGTGGGCCAAGGAAATGTTGATTTGTTGTAATAATTCAGAAAATGTCCACATTCTTATGAAGCACCGAGCTTGTGTTTGCTCGAAATAAAAAGAAGAGTACAGTAAAATGTGAACGAGTGGATTTGTTGGAGGAAGACTCAGAGATGAAAAGTCAAGATTATTGCTGAAGCCTTGGAGAATTGGAGATCCTATCTCCATAATCCATTCAGTTTCTTTGGAGGTCTGGTCGAGCACAATCACAAAGTCTGGCTCCTACTGGTAGATCCTGAGGTGTTCCTGGCCAGATGCAATAAAACCTCTCCAGTGGCTTAGGCCTACCTTGAGGCCTCCTATCAGGTGGACAGAGCTCCTTAGTCTTTCCCTATCCTTAACACTGAGGAAACCCACTTCGGCAGTGATCTCATTCTGTTGGTCACTATACAGAGCTCATGTCCATAGTTGATGTTCAGGAACAAAGACAGAATAGTTAATCAAGTTGACAACAGTTGGGTATGACACCCTTGATCTGTCTGTCAATCTCCAACACCACCACAAGATACTTAAGCTCCCCAAACTAAGCGTAAAATACATGTATTCCTCTAACTTTTGGTGACTTAACCCTTTAGAAATAAGTAAATCAATGTGTGTCTGATTAAATACCTGCAGCTAGCATGTGTTTTTCCATGTGTAGCGGTATCTCAGCTCTTATCAGTCTCTACACCAGCCTGGGCTATGTATCATTATTATGCAAGTCTGACAGGTTTCATAATCAGACTTGTAATAAATCTATAGCTCCTGACAGCCACGACCATTACCCACCATTGTTAAACCACAACATTATGTAATGGTCTGCATCAGCAGCTGGCTCTGCCTCTGCACAACAACTTGACATGAAAAACAGAGTCAGCCTCAGTGACTTCCAAATCCCTCTCTCCACTCACGCTCCTTGCATATAGATTGAACATTAAGATACTAAGTTGTGGCCTTGTACGGCATCGAGTGCTGGAAATCACAGCGTGCTTGACTCCAGTGTCGGAGGATGAAACTGTAACAAAGAGGTAGAAGAAAATACAAGGTCTCGTGAGGCGGCAACAAATGGCTTTGTTCTCACTTTAGCATGAGGAAATAGGTGCAGGAAGTTTTAATGAACAATTGATGAAAGTATTGCAAGTGTTTAAGTGCCCTGTTTTCATCATCGGTTTACAGGAAATCAAAACAACAACTACAATGTTTTTTTTCTAATGGAAAAAAAAGCAATAAAGAAGTTGTACATTAACTTTTGTAACACAAAGAGTTGCACTGAGGGTTTTAATATGATTTTGCAAAATAGAGTATGATGAGTTCACTACTGGCAGGTCCTGTTTGCTACACTGATCCCTAATTCAACTTGAATTCAAATCTAAATGCTTCTCAGGAAAGTTTGCTGTGGTTTCTCAGTTGGCTTATGGATGTTTACCTGACAGTGATTATGATTATTTCCCAAAATGTAGAAAAGACAAACTAAAACTATCTTCTTACTTTAAAAAAAAGAAAAAGAAAAAGAAAGAAGCAGCTACTTCAGCCTCACAAAGATAAAACTAACATTAGAGAGGGTGGTTAGAAAATTAAATATTCATTCAGCTCCCCAATAATTTAACAGACATTGATATTCAGTCGGACACAGATACAGACAGACAGAACAATAAACTCCACAGGGGCGGCTGGAGAGTTGAGGTGGAGCCAAAGATGCTGCGTGGGGTGAATTTGAATCAAAAATCATTCCTTCTCACCATCATAACTCAAATCTATATCGATTGGTTTGGAGTGACTTATGCTTTCTTATGACATCGTTACCTCTGATGGACATCACTAATAAATGTCTCGACAGAAAGTTTCGTCAGAACTTGCCTGAGAATTACCATATTTGTAAAGTTTTCATCAATCCTGTCACAGTGAGGCTGAGTTTAGAGTCTTTTAATCACGCAAACTTGGTAAAATGTCACAACCAATGCGTATCTGAGATTACAACAGCCTATTTGTTGATATTTTGAAGGGTCTTCCTCTTAATGCCCCTGCCATCATATGGACTCCCAAACAAGCCTTCATATTGTTATGGTGTTATTCAGAGAAACATTTTTACATTTCTCGAGGTTTACACAGAAAAAATGACTTAAAAGCAGATGTAAATAGCTCTGGACAGGATTTAAATTACAGCAGGACCAGCGAGTTCACAGGAAAAAAAACAACCATGGCTGCAGTTATTCCTGGAGTGCAGGTTGAATATTACCTCTATACGTGCTCCAGACTGGATGAAAACCACTGAACAGTGCAGGTAATAACATCGCTCCACCTCCTCTATAGGGACATAAGGCCAGTTTGAATGGAGCTGTGGTCTCTGTTGATGTTAACAGAAAGTTTTTGTGATTCTCTTCACGCTAAACTCTTTAAGTTGGACCCAATTTACGCAAACAGAAACAACAGAAGTCTGGATAATTTAGTCTCAGATTAGTTGTGGAGTTTGTTTGGACTTTAAGGAATTTGCCGAGGTGAAGGAAAGAAGATAAGACCGTGTGAAGAATGGGGAGAGGAGAGGATGTCAGCACGCTGTTGCTGTTGTTGTTGTTCTTGTTGTTCTTGTTGTTGTTGTCGTTGTTATGGTGAAACCTTTGTGGGAAGTTTCCGAGGAGAAGCTGCCACTTTGAAACTTTTGTGTATCTTCCCGCAGGAGTTTTCCACTTGTGTCTCAGTTTGTTTTCTCATCCGGCCCTGAGAAAGCGCTGTGTCTGAGGTTATCAGGTTATCGCCACATAAACACATTAATGCTGCACAGACTACACTTAAGCCCCTCCTCCTACACACACACACACACACACACACATTGTGTCATGGTCAGAATGAATGGAAGGTTACATCCACATTCACGTACAGGGAGCAGTTGGTGTTAATTAGATGCTAATCAGATTAGGAAATGTTTCTCTGGATATTATGGGTAAGTAATCAATAAACTAATGGTTTTCAATGAAAGTTTCCTGACATTTAAACTAATGAGCTTCTTCTGAGGAAAGCAGCAGATCACACAGATGGCAGTGAGGGAAGAGGGGGGCTGTGGGTAATGTGTCTTATACTCAGCTCTTCTTTCATAAATGTGCTCTTTTCTGCTTTGGCTCCTGCAGCAGTGTGACCTATGACTCATACTGACTCTGAACAGGAAGTGACTGTTATCCTAAACGCTGCTGACACCACAGACACCGTTACCTTACATTAACAATAAAGTACGACGTGTATGTGTGTGATGCAGATTCAGCATTTTATTTATCTGAATCTGGACCAATTTGTACAAACTCATAGATCAACACCGTTAATGTGCCGGATTTGTTTCCCCTGAGAAACCGATGCATCTGTCAGAAAATGACATACTGCAACATTGTGGAAAGTAATAAAAATAGTCCTGGATGCGTCTCTTTAACTGGACCTGCACCAAACTTTACTGGGTTCGTCCATCATGAATAAACATCTGTGAATCTGGTTAGAAATGACAGAGAAAAAAAGACAAGTCAGAACTTTCCTGAGGATCCTCACAAGTTTTCTGGGAAGCCATAAGGTCACAACAACCAGGAGCTGCTAATGGCTAATTTGGCCACTTTTAAAAGTGCAAATTTGGTTAAAATGACACTGGAGGAATGAACATTTGTACCAAATGTCATGATGATCTACCCAGTTGTCATTAGCTGCAGTTTATTGGGATGAAATATTATTACGTCTTCTGTTCTGATACAGGACTTTGAAAGTAAATTAACCCAAGGGTCGGCACCAACTAGATCTGAATGATTAGCAAATCAATTAATGGGCAGGAAAGAGAGAATGCATTCGTTATCAGTTGAGTTTTTCCAAGCGAAGAAACACCACAAAACAAAACCAAAAAAAGGAATATTTTTGGTTTCCTCTCGTCTGTTTTGGGGTTTAGACAGTTGTTTGGACAGGACATTTGAACACATCACCTTGGAAACTGTGTTGAATCCCTGAAACGGAAAGTAAAAAAAAAACAAAACAAACAACAAAAAAAAAAACGCTTTGATGCTTGAGGTGAAATGTTAATTGTTAATTCTCCTCCATTTTGGCTTCTAACAATTTCCATTTCAGTTCCAGGTAAAATCAAACTCCAATTTTCTGTAATGAAACAAAATTGAAAAATTAAATTTCCTGGGTTATTTACACTTTTTTTCTGGCCACATGTTCTGCAGCCTGCACTTTGTCTTGTTGTTAAGAGGGTGGGAGGGAGGAGGAAATGTGTGTGTGAGGGTAGGGGTGAGCGTTGTGTGTGTGTGTTGGGGGAGGGTGGGGGGCTGGTGTCTGGTCTGGTCACAGGGGCAGGAGCCTTTAAAAGAAGCTGGATCTGCAGCAGAGCAGCTCGGATCCAAACCCGGAGTCACTGCGCGTCACGGTGGAAAAATCAAGTGGATGATTTTTTGGTTTATTTATTCATCTTAACTTCTGACAGGTTCAGTCCGTGCACATCCACCCGGTGATCAGCCCGCGCACGCTGGAGTGATCAGGGAATTGGACAGCCACAGTCTCGGGTGTTGACGGTTACGCACGGGCGGGCAGCCACCTCGGTGCGCCCGGAGGAGACGCGGTCACCATGCTCTTCCCCTCGGAGAGCTCCTGCAACATCACGGGCAGAAACTGCACCGAGGGGTTCAACTTGACTCAGCAGCTGGAGACCGGTGCCACCGCCGCCGCCGCTGGGAACATCAGCGGGAAGAGAAACGCCACCGACCCGTTTGGACGGAACGAAGAGGTGGCCAAGATCGAGATCACCGTGCTGAGCCTCGCGTTTGTCGCCGCGGTGGTGGGGAACGTGAGCGTACTGCTGGCCATGCACAAAAACCGGCGGAAACCGTCGCGCATGCACCTGTTCATGAAGCACCTGAGCCTCGCGGACCTGGTGGTGGCTTTCTTCCAGGTGCTGCCGCAGCTGTGCTGGGAGATCACCTTCCGCTTCTACGGACCGGACTTTCTGTGCCGCATCGTGAAGCACCTGCAGGTGCTGGGCATGTTCGCCTCCACCTACATGATGGTGATGATGACCCTGGACCGGTACATCGCCATCTGCCACCCGCTGCAGACCATCCAGCAGCCCACGCAGCGCGCGTACATCATGATCGGCTCCACCTGGGCGTGCAGCCTGGTCCTCAGCACCCCGCAGTACTTCATCTTCTCCCTGAGCGAGGTGCACCCCGGCTCGGCCGTCTACGACTGCTGGGGACACTTCATAGAGCCGTGGGGGGCGCGCGCCTATATCACCTGGATCACGGCCGGGATCTTCCTCGTGCCGGTGGCCGTGCTTGTGCTGTGCTATGGATTCATCTGCCGCACGATCTGGAGAAACCTCAAGTACAAGACCAGGAAGAAGAGCGTGGGCGCCGTGGCAGAGGCTACCAAGAACGGGATCCTGGGCAGGAACTCGGTGAGCAGCGTCAGCACCATCTCCCGCGCCAAATTACGCACGGTCAAGATGACTTTCGTGATCGTGGTGGCGTACGTGGTGTGCTGGGCGCCGTTCTTCACCGTGCAGATGTGGTCAGTGTGGGACGAGACCTTCTCCTGGGACGGTGAGTTTCCATTTACACCTCACGGAACCCGGTGGTTCTGGTGCCATGTGCCATGTGCCTCCACCAAACACCTCCTCACAGGAGACACCAGTTTTGTCGGGAGGAAATTTTGTGTTGCATCCTTGATTATAAAGCTTGGTGAAGCAGGAGTTGTCATCGGTTCAGGTAACAAGTGTTTAAAGTTTGATTTGAGTTCATTCTGGAGGCATGGGGACCAAGAATATAAGAAAAGAGAAAAGTCAAAACATATCCGAGGTGATGAGGGTTGTAATTTTATCTTATCCACACCTGAAATGACACACGGTCTCACATGGATCCACCACTTTGGTTCTGACTGAAATGTCTTGCAAACAAATCTCCGTGACTTTTTTGTAGAGACTTTCATGGTCCTCCTCTAACTATCATGACTCTTTGCTGATTTATCATTGGGGAAGTCAGAGTAGATGAGATTCTGGTCCCAGCTTTTCCAGTTCAGCCCCCTTTTATGTGAGAAAAACGAATCCAATTAATCACAGGAACAATTTTCTCATGCGTAAATATTCTGATTTTGCAAGGTCAGCCTGGGAAGTGGAAACACTTCAAACTGTCCTCAGAATGAGTAAGATATTTGGCAGTTCATTAAAACCCAGGCAGGTGCAGTCGGAGTGTGTGATTTCTATATGATGGAAGTGAGGATAAAAAAAAATGTTTCACTCTCCAGCCTGTTTAAAACCTGCCTTGGTCAGAACGAAGCAGCTGCTCACCCACCTGGAGAATTGAATTTCAGAGAGTTTTACTGATCCCTGATAGGCTGCGTGCTGCTTTCACTGGGTTTTTCTGAACCTGAGAGGAATACACTTTCAGTGGGACACCGAGTTCTTGTCCTTGTTTGACATAAAACTGTCGAAGTGCCAAAAAGGCAGCTGCTTCGATCGGCAAAGAATTGAAAAGGAAAAGTGTGTGCAGTGGATTTCTGAGCCTTAACCAACATGACAGGAATTACAGATGGGACCAGAATCACAGAGAAAGTTTAAACCATGTGGCTTTAAGCCTTGAGGTGCTCAACTTTGGATAAAAAGTTCAAAAAAAGGGTTTAGTTGTGGTGGTCAGGATAAGAATCCAGACTCTCCACCAAGGACAGCCTCAGTCCAAGATCTTCACACACAGATGTTTGGAGCCAGAGCTGTCTGATAGACTCCTGTTGGTCTCTGCTGCAGTGTAAGCTGACTTGGGAGAAGTTTACTTGGAAGCTTTTCTGTCATTTATCTGATAAGGATAAGTGCAAGTTCATGAAAATACACAATGTAAACATCCTGGTCCTGACTGTTTTTGTCACACGTCCAGCAAACTGATTGGATGTGAAAACATTGGGGGACCACTGCTCTCACTGAAGGATCCCCTCGTCCCCCGTGACAGCTTGCTCTGATGTGGATTTACACTTCTGTGAGGAAGCTGCTCTGGCAGATAGTGCTGTAGACACAAAGCTCTTCTGGCTGAAAAAGGAAAACTTCGGCCCGAATTGAGCCCAAAGTGCTTTTGTAGCCTTAAAGTCCGTTGCCCTTCATCCAACCCAGCCACCTCCTGACGACTCCACTGCTCTGTTGATCAATCTTGTATCTGCTCGTTGAAAAGTGCCGTCGCTGGGTCCTGACCGAACCTTTGTACGTGAGAGTCAGAATGTGCTCCTAAATCACCACCCACACTCATCACACATTGTCCTCTTCTGCTCAGTGACAGATGTTTCCACAGCTGGAGAACCATCTGAGCCAATCAGAGCCTTTGTACGTGGGGATAAATACGGTGACATTCCTCCCTTCATGTGAAATAAACAGGTGGAGGCCTGGAGCTCGGTAATGCAGCAATGACTCACAGGCTTAGACAGTGAGTGGTTGGAGCTCACTTATATCCTTATGGACGCACATCTTCACAGTGTTGCAACAAACAATCTCTAAACCCCGACATCAGCAGCAGCCTAATACCTGCAATTATCTTTAAATCAATTGTGAACCAGACTTGACCTGATGGTTTAACACAAGACTGGATCAGTAGGATAACAACATCTACTCTGAGCTCCGCCGCTGTTGCTGCTGCTGCTGCTGAAAAAAAAAAAAAAAAAGATACATGAAAAAACCAGAGAGAAACACTAAATGCATTTTCAGATCTTTTCCACCTGTGTTTTGTCTTGTTGAAACCCAAACACACACTCAGAAACACACACACACCTCTCCAAAACCTCGGATCCCTTCATTAATCATCGTTTGACATGACTCTGGGATTTCACTGTTAACTGACCTCGTGAGCTCGACACCTGGGAGAACTCGGTTTATACACTGAGTTCATTTGTTCAACAGCTGCACACGAACTAATCTCCAGACACGCGATTGTGTTTTATGATTTAAAAACTGTTTGATATATATATATATATATATATATATATATATATATAATTAGGTTTTTTATATAAGGAGCCACAGATTGCAGGGTGTACTGTATGATGCTGCATCAGCTGTTGGTTCTTCATGCTGCGTTTCAAGTTTTAAACAAGACCTCATCAAATTCAATTATATATGTTTATCTTCAGTTGGTTCGACTGGGACCAGGAGAGACCACATTAGTCCAGTCTTAAGACCTTTATCCTGGCTCCCTGTGGGACGAATGATTCATCTTTACATACTAAACTGGAGCAGCAGCTTCTTTGTTTTTTATTCTCAACACACCTGAGATCTGCTACAGCTCTCATTCAACATCTAGTACAGATGTATGTTTTAATGTAATTTAGCTCCATTTAAACCAATCTAAATGCAGATTGTAGTGCGTTTTAAACCAGCTACTGCATATTTATATACTGCCTGTTAATGCTAATCGGTAAGTGTGAGTGTTGCAGCTTTGTGGCCAATTAAAAAAACCTCAACATGTGCAGCTCTGTGACTTGGCTTTATTTGTTGTCCGTGAATCCTGTAACAGGACTGATCAGGACTGATGGGCAGGATGTTTTTGTTTTTCTAATAGCGACTGTGTGTTATTATCATGTGTTGTCAAATCAGCCTTTTTTTTATTCTTAGTTCAGCAGCAATTTTTCAGGGCCCAAATTTGCACTGCAAATGTTTTTCCATGTAATATTTGGCGTTGGAAGCAGAGGAAGCTCGATAAGTCGACTTCCTCCCTGCAGCCACAGTGTGATCCAACCCCTGAGGTCGTGTGTTGTCTGAATCTGAATAAAATCCAACATGTAAATCCTGTGATTACACGACAGGCTTGAACCGGAGCTGGAGGGGACGATAAACATGTAAGAGTCTGCAGCACCAGATTAAAATAAGACGAGCTGCTGATACCTCTCTGTGTTTCCCCTGCAGACTCTGAGAACACCGCCGTGACGCTCTCCGCCCTCCTCGCCAGCCTCAACAGCTGCTGCAACCCCTGGATCTACATGATCTTCAGCGGACACCTCCTGTCCGACTTCGTCGGCAGCCTGCCGTGCTGCCACCGGCTCACAAACAAGTTCGGCCACCACCAAGACTCGGACAGCAGCTTCCGCCGGACCACGCTGCTCTCCCGCCTTCAGGGGCCTCGCCTTTCGGAGCCCTTCAGGGACCAGAACCCCGTCCCTAGAAACTGTCCACAGGTCCCGTCCACATCCTGACCATAAGAAACTCTGTCCACATGTGTGTGTGTGTCTGCTTGGTTAAGGCGACACCGAACACATGAACTGGTTTAACCTGCTGGTTTGCAGCAGCAGAAGAAGGTATGATCTCATCTGAGGGTCCGTTCAAAACCCCCAGTTTGTTGTTGTTGGTGCGATCCAGAATGGAAAGGTTTACCACGTGGCTGTTTGTGTTGATGTCGGCTGTGTTCAGGTTCACACTGCTGTTAGAAACAGCATCTGACCAGGTTGGTCGGAGGTTTAACTTCAGCTGTTAGCATGATGCTCGTGTCTGTGTCCTTTGCTGTAATTAAATGTCAAACATTGGCCGAACATGAGTGTACGTCCACACCGAGATCCATCATGTGACACGAAAGTGAACTGCTGGTTTTCGTGGGTCAGCACAAACGTCTCAAGAGGTCGTTTCCTCTAGATATTCAGATTTATGCCAGACTCAGTGAAGAGGAAACAGACTGTGGAGCAACAGGAGTAAATTAACACTTTACAGTCTGAAAACCTTCCTACATCTGGACTGAATGCGCCAAAATGTGATGTTGTGTCTTCACTACAGTGAGCATGCCTGTTGACAAGCACTTCATGCACAGTT
Source organism: Caranx ignobilis (assembly GCA_021432705.1). Classification (NCBI taxonomy): domain Eukaryota; kingdom Metazoa; phylum Chordata; class Actinopteri; order Carangiformes; family Carangidae; genus Caranx; species Caranx ignobilis. The sequence goes on along the minus strand of JAFHLA010000064.1, from coordinate 231,324 downwards.
CTGTGTATCTGCTTGGAGATTTGTTATGATTTTTAATGTCTAAGGCCAGTTTACAAGTTTAACGTTCAGAGATTTTAAGGATAATTCTGGTGTTTCTTTGCTGTTGTGTTCAACCTTGTTCTAACTGAAAACAAATATGTAGTTTAACTTTTGACACGGTTCAGTAAGTGTCAGAGTTGGGGACTATTTTCATCAGCGGATTGATCCACATTTGGAGCTCTAGTGAGTATTTGGTGCAGCAGTATGGTGTGTGTGTGTGTGTGTGTGTGTGTTCATGGTGATGAAGGAAAACGTCACTCAGTGCAACAGCATGAGTCACTGATGTGTTTTTAATGGCCTGTAGAAACAATGGAGCTCTGTGGCTTAGAGGAAAAAGACACGCTGAGGTTTGTACTTTTCATGAAATTCGTTGACGGTAAAATAAATGTAGAACATCACCAGCTAAACACGACTTTACTTTCCATAGTGTGGGACATTTGAAAAATAGAGAAATCCACAGATTCGTTCAATTTGCCACCAAAGAGACCGTAACTGAGTATATTTACTCCCGATACTCTACTTGTACTTCACCAGAGTATTTCTGTTTTAGCCATTTTCCAATGTCTGCACCACATTTCAGAGAGAAACTACATTTATTTTGCAGCTACAGCTTCAAATGAGTTTTCAGATTGTACAAAACACACATGACCAGATAATAAAACCCTAACCACTGCGCTAGTATTAAAATCAAGGCGTAAACACTGTGTCCTTTTACTTTTAGTGCTGCTAATACATTTCTGTCTGTCAGTGCAATGTTTTAATTGGGACTTTGAGATGAAATGGAGTATTTTTTATGGTGCATTGTGTTAATTTTACTTCAAAACAAGACCAAAAACAAAAACACACAAAAAACAAACAAAAAAACTGGAACAGAGAAATCTGGGTCATTTAAAACCAAACAGTTTTAACAATAGTGCTCTTATCAGAACTGTGTCAGATTAATTTCCTGTCCGTCTCCTTGATAAATCACCTCTGAAACAAGCACGACCTCTAGATTAGAGTTTGTAATTTAAAACTTAATTTATTTATTTTTAACAGTTCACGTTTTCAGTTCATGTGAGTTTATTCCAGTGTTCTTCGCTGTCATCAGTCACTGTGACTGTTAAATGGAAAAATGATGCAGATAACAAATTTAATGTACATTAATGATAATTAAAGCTGCACAGTGGTTTAATTTTGATAATATTAGTCATGTGATTATGCAGCTTTGTCCAGACACACACACGTACCGCTTTGCATTGGGCTCCATGATGGAGTGTGTAACAGCTCAGCCTCACTCTCACATGTGTCGTTATTGTTGTTGTAAAGATATTTCATTATTGTAATGTATTCTGTCATCTGTATAGTGTTGTTGATTATATATATATATATATATATTGCACATGCAAAGAAAGATAAATGTTTATTCCTTGTATCATCATGGTGTCTGACTGTTCTCTGTACAGAAACACGACAGGTAACAGGAAGTGACGCAGCTGCTTCCAACAGTTAGCAGGTGATTAGCTTGCTGCTATTGAAGCTGCTAATAAAAGCATGAGGACGAGTGGAAAAAGACTAGAAATAGATCATGTCCACACTTATTTTTACTTACTTTGGAAAACAGGAGCCCTTGTAGAGAAGAATCATGTTTTTCCATCTGGATGCAGAGATGCACTGCAGGTCCATGATTACTCCGTCTCATCTCCGATCAAGAGGCAGCAGGGTTTTGACTTTCTGGCCTTGATTGATCTAAACTGTAGAGGGAAATGAAAAACAGTCAGAGCTGCAATCACAAAGCAATGCACAGGGGTGAGCGGGGATAGAAATTTCGATGTTGCCGATGTTGAAAAAGCCACTGTGGTTGTCAGTGGAAGCCGTTATGCAACACATTTCATCATGTGATTTTTGATTGAGTTCTTTATGGGCAAACTGAGACCTGGAGGCTGGACTGAACCTCATGCTGAACCTGAGGGGTGCTGGGGAAAAAAAGCAGCTACAATTTCCTTTCTGAGTTAACTTGATTAGTTTGAATGTGCCTCCCAGCCACAAATCTGAAGTTCAGCAAGGTTCCCATCACCTTGTTTGACCCTCTCTCTGTAGGAGCACAACAATGAATATTCACTTATGTTTCAGGTCTAGTTGTGTCCAACATTTACACATGTTCTAGGTCTGGTTTGGTCCAATATTTACATGTGGTTTAGGTCTGGTTTTTATTGGTGTTTTACATCTGGTTAGGACCACTATTCAGAGGTGTTTGTGGTCTGTTTTGCTCCAGAATTTATGGGCACTAAAGCTCTTTTTTTTGGCCTGATATTCAACTCATTATACAGTGGTGTCAACGCTTGTTTTATGTGTAACGCAGAAAACACGGGGGACCTCTGGACATGTGTTTTGCCTGATTTCTTTAGAGTGAGTGCAACAGAAAAACACAGGGCTCACATTGACACACAGCAGATTCAGCTGGACGTGGACCTCGGGGGAAATCCAGGGCTGACTCAGGTAACCCAGGGCGTTGACGTGGAACAGCTGAGGGGGCAGAGAAACACAACAATGTTTATCTTGACCAACATAATTCAACCCAGAGACCCCTGCGATCCTTGACCTTTACTCTGATCATGAACCGCCACAAAAGGTGAAGCCCTCTAGAGTTACCAGTCTGTCTCTATACACAAATACTGATGACAAAGACAATTTATAGATACTTTAATTTAGTAAAACACAACAAATCTTGTCACTTACAACAAGTAAATAAAACTTTAAAGTACTGTTATCCAAGCCATCTCAGCCTTACCCAACTGTAACAGCAAATTTCTCCACATTATACACAAATGAACTCACGGGGGTGAATATACATTTATCTGTTAGTTCTTTTGTTCATTAATTTGACTTCAAAATGTGGGATGTGCTTTAACTTGCAAATTAAAAACACCCAATTATTTTATAATTCAACTTTAATCTACATTCTTCCACAAATAAATACTTTTAATGCTCTTCAACCACAGAAAATCTGTACCAAAAAATGTCTCTGTCCTCAAATGTCCACGTTCAAAGTGAAAATAATGAGAATGTTGATGCTGAACTTAATAAAAAGTGATTTTACAGCCACGTTAGCAGTTAGCAACAAACTGTTGGGGGCGCTGTAGCCTGTAGCTAGCTTAGCTTAGCATAAACATTTCAACTAAGTTCAAAAAGCTCACCCGTTTCTGTTCTTCCTCATTATCTTATTAAATTGTCGTTAGTAAACCAATAATCTACCCGTCAGCTTCTTTTACGTTTACTCATAAACACGTATCTTCTTTAAAAACGACAAATCGTCTTGTCAGTTCGTAGCGCATCAGGGGTCCGACTATTACCTGGTTGGGGCCGGTGACATCCTGGAGTTGCCTCAAAACTCTCGGCATGAGCTCGGCCAAAATCAGCACAATCCCACAATGTGAAACTTTAAAACGGAATATGTGTTAAAAGTATTCGACAAAATCCTCTGCCTTCCGCGAACACAGTGGAGAAACGCCTAAAATCAGTTTACAACTTAAAGTAAAAAAAAAAACAAACAAAAAAAAAACAAAAAAAAAAAAAAAAACCCGCTACTGGACTCGCCTGAAAATCGTCGCGTTTTTATCTTTTATTCCGTATCATAGCAATTTAATGAGAGTAGTCTGTCAAAGTGTGAGTACGATGCAAACGAGAACTAATAATCGATAATTCGGCACATCTCTGGTGCCAGTTAGGCAAACTGTAAAAATGTACGGATCAAAAACATGAACTGAATAGTGATTAATAGTAACCAACGTGTTGCACCAGCACTGATGAGACTTTACAGGACGTCGCTCACCTCATGGCTTTATTGTTTTGGTCCATATTGTGCGTATTTATTATATTTGGCATATTATATTTATTCTTTAATGTTTTGTTTTATTTTATTTCATTCTAATACTTTACTTGGATATTTTACACAGTAGAGGCAATTGAAACAGTGTTGTAGGTAAACGTACTGTAATCAAGATTAAAGATGGGGTTGGTAATCCTGTTCAGAAAGACGTTTTGTTATACTGGGTGAAATGGTCCTTCTACCCTCTGAGTTATCAATACATTATGTATCAGAAAAAGGAACGAAAATAATCAGTCCTCTGTGGCAGCTGCAGGACTGACAAAACTCCGACCAATCATCCTCTTCGCGCCGAAAAGCAAAAACCAATCAGAGGCCTTCATGTCTAGTTCTGTCTCCGCCCCCCTCGATCCCTGCCTCCGACACGTGTGAACAATCTTCAGGTGTCGCTGTTGCCGGAAGAAATCAGCGTACAGAGTTACAGCAGGACGGATTTCATGCTCATTTATGAGCAGTGGCTGAGAAAATGCAGCCCCAGTTACTACTTCCACCGTTATTTGTAACGGCTCGCCCCGAGGAAAAGGCGAGGAAGAGAAAGGAGGCTGAAAAGGCTGCTAACAAAAAGGCTCTGGATAAAGCCAGACGTCAAACCAGAGTAAATGTCGGTGTTGCTTTTGAGCGGTGGAGACAACTGAGGGATTTGAAGGGCCTGAAAAGTGATGCTGAGGTTGCTCTCTTTCTGTTGGACAGGTAGTTATACATTTTGCTTCGGGGAGGATTTGTTATTTTTATGTGTAACTTTTGCTAACGTAGCTACTTTTGTAGCCTAATGCTAATATTAGCTTCTCTGTGGCTTTAAAACGGGTGGGTGACGCTAGTATTGAATAGATTATGCCTCTTCTCATTTTCTTGCGGTGCGCGTTCCAGTTTGGACGTACACACTGACGGGGGGGGGGGACTAAGAGGAGGTGCTATTTTCAAATCTTGCTAGCTCTCTTGCTAGCTCTCCAAGATTACCAACCCCAGCTTTAAAATCAACACGTTCAATCCTACCTACATCACTATAATGTTGCAACTGGTTAATATGAGGCTAATTCTAGCCACTTAATGCTGCCGATTAACTTAATTTGTGGTAATGCATCATGATTTATTGGCCTGTCTGAGGGAATTGCATCACAGGAAAATGAATCTTACTTTGGATCAATATTATCATTAACACTACACTTGGTTCACTGAGTTGGAGGTGTGATTCAAAAATTTTAGTGAAATAATTAGAATTAATTTGAAAAAAAAAAAAAAGCAGGTCATGCTAAACAACTTATGCCAAACACTTAAATCCAACATCAATATAAAAGTTGTCCAGGGCCCAGGAAAGTATGATATATATATATGTCGCCTATAGATTTTATATGAATTGACCTGAAAACCAATTTAAACCCTGGCTGCTGTGAATGAATAAAGGGTTTATCCAGCGTCCTCAGTTGAATCAATCACTTTGTCCGCAGGGATGAATTTTGTCACAGAGCTGAATGCAGGAAATCAGGAGAAGGGAAGTGCATTAAGGACAGGAAGCACAGATGAATGTGGCAAAAGCGAGGCCAGCGTCTTTACATCGAGGCGACTTTCATCATGAACGACCTTGGGCGGTGTCCCATCCTGTGCCAAGAAGTTAAGTGGTCTCTATCTCCATACATCACCCAGCTATACATCACCCCCCTTCTTCCCCTCATCTGCATTCACTCGGTCTGTCCATCTCCTTTCATTCTTCCTCTCAGGGTACATTCTCTTCTTCTTCTTTTTTCTGCTTCCTCTAATTGAGAACCAAAGTGAAACAGGAACTTCCACATTCAGAAATCCTACTGACATTTATCATAGTAGCTTTAATGGTCAATACAATGTTGGAGAGTAAATGATAAATGACCTTCACATGATCCAAAGTAAAATAATATACATGCAGACTGCCAAAATAAAAGTCTATAGTTAAACTATTATCCAGGCACAATTGTGCAAAAAAACATCAACAAAAAAAAAGTGTTTAAAATTGCTCTAAAACTTCACCCTTCTCTGAACCACAACCCAACCACCTGTTCCTGGGATTGTGCTCTTCATCCTTCCAACAAAAGACACTGAAATCTGCTTTTCTCTGACAACAGATGGGACAGAAAACATGTTGCTATCCCCCAAACACTGCAGGTAGGTTTTATTCTGAAGGCACAAAATCCTTCAGGCAAATACCCGCCAAATGTCACGTATGTGCAAATCGAGCACTTCCACTGTTTACGCGTGAGGAGTTTAGTGGTTTCCCCTCATGCCCCGGGGACAAAACACACATATTTATCCAGAGTCCAGCGCAAATATGTGAATCTAAAATATTTACATCTTTTTTTTTTAAAGGAAAAGTGGAACATCGTGGTGGTAAATATCGTGTGCGTTTGATATATGTGAATATTAAAAATTTCTGATGTTTACTTTTCCATTTTAATGTACAATCAATGGAAATATTGACATTTTTACTGTAAATTGATCTGACTCTGTACTAATCATACCAATCATTTAGCTATATTAAAGCTCCATACAGTATAAAGGTAGATGTCCATGTGTAGTGTGATTATTGATCAGCTCTAGGTTCGATAGTAATACTGTGAAAGTATCAAAGCCTCAGTCCACAGAGAAAAATGCACACAGCCTGTATTCAGACACTGAGCCGTCAGGACTTCCTGTCACTTCGTGATGTCACAATGAAGCAGTCACCAAGCCCTGCAACCTCACCCGGACCCAAACATCCAACACACTGTAGAGTTTGGTTTCTCTGAGTGTTTTATTCTGAAATCTGCTCTACTTTTATTGGATCACTCAGAAAACAGTCAGCCAATCAGAAGACACACTCAGAGCGTCCTCTCTTCTGATTGGCTGACACCAACCTGTTGTTTCTAGAGCTCCAGAGAGTAGATGGAAAACTACACTGAGACAGTTTTTTGCTCCTGAAAACCACAAATACATCCTCATATCAACACCTCAGATTAAACAAACCAGGAAACATCAAATATAGGACCTTTACAAAATATTAAAAATATAGTTTTATCAAGATGAACAAAATGGAAAAGCTATGGAAATGGAAACGATAGCACACGCTGGCATGATTTCAATCTCTGCCCTCAATCCACGCCCTCAACCCTGCCTGTATCCTCATCCCTTTAAAAAGCAATTTTGTGCACATCAGTCATAATTACAAGTCAGATCCTCATCTGAAAACCCGCCCCAGGGACATGTACAGTTACATAAAGTGAGATACACGAGAAGGGCTCCTTTAAAGCTGTGCACTTAAAGTTGTATCCTGGAAAAACTGAAAATGCCAAAAAGAATTAAAGCTGGTCCGGGCTGTGCTGACGTTGAGTAAGACGCTCACATCTGGACACATCCTGATGAATGTGTTTTGAGGTGTCTTGCGTGTCACAGTGAGTTTACATGACGGGCAGGAGGATAATCAGAACCAGTGCCAGGAGTCAGGCAGGAGTCCTGTTATATCCCAGCCTAACAGTGGACCTTAACATGGGAGATTTCACTTCGGTGCTTCACAGCTGTTTGCGGGAGGTTTAGCATACGACTGAAAAAGCTGTTAGATGCCGTCACTGGATACTTCCGTGCCTCTGCTAAGTTTCTTTAATGTCCACAAGTTTCATTTGAAAACATTCCAGGGTATTAAAAGGTACTCGAGTGTTTCCATTAAAGTGTTTTCCTTTGCTCGGGTGGTGAGGCCTCTGAAATAGCACGCAGCTTAACACGGGACACAAAAGCACTGTAGCCCAGGATACAGAGATAATAAAAACACAAACATACATGTTGATGTAGATCTGAATCTACACAGCAACCTGCTTCGGTTTTACAAGACTGCAATCAAAAAAACATCATGTATCATCTGACAAGATTAGTTTGAAGAACAAGATCAGATTGTTTTTCATGCGTTTTACATCACTGAAGCTGCAGAGATATGAAAAAACATGTCATTAAGTAGATTTACTTTACAGTTTTCAGGGTCTGGTAGTAATTACTTTTACTTCTCCTGCAATAATTAATGTCTGTCCATGTAGATGTAATTCAGCTGTATGAAAATCATTAAAGGAGAATCACTGACAGAACCACATGCAATTTTTAATGACACCAAATGTCAGGTGCATGCATCAGTTTATGTATCAGCTGGTGGAAAAATCCAGACCAGATAAGGCAATAAATAGCAATTATAGTCTCATTTATAACAGCCTGCCATCTGAACCTTACTGACAGTAACTGCAAACAGTGCAGTAGGAAGATGCCCACATAATCTGATCAGACCAACATGAGCTGAGTCGCCCGCATCCTGTGTGGGAGCTAAAACGGCCTTTGTGTGGCTTCATTTAGGATTTCCATCATCAAGGTTAAGGCGTTTTAAAGGTGATTCCCAGGCCTGTCGTCTGCAGTTATAGCAGATGGTGCATGCAAATGTTGTGGAGTTGGTCTGTTTGATAAATGGATGAATGAAAATTAAAGATGATAATAGTGATAATAGCTTTCAAGGGAGGAACCATCAATAGGGATGATGCAGTAGAGAAGCCTTAATAAAAATGAAATCAAACATATCTCAGAAGTAGCAAGGTGGATTCACAGACAGGTACAAAAATAAAGCAGGTAACAGCAGACAAAACTCAAGGAGCAGCAAGACAGGGAAAAGGCCAGGAGGTGGTGACAATGGTAGGTTAAAGGCAGGATTTAGAACAGGGGTGGGGAACCATGTGCTATGGAGATCCATGTGTATGCAGGTTTTCCCTTCAACCAAAGACTTCAACAGGTGATTCCACTGATTAACACACCTTCAGCCACAGAGGTGTGTTAATCAGTGGAATCACCTGTTGAAGTCTTTGGTTGGAAGGAAAGACTGCACACACATGGCTCTCCATGGCACATGGTTCCCCACCCCTGATTAAGAAAGTTCAAGGACCTCTGGTGGAGAGGTGGAGAACTGCATGACAGGGAGTTTGGACCTGGAGTTGGGAAATGGATTGTTGAGTTTATATAAACTATTTAGCTGGATCTTTGCACCTAATTAAAAACACTGGATAAATGGTTGAGACCTAATAGTAACTGATGAATGTCGAAATAGGTATAAGTATTATTCCTGTTATGTATGATCATGGATACTGATTAGACAGATTTAACAGTAAATGTCTGTTAAGAATGTTAAATAGAGCCCTGGCTTCATTCATAATGATACAAATTATTTTGGTTATTCTAATGGACTTCAGGTCCGGGTTCAGGTCCCAGTCCCGTTTCGGATTCTGGTACCGGTTCGGATTTTGGTTCCGGTACCGATTTTGGTTCCGGTACCGGTACCGGTTCGGGTTCCGGTACCGGTACCGGTTCGGATTTTGGTTCCGGTTCGGGTTCTGGTACCGGATCGGGTTCGGGTTCCGGTACCGGTTCGGATTTTGGTTTCGGTACCGGTTCGGGTTCCGGTACCGGTACCGGTTCGGATTTTGGTTCCGGTTCGGGTTCTGGTACCGGATCGGGTTCGGGTTCCGGTACCGGTTCGGATTTTGGTTCCGGTTCGGAACCCGAACCCGAACCGGTACCGGAACCCGATCCGGTACCGGTTCGGGTTCCGGTACCGGTTCAGATTCGGGTTCTGGTACCGGCTCCCGGAACCAAAATCCGTACCGGTACCGGAACCCGAACCCGAACCCGAACCCGAACCCGAACCGGTACCGGTACCGGTACCGGCACCAGAACCCGAACCGGAACCAAAATCCGAACCGGTACCGGTAACCAAAATCCGAACCGGTACCGGGACCCGAATCGGTACCGGTACCGGAACCAAAATCCGAACCGGTACCGGAATCCGAAACGGGACCGGGACCTGAACCCGGACCTGAAATCTATTAGAATAACCAAAATAATTTGTATCATTATAAATGAAGCCAGAGCTCTATTTAACATTCTTAACAGACATTTACTCTAGTTACTGTAAAATCACTCAATTAGAAGTTTGAGGTCAAAATGTTGAATCTGCAGCAGGAAGTCTTGGCAGAGGATTGGTGCTCAAACTTCCCACACAGACTGTGACCCTAAAGTTACAGGTAGAATCATGATCCAATTTTTCCATCTGAATCTGACTGGACAGTCCAGTCACAGACTTGTCCAATCAGAGGGCAGGTGGTTTATCTTAACCTGGTGCTGTGGTTTTATACCTCAGATGAATCTGGTGCTAGTTCTGGTCCTGGAGATCCATAAACCCTGCCCACAGCTCTCATCAAGTCAGTTTGTCCTGATCCTGGTCCAGTCCCATTCCTATCACAGCATCTGGACCCTTTCAGGCTCTCACACGCACTCACTTACAGCTGGCATTGTTCAAGTTAGTCAGGGTTCAGGGCCTGAGAGATGGAAGGGAACTGGGCCATTGTTTCCCCAACCTCGCCCTCATTTTGCTGTGACCCCAGTCTGGAGTGTCATGTCAATGACAGTCCGGTCTCTTACAGACCATAGACTGTATATGACTTAGGCTCCTTCACATCAAGTGTGTGAGTGTCCCATTGTCACATCATTGATTCAGTTTGTCCTGGTCCAGTCCCATTCCTATCACATCATCTGGGCCCTTTCAGGCTCTCACACTCACTTACAGCTGATGTTGTTTAAGTCAGTCAGGGTCCAGGCCCTGAGAGGTGGAAGGGAATTGGGCAGTTGTTTCCCCAACCTCGCTCTCACTTTGCTGTGACCCCGGTCTGGTCCATCACCTTAATCACTGCGTTTCAGTCCGGTCTTTTACAGACCATGGACTGTATAGGAATTAGGCTCGTTCACATCAAGTGTGTGAGTGTCACATCATCAAGTCAGTATGTCCTGGTCCTGGTCCTGGTCCAGTCCCATTCCTATCACATCTTCTGGACAGTTACAGGCTCTCACACTCATTCACTAACAGCTGAAATTGTTCAAGTAAGTCAGAGTTCAGGGCCTGAGAGGTGGAAGGGAACTGGGCCCTTGTTCCGTTCCCCGACCTCGCCCTCATTTTGCTCTGACCTCGGCTTGGTCAGCTGATGTTGTTCCGGTCAGTTTGGGTTCAGGCCCTGAGAGGTGGATGGGAATTGTGCCCCTGTGTCCCCGGCCTGGTCTGTCACGTTAATGGCTGACTTCCTGTCCGGTCTCTTCCAGACCATAGTTTCTATATGACTTAGGCTTGTTCACGTGAAGTGTGTGACTGTCCTATTGTCACATCATCAAGTCAGTTTATGTCCCCTCACTATCAGTCAGCACCTGACTTTGCTTCAGGAGTATACCCACAGTTCATAGCTATGTAAAGTCAATTACAGGAGATCATCAGCGGAAGCATTGGAATGGAACTGCTCCCGGTCCGGGTTCAGGTCCCGGTCCCGTTTTGGATTCTGGTACCGGTTCGGATTTTGGTTCCGGTACCGGTACCGATTCGGGTTCCGGTACCGGTTCGGATTTTGGTTCCGGTACCGGTTCGGTTCTGGTTCCGGTACCGATTCGGGTTCCGGTACCGGTTCGGGTTCCGGTACTGGTTCGGATTTTGGTTCCGGTACCGGTTCGGGTTCTGGTACCGGTTCGGGTTCTGTTACCGGCTCCCGGACCGGTACCGGTACCGGAACCAAAATCCGAACCGGTACCGGAACCCGAACCCGAACCGGTACCGGAACCAAAATCCGAACCGGTACCGGGACCCGAATCGGTACCGGTGCCGGAACCAATATCCGAACCGGTACCGGAATCCGAAACGGGACTGGGACCTGAACCCGGACCTGTAATCTTTTAGAATAACCAAAATAATTTGTATCATTATAAATGAAGCCAGAGCTCTATTTAACATTCTTAACAGATATTTACTGTCGTTACTGTAAAATCAGTCAATTAGAAGTTTGAGGTCAAAATGTTGAATCTGCAGCAGAAAGTCTTGGCAGAGGATTGGTGCTCAAATTTCCCCCACAGACTGTGACCCTAAAGTTACAGGTAGAATCATGATCCAACTTTTCCATCTGAATCTGATTGGACAGTCCAGTCACAGACTTGTCCAATCAGAGGGCAGGTGGTTTATCTTAACCTGGTGCTGTGGTTTTATACCTCAGATGAATCTGGTGCTAGTTCTGGTCCTGGAGATCCATAAACCCTGCCCACAGCTCTCATCAAGTCAGTTTGTCCTGATCCTGGTCCAGTCCCATTCCTATCACAGCATCTGGACCCTTTCAGGCTCTCACACGCACTCACTTACAGCTGGCATTGTTCAAGTTCGTCAGGGTTCAGGGCCTGAGAGATGGAAGGGAATTGGGCCATTGTTTCCCTGACCTCGCCCTCATTTTGCTGTGACCCCAGTCTGGAGTGTCATGTCAATGACAGTCTGGTCTCTTACAGACCATAGACTGTATATGACTTAGGCTCCTTCACATCAAGAGTGTGAGTGTCCCATTGTCACATCATCGATTCAGTTTGTCCTGGTCCTGGTCCAGTCCCATTCCTATCACGTCATCTGGGCCCTTTCAGGCTCTCACACTCACTCACTTACAGCTGATGTTGTTCAAGTAAGTCAGAGTTCAGGGCCTGAGAGGTGGAAGGGAACTGGGCCCTTGTTCCGTTCCCCGACCTCGCCCTCATTTTGCTCTGACCTCGGCTTGGTCAGCTGATGTTGTTCCGGTCAGTTTGGGTTCAGGCCCTGAGAGGTGGATGGGAATTGTGCCCCTGTGTCCGCGGCCTGGTCCGTCACGTTAATGGCTGACTTCCTGTCCGGTCTCTTCCAGACCATAGTTTCTATAGGACTTAGGCTTGTTCATGTGAAGTGTGTGACTGTCCTATTGTCACATCATCAAGTCAGTTTATGTCCCCTCACTATCAGTCAGCACCTGACTTTGCTTCAGGAGTACACCCACAGTTCATAGCTATGTAAAGTCAATTACAGGAGATCATCAGCGGAAGCATTGGAATGGAACTGCTCCCGGTCCGGGTTCAGGTCCCGGTCCCGTTTCGGATTCTGGTACTGGTTTGGATTTTGGTTCCGGTACCGGTACCGATTCGGGTTCCGGTACCGGTTCGGATTCTGGTACCGGTACCGGTTCGGGTTCTGGTACCGGTACCGGTTCGGATTTTGGTTCCGGTACCGGTTCGGGTTCCGGTACCGGTTCGGATTTTGGTTCCGGTACCGGTTCGGGTTCCGGTACTGGTTACCGGTACCGTACCGTTCGGGTTCTGTTACCGGGTCCCGGACCGGTACCGGAACCAAAATCCGAACCGGTACCGGAACCCGAACCCGAACCGGTACCGGAACCAATATCCGAACCGGTACCGGAATCCGAAACGGGACTGGGACCTGAACCCGGACCTGTAATCTTTTAGAATAACCAAAATAATTTGTATCACTATAAATGAAGCCAGAGCTCTATTTAACATTCTTAACAGACATTTACTCTAGTTACTGTAAAATCAGTCAATTAGAAGTTTGAGGTCAAAATGTTGAATCTGCAGCAGGAAGTCTTGGCAGAGGATTGGTGCTCAAATTTCCCCCACAGACTGTGACCCTAAAGTTACAGGTAGAATCATGATCCAACTTTTCCATCTGAATCTGATTGGACAGTCCAGTCACAGACTTGTCCAATCAGAGGGCAGGTGGTTTATCTTAACCTGGTGCTGTGGTTTTATACCTCAGATGAATCTGGTGCTAGTTCTGGTCCTGGAGATCCATAAACCCTGCCCACAGCTCTCATCAAGTCAGTTTGTCCTGATCCTGGTCCAGTCCCATTCCTATCACAGCATCTGGACCCTTTCAGGCTCTCACACGCACTCACTTACAGCTGGCATTGTTCAAGTTCGTCAGGGTTCAGGGCCTGAGAGATGGAAGGGAATTGGGCCATTGTTTCCCTGACCTCGCCCTCATTTTGCTGTGACCCCAGTCTGGAGTGTCATGTCAATGACAGTCTGGTCTCTTACAGACCATAGACTGTATATGACTTAGGCTCCTTCACATCAAGAGTGTGAGTGTCCCATTGTCACATCATCGATTCAGTTTGTCCTGGTCCTGGTCCAGTCCCATTCCTATCACGTCATCTGGGCCCTTTCAGGCTCTCACACTCACTCACTTACAGCTGATGTTGTTTAAGTCAGTCAGGGTCCAGGCCCTGAGAGGTGGAAGGGAATTGGGCAGTTGTTTCCCCAACCTCGCTCTCACTTTGCTGTGACCCCGTTCTGGTCCATCACCTTAATGACTGCGTTTCAGTCCGGTCTCTTACAGACCATAGACTGTATAGGAATTAGGCTCGTTCACATCAAGTGTGTGAGTGTCACATCATCAAGTCAGTATGTCCTGGTCCTGGTCCAGTCCCATTCCTATCACATCTTCTGGACAGTTACAGGCTCTCACACTCACTCACTTACAGCTGACATAGTTCAAGTAAGTCAGAGTTCAGGGCCTGAGAGGTGGAAGGGAACTGGGCCCTTGTTCCGTTCCCCTACCTCGCCCTCATTTTGCTCTGACCTCGGCTTGGTCAGCTGATGTTGTTCCGGTCAGTTTGGGTTCAGGCCCTGAGAGGTGGATGGGAATTGTGCCCCTGTGTCCCCGGCCTGGTCCTTCACGTTAATGGCTGACTTCCTGTCCGGTCTCTTCCAGACCATAGTTTCTATATGACTTAGGCTTGTTCACGTGAAGTGTGTGACTGTCCCATTGTCACATCATCAAGTCAGTTTATGTTCCCTCTCTATCAGTCAGCACCTGACTTTGCTTCAGGAGTATACCCACAGTTCATAGCTATGTAAAGTCAATTACAGGAGATCATCAGCGGAAGCATTGGAATGGAACTGCTCCCGGTCCGGGTTCAGGTCCCGGTCCCGTTTCGGATTCTGGTACTGGTTTGGATTTTGGTTCCGGTACCGGTACCGATTCGGGTTCCGGTACCGGTTCGGATTCTGGTACCGGTACCGGTTCGGGTTCTGGTACCGGTACCGGTTCGGATACCGGTTTGGTTCCGGTACCGGTTCGGGTTCCGGTACCGGTTCGGGTTCGGATTTTGGTTCCGGTACCGGTTCGGGTTCTGGTACCGGTACCGGTTCGGGTTCTGTTACCGGGTCCCGGACCGGTACCGGAACCAAAATCCGAACCGGTACCGGAACCCGAACCCGAACCGGTACCGGAACCAATATCCGAACCGGTACCGGAATCCGAAACGGGACTGGGACCTGAACCCGGACCTGTAATCTTTTAGAATAACCAAAATAATTTGTATCATTATAAATGAAGCCAGAGCTCTATTTAACATTCTTAACAGACATTTACTCTAGTTACTGTAAAATCAGTCAATTAGAAGTTTGAGGTCAAAATGTTGAATCTGCAGCAGGAAGTCTTGGCAGAGGATTGGTGCTCAAATTTCCCCCACAGACTGTGACCCTAAAGTTACAGGTAGAATCATGATCCAACTTTTCCATCTGAATCTGATTGGACAGTCCAGTCACAGACTTGTCCAATCAGAGGGCAGGTGGTTTATCTTAACCTGGTGCTGTGGTTTTATACCTCAGATGAATCTGGTGCTAGTTCTGGTCCTGGAGATCCATAAACCCTGCCCACAGCTCTCATCAAGTCAGTTTGTCCTGATCCTGGTCCAGTCCCATTCCTATCACAGCATCTGGACCCTTTCAGGCTCTCACACGCACTCACTTACAGCTGGCATTGTTCAAGTTCGTCAGGGTTCAGGGCCTGAGAGATGGAAGGGAATTGGGCCATTGTTTCCCTGACCTCGCCCTCATTTTGCTGTGACCCCAGTCTGGAGTGTCATGTCAATGACAGTCCGGTCTCTTACAGACCATAGACTGTATATGACCTAGGCTCGTTCACATCAAGTGTGTGAGTGTCCCATTGTCACATCATCGATTCAGTTTGTCCTGGTCCTGGTCCAGTCCCATTCCTATCACGTCATCTGGGCCCTTTCAGGCTCTCACACTCACTCACTTACAGCTGATGTTGTTTAAGTCAGTCAGGGTCCAGGCCCTGAGAGGTGGAAGGGAATTGGGCAGTTGTTTCCCCAACCTCGCTCTCACTTTGCTGTGACCCCGGTCTGGTCCATCACCTTAATGACTGCGTTTCAGTCCGGTCTCTTACAGACCATAGACTGTATAGGAATTAGGCTCGTTCACATCAAGTGTGTGAGTGTCACATCATCAAGTCAGTATGTCCTGGTCCTGGTCCTGGTCCAGTCCCATTCCTATCACATCTTCTGGACAGTTACAGGCTCTCACACTCATTCACTAACAGCTGACATTGTTCAAGTAAGTCAGAGTTCAGGGCCTGAGAGGTGGAAGGGAACTGGGCCCTTGTTCCGTTCCCCGACCTCGCCCTCATTTTGCTCTGACCTCGGCTTGGTCAGCTGATGTTGTTCCGGTCAGTTTGGGTTCAGGCCCTGAGAGGTGGATGGGAATTGTGCCCCTGTGTCCGCGGCCTGGTCCGTCACGTTAATGGCTGACTTCCTGTCCGGTCTCTTCCAGACCATAGTTTCTATATGACTTAGGCTTGTTCACGTGAAGTGTGTGACTGTCCCACTGTCACATCATCAAGTCAGTTTATGTCCCCTCACTATCAGTCAGCACCTGACTTTGCTTCAGGAGTATACCCACAGTTCATAGCTATGTAAAGTCAATTACAGGAGATCATCGGCGGAAGCGTTGGAATAGAACCGCTCCCGGTCCGGGTTCAGGTCCTGGACCCGTTTCGGATTCCGGTACCGGTTCGGATTTTGGTTCCGGTACCGGTACCGATTCGGGTTCCGGTACCGGTTCGGGTTCTGGTACCGGTACCGGTTCGGGTTCGGGTTCCGGTACCGGTTCGGATTTTGGTTCCGGTACCGGTTCGGGTTCGGGTTCCGGTACCGGTTCGGATTTTGGTTCCGGTACCGGTTCGGGTTCTGGTACCGGTTCGGGGTCCCGGTACCGGTTCGGGTTCTGTTACCGGGTCCCGAATCGGTAACGGTACCGGAACTAAAATCCGAACCGGTACCGGAACCCGAACCCGAACCGGTACCAGAACCCGAACCGGCACCAGAACCCGAATCGGTACCGGTACCGGAACCGGAACCAAAATCCCAACCGGTACCGGAACCCGAATCGGTACCGGTACCGGAACCAATATCCGAACCGGTACCGGAATCCGAAACGGGACCGGGACCTGAACCCGGACCTGAAATCTATTAGAATAA
Organism: Caranx ignobilis; assembly: GCA_021432705.1. NCBI lineage: Eukaryota > Metazoa > Chordata > Actinopteri > Carangiformes > Carangidae > Caranx > Caranx ignobilis. The sequence goes on along the minus strand of JAFHLA010000064.1, from coordinate 214,275 downwards.
CCAAAATAATTTGTATCATTATAAATGAAGCCAGAGCTCTATTTAACATTCTTAACAGACATTTACTCTAGTTACTGTAAAATCAGTCAATTAGAAGTTTGAGGTCAAAATGTTGAATCTGCAGCAGGAAGTCTTGGCAGAGGATTGGTGCTCAAACTTCCCACACAGACTGTGACGATAAAGTTACAGGTAGAATCATGATCCAGCTTTTCCATCTGAATCTGACTGGACAGTCCAGTCACAGACTTGTCCAATCAGAGGGCAGGTGGTTTATCTTAACCTGGTGCTGTGGTTTTATACCTCAGATGAATCTGGTGCTAGTTCTGGTCCTGGAGATCCATAAACCCCACCCACAGCTCTCATCAAGTCAGTTTGTCCTGATCCTGGTCCTGTCCCATTCCTATCACAGCATCTGGACCCTTTCAGGCTCTCACACACACTCACTTACAGCTGGTAATGTTCAAGTTCGTCAGGGTTCAGGGCCTGAGAGATGGAAGGGAATTGGGCCATTGTTTCCCCAACCTCGTCCTCATTTTGCTGTGACCCCAGTCTGGAGTGTCATGTCAATGACAGTCTGGTCTCTTACAGACCATAGACTGTATATGACTTAGGCTCCTTCACATCAAGAGTGTGAGTGTCCCATTGTCACATCATTGATTCAGTTTGTCCTGGTCCTGGTCCAGTCCCAATCCTGTCACATCATCTGGGCCCTTTCAGGCTCTCACACTCACTCACTTACAGCTGATGTTGTTTAAGTCAGTCAGGGTTCAGGCCCTGAGAGGTGGAAGGGAATTGGGCAGTTGTTTCCCCAACCTCGCTCTCACTTTGTTTTGACCCCGGTCTGGTCCATCACCTTAATGACTGTGTTTCAGTCCGGTCTCTTACAGACCATAGACTGTATAGAAATTAGGCTCGTTCACATCAAGTGTGTGAGTGTCACATCATCAAGTCAGTATGTCCTGGTCCTGGTCCAGTCCCATTCCTATCACATCTTCTGGACAGTTACAGGCTCTCACACTCACTCACTTACAGCTGACATAGTTCAAGTAAGTCAGAGTTCAGGGCCTGAGAGGTGGAAGGGAACTGGGCCCTTGTTCCGTTCCCCGACCTCGCCCTTATTTTGCTCTGACCTCGGCTTGGTCAGCTGATGTTGTTCCGGTCACTTTGGGTTCAGGCCCTGAGAGGTGGATGGGAATTGTGCCCCTGTGTCCCCGGCCTGGTCCATCACATTAATGGCTGACTTCCTGTCCGGTCTCTTCCAGACCATAGTTTCTATATGACTTAGGCTTGTTCACGTGAAGTGTGTGACTGTCCTATTGTCACATCATCAAGTCAGTTTATGTCCCCTCTCTATCAGTCAGCACCTGACTTTGCTTCAGGAGTATACCCACAGTTATAGCTATGTAAAGTCAATTACAGGAGATCATCGGCAGAAGCGTTGGAATGGAACTGCTCCCGGTCCGGGTTCAGGTCCCGGTCCCGTTTCGGATTCCGGTACCGGTTCGGATTTTGGTTCCGGTACCGGTACCGATTCGGGTTCCGGTACCGGTTCGGGTTCTGGTACCGGTACCGGATCGAGTTCCGGTACCGGTACCGGTTCGGGTTCGGGTTCCGGTACCGGTTCGGGTTCTGGTACCGGTACCGATTCGGGTTCGGGTTCCGGTACCGGTTCGGATTTTGGTTCCGGTACCGGTTCGGGTCCCGGTACCGGTACCGGTTCGGGTTCTGTTACCGGGTCCCGAACCGGTAACGGTACCGGAACCAAAATCCGAACCGGTACCGGAACCCGAACCCGAACCGGTACCGGTACCAGAACCCGAACCGGTATCGGTATCGGAACCAATATCCGAAACCGGTACCGGAACCGGAACCCGAACCGTTACCGGTACCAGAACCCGAACCGGCACCGGAACCCGAATCGGTACCGGTACCGGAACCGCAACATGAACCGGTACCAGAACCCAAACCGGTAAGGCAAATATAGGATAAGGACACAGACAGATGGTTGACAGACAGTTGGTGTTTAAAGTTATCTGCCGTCATCTTCATAAAACCCCATCATATGAAAGTGTTACATAAAATTCCCAGAACAATCAGCTGAATTTGCAGGAAACTGCAGAGATCTCATCTTGTGGTTCTGTAGCTCAGGGGTTCAAAAGATAAATAACAGTCATAAAATCTGGATTCATGAGCAAATAGGCCGAATAACATGCAGTACAATGTTGGATAACAGGGTTCTCTAAACAAGAGCAAAAAAGCAATATACGCTTTTGGTATACCACGGAGTACAATATAAATTGTACCATTAGACCAAAGGGAACAGTGTCTATGTTCAAGGAGAACATAAATATTGATTACTGGGGACAAAAAAAGTTTTAATTTGAATTTATTTGTACTAAAAGCTTTAAAAAGGTCAAAACTATTGACACTGAGGTTCGTGGTTTATTATTTTCCAGCATCTGCATCGAAAAAGTTTTTTTTTTTTTTTTTATTTAAACCACTCAGTGCTGTGAAGAATGAGACAATGATTTGGACAACTGTGCCCCCCAGTGGTGACACGACGTAACTGCATGATTTAAATGTTGTTCTCCTACATTTTACTAGGAGACGTGTAGATTATGTTGTTATCATTTATATAAGTGAAAGCAAACTAACAATTCACAGTGTTTTTTAACAGTTTATCCATTGATCAGTTATTAATAGCTTACTTCCTAGTTCGAACTACAGAGGAAATAGATTATTGGAAGTGTTTTGTTATAGGTCATCACATTCATTGCATTCATCATTCAATAAAACAAAGACTATCTTGTTTTTTTGAGGACTTTGCCCATGACCTTTGTGAAACATTCACTGTCACTCTGACTCCTGACCTCTGACAGACTTAGACTGTTGTCACCTGCCAGATTAACAACGCACCAATATTCAGGCTGCATTCAGCGTTGTGCAGCAGGGGCGTGTGGCAAATCCTCCTTGGTGTTGGACGGAGTGGTCAAAGTCCAGCACGGAGCTCACGTTCACTTGAAGATTTCAGCCCTCGTGCACTCGTCGAGACAAACTCTGTGAGTCCTTTAGTGAAAATATTACCTGATTCGTTTTCTCTTTCACTGACAACAAGATGATTAAATGTGTCTGCGTCCTGTTGCTGGGAACTCAGGGTTATAAAGACTCATCAATCAACTGAAAACATGTGAATATTGATTTGTGTATTTCTGATTCTTCTTTCAGCAGCTGCATGGAGCTCCTGGACTGAGGCCATGTGACATAACTTACTGATTAAACATAAATCGGTGATATATAGACTACTATTTTTTTAATATATATATACATAATTGACTTTACAATCTTTTAAAATAGCCTGAAAACTCACATACAGTGTTAATATGTTCATGGCAACCACATTAACAAAGCATATTCACCAAAATGAACATAACATAACATCGCCCACTGGATTATAAATGAAACATGGTCTTCCAGTGATCACAGACTTTTTTTTTTTTTTTCTTTTTTTTTATTTTACTACCACCCTCACCACTCACTGTTTATTTCTCTGTAGAGCAGGCATGTCCAGACTGATCCACAAAGGGCCGTGTGGCTGCAGGTTTTTGTTCCAACCAGCCCAGAGCACACAGTTTGACCAATCAGCTGTCTGAAGACTGAGATCAGTTGATTGAATGACTCCAGTCTGGTGTGCTGCTGCTGCTGCTTGGTTGGAAAGAAAACCTGCAACCACACGGCCCTTTGTGCAGTAGTTTGGACATGCGTGTTTTGGAGTCTTTCCAACTTCCCTGGTACGAGCCGAGCCTCGTGCCCGCGCACTGCATGTCTCCGCCTACACGAAACTGACCAGCGAGTCTCCGGTGGCGTCTTTTCTTCGCAGTTTCCTTGACCCGCCTCTGACAAACACGACTCGGTCCGGCCGTGCTTCAAAAGTTTTCGCAAACGTTTTCGAGTAAAGTTTTTCTTAGTCTTTGGATGGGTGGGGTGGGGGTGGAGGTGAAAACGCGGGGTATTCAATGTGGGCCCTGAACGCAACTCGACCCACGGCGCCTGACCGACCCCGGTAAGTCCCGAGTAAGTGCCGAGTTATGCTGAGGCTGTTGTCCCGCGGCTCTGTGAGGTTGACCCTGGTAGAGCCCGTCATCCGCGTGCTTCCCGGAGGGATTCCTCAGGCAAGGGTAGCACGTACTAACCACCAGGGGCCCCTCGTGCCACGCTCCTCTGTTTACCTGCACAAAGGTCACAAGTACCTAAGCCACAGGTATATGAGAAGCAGCCGCAACGTTACACATACTGACAACAGACGTTATATGATTGTTTTATTCGTGCATGGAGAAATTAAACATCATGTAAAGTTTAAGTTTTACTGGTTTTCATTTATGTTTTTTTAATTATATATTTTTAAATCAATGTATCAGTTAGCAGGTTCAGCTTGTTATTGTGTAACCTATGTGACCTATGACCTATGAAGTGAAGCTTGAAACAGGCTTGTAGTCATAAGTCACATGTCCTTCACAGACAGAATAGATGTCCTCACTCAAATGATCTTTTCTATCTGTCCGTCTGTCTGTGAGGAGAAATATAATCATCACATACTCTGGCTGTAGGTTCAGTAAGGACCAATCATATTCAATAAGGACCAATCAGACCTCCATTGATGGTGTTGACTCATCAACCTAACATCTTAACTATTGCACAACAGCAGTTTGCACTTCTAACACACTTGGGAAACATCCAGGGCAGTTCTCTCCTCTGTTACTGATTTAACTAACTGCTAATCATTTGTGTTTCCATTAGACGATCATCAACCATGTCTGAGACACTGGTCCCTCCACTTCTCTCCGTCCACCCCACCCGGGCTCTGGTGGACGAGACATTCAAGGTGGTGGTGGAGAACCTACCTCCAGGATTTCCAATAACGATCCGCTCCCTCCACCACTCAGAGGACCAGGACTACTGGGAGGCCTACGGGCACTACATCAGTGATCACACAGGAACCGTCTCTGGTGGGTTCTGGACCTGTAGATGTTTAGATGAAATGAAATCAAGACCTTCAAATGAAGAAGTGGAGTCATGGAGGTGTCGCACCTGGTTTGATTGTTTGATGTTTGTGCTGTTTTCTTGCTGTTGAGAAGTTTTTGCCTTTGCAGTTTCAGATGATTTGAGTTTTGGGGGAACGTACACAGGAAAAGAACCCATGGGTTTACTGAGCAGCATGCGTCCTGTCCCAGGCAGCCGCAAAGGCCTCAGGTAGTGGGACCTGCATCTTCACCAAAATCAAAGACCTTGTAGATGGAGATCGCAGCCAGTCGGACTCCCTCGTGTCCTTGTCCTGTGTTTGTCAGGTTAAGGAAGATGAACGTCTGCACCCCCATGCTGATTGATATTTCAGTCCACAGTGGACATGACGGCTTCAGGGACAAGGCTCCTCTGGCCTCGGTGCTCACAGAGAGATGGTATATGGCTCCAGGAGTCAAGAGGATCGAGATCAGAGAGAAGGGAGTGCGGGGAACCCTCTTCATACCTCCAGGTACACCATGTTTGGACTCCCAGGTACACCTTGCTGTATTTTTGTGATGATTAATGATTAGAGCCTGCATCTCGTCCCCTCAGGTCCAGGACCCTTCCCTGGCCTGTTGGACATGTGGGGAGGGGGCGGGGGGCTGCTGGAGTACCGCTCGGCCTTGCTAGCGTCTCGGAGTTACGCCGCTCTGGCCCTGGAGTATTTCAACGCCAATGAGCGACCGACAGCAACGCTACAAACGGAATACTTTGAGGTTTGTGATGTTTAATTCGCTCCAGGTTGTTTATGTCTCCAGCAGCTGTACATTTGCTTTACATGATTGCTGAATCATTGGAAAAACAATACGTTGACACATTAAGATTCTTAAAACCTGAAGATAATCGACATGATTAGTTGATTTATCATTTATTTATAATAAATATCAGATTAGATTGTCCTTTACTAGTATCTACGACAAAGAGCATTACATTTAAGAATCTGAAATCTGAATATTTAACTTCTGCACAGGCGGCTTTTAACATCATCAAGGACCATCCTCAGGTGATGCCCGACAAAGTTGGACTTTTTGGTCTTTCCTTGGGCTCGGTGGTGTCCTTCTACCTGGCGTCTGAGAGCACTGTTGTCAAAGTGAGTATGAGAAGCATCTTTTGAGTTTTCTCTTTGTTGGAGTATGATCGATTTTATGTCATTGTGCCATTTTCCAGCCACATTGTTGTGTTTGCATCAGTGGAAACCACACTCACTCACCTGGGAAGTCCCTCACTGAAGTGTTTGAAGAACTGGACAAGTAGGTGTTGTGTTTGTCAGTGACATGGACACAGTACGTAAAGCTTTACAGTCCGGCTGATGCCAACTGTGACTTGTAATGACAGGAACTTTGACAAGATGCGTGTGGATGAGAACAACCATGTAATATGGCGAGACATAGGTCTGTTTCTTATGAGTAATCCCTCCAATAACCTAAACGTGAGTACATACTGCACAAGACATTAGCACACTGTTGGCAGATTGGCTGTTATGCACCATAGCAGCTAACACTAACATGATCAATGAAGCTGATTTTATAAGAACTACAAACACACAACACAACCAAAGAAGCTACTTTAAGCTCTATTTGAAGGCATTTTAAAGATGTTTCCTGTGCTAAGGTTGGGAAAATAAACTGTCCGGTGCTGCTGGTGAACGGCTGTGATGATCAGAACTGGCCTTCGGTGGAGTCGGCTGAAGATGTGAGTGTAAACGCACAGCTGTGATAATGTAGAGTCAAGATCAGATTCATTAACTCCACATTAACTGGTCAGGCGAGCCCACAGAACTTTCCAATGCTGCTCTTGGCTTCATGTAGATTTGTTGTGACATCAACAGGGAATCACACTGAGATCATACAAATTTGCAGTGATTTACATTTACATCCAGATATATATTCACACAAATGGTTTAAATATTTAGAATGCTGTTTATGTGCATGAAAATGCTGCCGGATGTGGAAAGAAGCAGCTATCTTCTAACACATCGATCTGAAAACGTATGATCTATCAGTGGAATTTTAAGACTGTTTATATCCAGAAATGTCACTTAAAGCTTCTAAGTGATTAATCGATTGATTGGTCATCCTCAGATTGCTCGGCAGATGCATGCTGCAGGCAAGGGCCACCTCCTGACCAGGCTGGCCTACCCCAGCGCTGGACACCTGATCGAGCCGCCCTACTCGCCTCACTTTAGAGCGACCAACTTTCTAGAGCTCCGCACAAAGAAAAAAGGTGTGTTTTACCATTTCATAGAATTGTAATGATTTAGGGCTGTAAATATAAGGTGAAGGACTGAAACATGTTGCCAACAGTGCCCCCATGTGGCCATTTAATTGACTACACTTTTCTTCTTTTTGTTATTTTACACTGAATTGAAACTGTGCTTTCTGTCATTGTTTTTTGTGCTTTATTTTACTTTTTCTTGTTAAGTTGACAATTTCTTGTGGTTGGAATTAACAAAGTGTTTCTGTTTCTGCAGTGGTGATGCTGTGGGGAGGACAAACCAAACCTCACTCAGATGCTCAGGAGGACTCCTGGAGGAAAATCCTCAGCTTCCTGCACCTGCACATGTACAAGAACTCAACTCCCAGAGCGAAGCTGTGACAGACTGCGTGAGCACTTACTACCTCAACCATAGTGATACACACATGTCAGTGATGACAGTGTGCAGTGGATGACTTGTAGGGTTAGGCTTAATTCCAAATTGTGCCATTGTGCGTCTATTGCCAGTCATCTTGTGTGTATCAACCAAATCTACTGATGTTACATTAATTTTAATGTAGAGAGCATGTTTAAGATATTGGATGTTGACATGTAGAGTAGCTTAGTTTTTCTTATCACTGGGTGGCATTTGTTCTTATTTTAATTAATTACCTGATATATTTAGAAGATATTGTTCCTCTTGTGATTATTTTCCTAAAATAATAAAAATATTTATTAACATAAAATGATATTAGTAGTAGTAATATTAAGTGAAAAGTTTCTTGAAAGACTCCGTCACAGTTCGATGCTACATGACACAAATTATCAAGTGACTGAGGCGACTTGAACAGCAGTTTATTTAGAGTGCACACACTGGTGGAATCTGCACTTTACAGGTTTAAAATGTAAACACCACACAAATAAATTAACAAATACATTAATTTACATCTATCTACAGTGACCTGACATGACTGTAAATCAGCATTAACTCGTGTTAGGGTCCACTGAGTCTAATCTCTAGAACAATTCTGATCTGAATATTGACAGTTGTGATCTGGGTGGATGCGACCAGGCCCGATGCAGTTGGTAAAGAACAGAGAAACTCTGGTGGATAAACTGAGGCCTCACATTTCAAAGCACAAAATCCCTCAGACTTTGGTAAAGGCACATTTCTCCCCCCCAAGTGTTTAAGTCTGGGTGAAATATAAATACAAGTGTGTGTGATCATCTGTCCACTATAAGAGTCAGAATATGCTCTACCAGTCGGAGAGTGGGTAAGCTGATGGGGTAGTGAGGTGGAAGCTTCTCCTCAGCACATGACGGCTTGACAAAGTACCTGAGGGAGGAAACGTGTGTTAGACGCCTGAATAAACTTTTAAAAACAAGAAGAATCTTACTGGATTATAAAGCCTGACGCTCATCACCATCCTGAGCAGCAGAACAGACCTGAACTCCTCTCTGAAGTTGGAGCGCAGGTGCTGAGCCAGGTGGCTGTTGTACTGCAGACAGGCCAGCAGGAGGCGACAGCGCTGGAACAGCAGCACGGCCTGGATGGGGCTCAGGACCGACTCCTGCAGCTCTGACAGAACCAGCACCACCTGCTGGGCCTGGTGACTGATGAAGGGCAGCTGTGGACAGAGGACAGGTGTGGGATCAGACAGAGAGATGGGACACAGGCAGAGTCATGTCCACAGTGTTGTGGCTCCTCCTCTGATCTGTACCAGGTGAGGATGAGGCTGCAGCACACGAAGTGTCCAACCAACAGACAGGAAGTTGTCCAAGGAGAAACACCCGCTGGTCTGAAACACACACAGAAAACTGTTTAGTTCACAACTAAAAAATATGAGCCATGTACTTTTATTTTGTAGGAGTGTAATGTTTCTTGACAGTTTCTAAATCAAATTTCATACTTTCTAAAACCGTTGAAGGGCAATGAGTCGATTGGATTCAATGTTATCAGTGTTTTCTAATGAGAATTTGAGCTGTTATGAATAAACTTTGGGGAGCATGTATGTTAACTCACCTCGTGTCCTAAGAGCAGCAGCTCAAAGAGCAGAGAGCAGGCAGCATCCAGGTACTCAGACAGTAAGGCCTGAAGCTGAGGGACACAGAGACGTCTGTGAGTCTGTGACTGATCCATCATCACCAATAAAGGTTCAGACAGTGTTGTTACCGCGGCAGCAGAGAGCAGCTCACCTCAGAGTCAACCTGAGAGCCTCTGTTCTGTGTCTGCAGACGTGGATCACAAATCAAGGCGAGCAGCATCCTGGAGGCCAGAGCTCCTCTGCAGAGACAAAACCACTGAGTCACAGCTGTCTCTGCCATTGTTGTTGTTTATTCTAGCGACACAGAGACAATAAGACGAGGTGTTTACTTCTTGGCAGAGAGCAGGCTGAGTCTGGCTGCTTCCACCTCCGTCTCTCTGAACATGATGGCGAGCGTCTGGACAATCACGGTGCTCAGTCTGAGGACAAACAGTGACCTGGAGTCAGAGTCAGATTCTTCAACCTGAACTCATCATCAAGTTACCAACTGTCAAACAGGATCTAATCATTTAAGAGACAGGAAGTAGAGCCCAGTGTCGGTGGTGTGTGTTCCTAATAAACTGCTCACTGAGTATAGATCTCTGTCCACAAACACCAATGTTGTCCTTAAAGTTACTCTAACTGTAAGTGTTGTGTAAAACAAAGCAGCTTACTCCAACCTGACTGATGGTATTAAAGGTTTAGCATCACACACACACACACACACACACACACTCTCCCTCTTACACGCACACACAGTGAAGCTTACAGTAGTTGATCTGCTGTGCAAACTCCACTGAGGCTCTGACAGCCGTGAAGAGACTCCTCCAGAGTCTCAACCAGGAAAACACAAATGTCACTGGACTGAAACATACAGAGAGAGAGAGAGAGAGAGAGAGACACCAGTGAAGAAATGAGACCATACTGAGTGATGTCAATACATTATATTTAACCATCACCACCAATTTAGGTCAAAGGCAAAACAGTATAATAGTCAGGCATCAAAGTGTGTATGTGTGTGTTTCCAGTGTTAGTGTCTCACCCTCCAGAAGAGTCGACGCAGTGTGACGTTGCGGTGAGCAGCGGTTCTCAGCTCCTGCAGCAGCAGGTACAAACTCTCCACACTGATGTCGTCCTGCAGCAGCTCAGAGCTCAGCTGAGAGAACAGGTGAGCTGTCCGCTCCCAGCTGCACACACACACACACACACACACGGTTAACACAGCAGAAAACAGCAGCATCACTACTACAGAAACAATAGAAACAGCTTCATCCATACACGTCAAAGACACACAGCTGATCTATGATCAATATGTCGCGAACACCCAGTGGGAACAGTGGGAGGTCATAATGGTGCAGCACCAACCACCAGACTGAGCCTCTGCTCCAGGTCATGATATGGATGGAGGAGTTTTGTCACCTGATGACAGGACGACGTTTCCCAGGAGACGAGTCAGAGGAGACGTTACACTTCCTCCTGTAGAGAGGATCTAACAGCAGAGTGGACCTCTGGAAACACACATGATAAAATGTTGTCATCACTCCGTGTGCGGACGTATACCCACAATGCACTTAGGAGGCAGCAGGATTAAATCTGGTCACTCACGATGATGAAGCTGTTCCACGAGCTCTGTAGATGCAGGTAAAGTCTGGATGTCTGTGACACGGCGTACAGATGCAACTCGGCCTCTCTCTCCTCCCCGCCGTTCACACAGTCTCTCCTCAGCAGGCGGGACAGAACCGAGCCGAGCCTCCTGGGAACCTGGGTTCAGATATGTGGAGAAACTTGACTGTAACTGTTCCTTCGGCTTTTTGGTTGGTGTTTAAAAACAGGCTTCACGTTTGAACCAGCCATTACCTGACCGCTGTCAGTGGTCTTCAGGCTTTGCTCTGACGGTGACCGAGGCGAGGTGGGCGAGCTGGTGGGGGAGTAGGGGGAGGGCTGGGCGGGAGGGTGCGGGGTCCTCGGGAGCCCCAGAGTCTCTGGGTTTGGACAGGAGGCGGAGCGGGTGGGCTTCAACATAGGGAGCTCGTCTTTCCTCCATTCGCTGTGGCTCCTGAAGGAGACGAGAGACACAAAATCAGTCATGTGATATTTTCTATTCTATTTTATTCTACTGTCAGTAAAGATACAAACCAGAAATGAATGAATCCCAGAGTCTGTATTAAACTCTGATACACCTTATTCCTCTGAGTCGAAGAGCTCTACCAGTGTATTCTGGGGAATCTGGGACTTTGGGGACCACAGAACCAAACATGGGGACTATTTTCAGAGGCGGATTAATCAGGCTGAAATTTCATCCTGTCAGTGTTCAGTTTAGTAAAAACCACCAAGAAACCAACACTTTCAAATCTATTTGTAACATATTTCATGAGGTGTTCGAGGACAGTGTTGGGGTTGGGTATTTCCGGTTACAGGCTCAGGAAGCATCATATCAGCGAGTATAAAAAGACAAATGTGTGTGTGTTTAATGACCTCCTGGGGGTGAGCTACACTCGAGCAGTGACACAGATTAGCGTGAGACAGTTGTTTACATCACACATATCAGTTTTATAGCAGGTTGTTGTAACCAGGCAACAATCCAGAGTTCAGTGAGTCTCTTCACAGTCCATGAATCAAACATCCACAACTCAGGATAATCACAGGAGGACGACGCTGCGACTGCAGCTGAGTCTGGATGCAAACAACTGATTTTGACATTTCCTGACCTTTTTAAACCAAAGGATTCATTGATAAATCTGAAAAAGACCGGCAAGTCTTATAAGATTATAAACGAAATATCTGTGGCTTTTACATAACAGGACATCAGACGACATAAAGCTGACATTTTTCACCATTGCACACTACATCTCATCTTGAATCAGCTGAATGATGGCTGTGCTTGTTAATGGTGGTGCTTTACAGCAGAGTGGCTCAGTGAGCAATGTTAATGAGCAGCAGGTGAACTAAGGGGAAACTCGTCTCTTGAGTAAATAAGTCATGAGCTACCTGAGACGTTGAAGAGGGTCATTATAGGAATGGGTCACGAGTTGTTTGCAGACAGGCATGAGAGAGGAGTCACGGGCAGTTAGCTCTCATCCTTAACTTTCCCTCCTCAATGACTTTTTTATTGACTGAAGCTGTGAGCACTGATTCATGAAGTACCAGAATGAAGTAAACTCATCAGCAGAGAGGAAACAGCAGAAGCTCTAGGAGCTGCAGCCGCGTTCACCAGCAACATGCAGACATGTCTGAGCTTCCTCTTAAACCTGCTGATGCACGGTGAGTGTGTGATGATAGACTTCTGGTATAGTGTTGCATTTAAAAAGTGAGAGCAACACAGTCTCAGCTTCCCTGCATGAGTATCAACTGACAACCCAAAGACCTGAGTGTGAGGAGAGTGGAGGCGATCCACACTTCAAAGGACTGTCTGAGTTTTAAGACGTGGTTTTACAGAAACTTCCTGGCTACTAATAGTAAATAGGTAATTAAAGGTCCCATATTGTTTAAAAGGTGCATGTCCATGTGTAGTGTGATCATAAAGCAGCTCTATATTAATACTGTGAAAGTATCAAGAGAAATGCACACAGCCTGTATTCAGAAACTGAGCCTTAAAACCAGCCGTCAGGACTTCCTGTCACTTTGTGATGTCACAACAAAGCAATTCCACCAACCTAGACAGGCCATCAAACCACGCAGGATTTGGTTTTGTCCGAGTGGTTAACTGAAATCTGCTCTATTTTTACTTCATCAGAAACCAGTCAGCCAATCAGGAGAGAGAGCCTCCTTTCTTCTGATTCGCTCAGAGCAAGGGACTCAGATTAAGAACACTGTCTTAAATTAAGATCATGAGCAGAAAATATAGGAGTGTCCTCACATCTATGGAAAGACAGGCATGAGTGTGTGTGTGTGTGTGTGTGTAATGCTCACCTCTCTGCAGGATATCCTGTGGGGAGATAGCACAACAGGATGGTTAGAGTTACAGGTGCAGATATCAGGAGAAAGAAATCAAGAAATAAAGGAAACAGGAGCTCCAGCCTTCGAGATCAGATCACTGATTAAGATCTGCAGCTGAAGTTTGGATGAAACCGGCTCATGGGTAGTGACTTTTTACAGCCTTTTGCATTGGCTTACAACTACAACATACTCCTTTTTTACCTTCTAAGGTGTGTGTGACTGGTGGGCAGTAGCTGCCCCTGCGAGAGGGCGGGGCCACAGGAGGAAGTGGTGTCCTCTTGTCCCTCCACATCCAGTCACGTCCCTTCGCAGCAGGCTTGTCGGTGATGTAGGTGATTCGTATGTGCTGGCAGCGCTCCCTGTCCTTCCCACTGAGGAAATCTGGGAGGTCGTTGATCTGTAGGGATGAAACAGACGTGAGGAGGATGAGTCAAAAATCGTCCTCCTTCTCTGGGTCATAACTCAGTCACATCTGACCTGAAAGACTTCATCGACTTCATCCTCTCTAGACCAGATTTAAATCACAGCGGCACCGGGAAACCAGGAAAAACACTAAGTAACTGTGGCTGAGGTAACTGAAATGAGCTGGGTATAAAAACTATAAAAACACCTGCTGAAGCCAACACGAAGAGAGGCCATCAAAGGTCAACTGATTCTATAATCTGATGGTTTACTGCAGACGGAATTAACTGTGAGGACTATGGTGGTGAACTTTGACCTCTGACATAAGAAGATAATGAAGTGAGAATTAGACGCTAATACTGCCATAGTCTTCCAGATAACTGCCTGCATGTTATGTACTGGTATATTTCATTAGAGTAAATCCATTAGTAGTGTAGACCTGGGGGGTAATCTAGGGATAACGGTTTCTTAAGACGTCTCTATTAGACAGGACAGGCTTTTTATATGTGCTCCAGTGCCTCTCTCTGTGGGACGTCTGTGTTTCTGTTTCTCCTCTTCTGACACCAGCAATTACATAAATCAGAAAATGAGTTTGGGTTAAGGTCCTGGTCTGCTTTAACACAGAAAAGGCCCACAGGGACCATTAGATCTGTTGGTTGAACCATTATTATTATCATTATTAAACCAGAGCCAGTGACTCCCTCATATTAACCAAGCAACCCCAGCCAGGTGAAAAGGTGTAAAGTGAAACCTGTAAGCCAAAATAGCGGATCTGTAATCTGAAGAGTTTAACCAGGATCACACAGCAGGAGCCTGTTAGTTAATGGGCACACGTAGAAACATACGTAATTTACTTTACTTTGGTCACGATTAAGACAGTCACTAAATAATACTTTATTATCACTTCAAGACTAAAAACATTGTATTCACTATCAATCTAGGCAAATGTGCTGCATTGATTAACTGTACCTGACAATGTTTGCCAGATATTAGGCTACTCAATCAGTTAATCAGAGGGTGGGAGATTAAAGCTTAAAGGGTTAATTGATTATTTGATGAACACAAACTGTCATTATTCCTTTGGGTCCATCTGCACATTCAAAAGTAGCCTGTTTTTCTACACCCCACTGTTACAAACCCAAACTGCTGAACTGTTTATCATAGAAAACAAACAAACAAAAAAATGTAAACAATACCTAAATGCTTGACAACCAATTTTCGGGGGGGGGGGGGGCATATTAGTATAGTTAGACAGTTTAGCTTGAAAACTGATCAATTGATTAATCGACAATGAGAATAACGACTAAATAATTATGATGAATGAATGAATTTACCAGTTCGATGTCACGCACGCGCCTGAAGCCAACGGCCGCGGTGAGCGTGCGTGGCGGGTACTCTGTCAGGTAGACCAGCTCATCGCTCAGCACCACGTGCATGTACACCTTGTTGACGCTCTCCGAGACCACCACGCACGGTTCGTAGGCCCGGATGCGCTCGTACACCGAGTGCTCCGTGTTCCGCTTCAGGAAAGTGTCCAGCTTGATGTTCCTCCGGCCGAGGAGGGTCCCGGAGCTGGTCCGAGCCATGACAACGGTACCGGCGGAGCAGTGGGTGACACGGTGCGGGGACGTCACCTTCCAGTCTGGAGCGAGGTAGGTGGCCCACTGCGGCTGTCCATGCGTTAAACTGTTCTCCAGGGAGATATAAAACTACCGGACAGGTGTGGGGAGTCTCCCCGCTCTGGCTCCCTCAGACTGAACAGGTGAACTACAGCTGACTGTCTTCATCAGATTATACTGCCATCTGATTGGTTGATAGTGAAGAGAGATGCTTCTTATTGGCTAGAAGATAAAGGGCTCATTCATAATTTGGGATCAGAGTTTTTAGAGTGTGGCTTCCACCGAGCACCGGATTAACCTCCCAGGGGACAACGGGGCAAAGACTGTGAGGACCCCAATTGACCTGTGCTGTAACAGATTATGAGACAATGGGCTCCTGGGCATAGAAATGCCCCTGTTCCTACCATAGATTAGATTGTATGAAAAAGAACCCCCTCTTATATGCCTGCTTTATTGATCCCAGACCAGGAAATCACAGTTATAATTGTGTTGTCGTCCCCCCCCCCCCTTTAGATGTTTATGTCACTTTGTGGTTTTGTGTCTCCTTGTACTAACGGGGTTTGTCTCTATGTGGTCGTTTTACACCACCTTGTGGTAAGTGTTGAATGTTTCTAGTCATGTTGCTCTTGTGTGCCTATTTGTGGTCGCATAATGTCACCTGTCATCAGATTGAATGGCTTTGTTTGTCATTATTATCTCTCTTTATGATTGTTATATGTCATTCTCTCTTTGGGTTATTCTCCACAGTCTACAACAATAGCGTCCACAGCCACCATGTCAACAAATGCTGTATAGAAGCTATCGTTAGCTTAGCCTTCCTACTATCAACAAACAATAGAACTGCTGTGCGTCATTTATTAACAAAAAAAGCGTCGACACCAACACCCACATCATCAAAGACCTAATCCAGGCACTTGTCACTTCATATCTAGCAAACGTTAACGTAGTGCAGGTACTTGTCGCCGGTTACTTGGGTTGAAAGAACTCCTGGAAGACTACGCGCTCTTAATTTGAAAAGCGGAAATGGCGTCAACAGCAGGCGATCACGTGTTTTCCGAAAGTGCCCGAGTGAATCAAGTGGATTTTCGCAGACAGAGCACTCAGATCTTATGAATGGGGAGATCCGTAACGGCAAAGATGGCGCATACCCCGCCCCCTTTCACAAACAGCCAGTCACCAGCCGAACCGGTAAAATTATAGCCCAATCATGTTGTTTCACCAGCGCATGCGCAGAGGTAGCGCATGCGCTGAAAGTTTTCGAAACCGCATACTGGACTGCTAGCATACATACTGGCTTGACCAAAATGTAGTATGTAGTATGCAAAAAAACCAAAAATATAATTTAATGTAGGCCGATCGGTTCATTGTAAAATATGTATTTATTGAAATGTGATTTGTGTACATACAGAGCCCCGAGGCAGCGCTGCTCTTTTTTTCCCAGTAGTACACACCTGAGGCTTCACGTTTCATTCAAACAAACTAATGTGGCTGACACAATTGTTAGACTTCATTAATGAGACCAACATTCATCTTCCAGAAAGAATTTAACCAGCCAGCGGTAAACCTCTAACGACCTGCGGGTAAATTAATCGGCTCGCTATCTGTCCCGGGGTGACGACGGAAGTTGACCGGCCGATCACCTCAGGAGATCGGCCGGTACAGTGAAGATTGTGTCGTAAATCCGCGCGCATGCGCAGTGGGGTACTCCGTGTGGAAAAAGAGCGTTTTAAACATCATCTTGATGTTTTTTTGGTTTCGATCTGTATCTAATTTCACTGGCGAACATGTATATGTGGGGTTTTCTGTCCCATTGTCACGTTAAAGCGGGGGTTTGACCATGTCCCCATTCATTCAGATAGGGGTCTGGTCTTCTTGGGGATTTAACGTCGCCAAGATGGCCGCCGAGTGGCATGACTTGCCTCTAAGGATTTTGATTTTCGCTCAGACTGGTCAAAAGTGTGTCCCAAACTATGTTTGAGTGTAAATTGTAACCTGTAAGCGTAGAACCGTGATTGTTTTCAACAACAAATAACAAATATCTGTTTAAAAGTTGTAAAAAATTTAATAGGATATTCACTAATATTTTCAGACAGATCTTCTTCCATAACATTTCCAAGAAGAAGAAGAAGCAGATGAAAGGCGTAGCAGGAGTTGCTTAAATCAAATACTGTATAATATTATTACAGCACGTGACCATGTTGTTTATCCCATGCTGCTGTTCCTGAGAAAAAAAAAATAATTTCATTAGAGCGAATGTTCCTTTGTTAGTCTAATAATCAGTTCAGATTAGTGAACAAGACCATTACTCGTGCTGTTTTGTTGTGGACTCATAACTTTGGAGACAGACCAGCACATGTCACTATGGTCTGGATTTAAATGGTGATTTGTCATCTAAACAGAGTAACAAAAACAGCTTTAAAAAGTAGTAATTTACACTCAATTGATTCCCAACACATGTACATTCAACATACTGTAGTAGGATCAGACAACTTTAGCCTCTTTTCCTACCCACCGCCTAGGTGAAAGCGGATTGGTCCATTCATTTTCGGCTCCTCTCTGATTGGCCAACGCAGCAGCTCCGAGGGCACCTGCTGCACCTGTAGAAAGTTGGGCAGCCGTTGAGAAGTTGAGCAGAGTGGGCTGGTCCATTCTCATCCCGGAGAGCGCCCGGGGGGGGGGGGGCAGGAAAACCGAGTCCGGAACAGGAGAAGGAAACTAAAAGCTGTCAGACGAGTTTCCACCTTTCTGAAGAGTAATGGAGCGCTCCAGGAACTCCCGAGACACGCAGAGAAAACTTTGTAACCTCGGCTTTGCTGCGTCGTAAAAATGGCAACACAAACATAGAGAAACTGTCCGAGAAGAAGAGCGTCAATTGTAGCGTGTTTTTGACGCACCTGAAGAAATGGCGTCCGAGCCCGAGTCAAACGGGAATGAACTTTTGGAAGTTGACATATGCGACGGAGGCGTTTGCGGCGTGTGCTCCGAGGAAGAGAGCGGCGTCTTCGTCAACTCCACCGCCTCCCTCCAGGATGATTTCTCCGGCTTCCATCAGTGGACGAGCCCTGCCGAGTCACTAAATGACACATCATCATCTCCGGGAGAGCAGGAGCCGTTGCCCAGCGAGCATGGAGCTCTGCCTGGCACTGCTACTCCCACCCAAACAACACACACACCCGGCGACAGTGACTCTGAGCACCACGTTGATGGGCTTAAAGCCCCCAGGACCTCCATAGTGGACTGTCTCCTGGTGGAGCTTTATGAGACGTACAGCGGAGGCAGCAGGAGGAATGCGGACAGCTGGGACAGCTCCACAGAAGCGTCCGGGTCGGATGCTTTTCTTGGCCGCAGTAACTCCGGGTCCAGCTTCCTCCAGGAGCTCCAAGAGAAACACACGAGGAGGCATCAGATGAACTACTTGGCCCAGAAAGGTGAGTGGTATGTGGATAGTTTGCAGGATCTGTTCCTATATTCAAAACTTTTTGCAGCTTTGTTTCCTTGTGCATTTGTGGAAAATTTGATTTTTGCCCATTTTTTTTCCTCAGGCCTCATGTGTCAACTTAAAGGTGCTAAAGAGAGCCTTATATTGAGTCTTATACAGAGATATCTAAGTTCTCGTTGCACAAGAAGGATCTTATCAATCTAAAAAATCAGAACTGCTGTGATTAAGAAGTGGTTTGTTTGTAAGCCACTTATCATTTACATGTGACAGGAGCCACATCCACTGGTTCTGCCCATGAAATGAATGGAAACATGATCAAACTTGTGATTATAACATTTAGCATTTGCTAGAGTTACATATTAAAAACACACACACACACACATCAGAGGTTGGGGTGGTTGGTTTTCCGGATTGTGTTTGCCCTGCAGACAGGTGCATACTGGGTAAACAAGGCCATCAAGTGGCCTGAGGGGCAATTTGTACTAAAGCGGCAGTGTTTTTTCTGGCTATCTGCATCCCCACTAATCAAATATTGAAACCTGTATTTAATGTGCATTGGTAATGTCTGGCTGATACCTGATTTGCTTATCAAGGTCACGTCAGGCATGCTTGCCTTCTTAGACGATATAATCAAATAACCCTGACTCCTCTTGTGGAGGAATTCAATTTGCTGTTACATATGAGTTTGGTTTTTGCTCTGTGAACTTCTCGTCTGCCCTTCAGGTTTGTCTTCACTGTCATGTGCCCTGTCAGGACAGCCAGTCATCAGATATCAAAAGGTGGTACAGCCTCAGTATGCGGATACTCTACTACTGTAGACAGCTCGTTTTCTCGTGTTGCCTCGGGACTCTGGAAAGGCATGTTGGTGTGAGCTCCACGCTGCCATTGTTTCCTCTGTTAAAGTGGAATCCTACAGTCAGCACAGCCGGGTTCACTGTTTGCCTTCCACACACACACGTGAGGCTTGGTCAAGTTAAACAATGCAGAGGGCCGACGCTCAGGAAGAGGAAGGGCCGTGATAATGCCTCCAAGAACATGAGACTACTGTTGCTAATGTATGTAGATACAGGGCTTAATGGGTCAGCTTGGTTTGCTTTGATTGGTCAGTGGCTGTGCAGTTTATTAAGTGAGTTCTCAACTTCCTAAAATGTCCCTAAGGAAGATTATTCAGGCTCCAGGGTGTTGCTATGAGCAACTGACCTTTAACCTCCCTGTCCAAGAGGGTTAATGTGAATTTAAAGGGCTTTTTTTGGTAGAAGTGGAAGTAAAAAGATGATTATTATTGATATTATCTAAGCAGCAACTAGTGATTTTCTCATTATAAATGAAATGGTTTGATTAATGAATCAGTGCTTTGGTCTTTTTAAATGTTAAAAATAAACACAAACACCCATGAAAAGGCATCATTTCACATTTCACAGCTCGCCTGGGAGACAGCATGAGCTGGCAGCTAAAGGAAAGGAAAGTGATTTACTTACAAAGGGAAAATAGGTCGACCCAAATATATCAGTCTGACACACAGCTGTGATCGAGTCTGACGCTGCCCCATGGGTGAACTCACCAGGCCTGGGTGCAGATCACTCACCTGATGCCCCTCCTGTCAGGGAAACCTGTAGAGTGCAGGTGGATGGTCGTCACGCCTCAGATTTACTGTGTGTTTCCATGCAACACTGATTAAAAGGCAATTAATAGACCTAACATTGATTTTGATTGACCTCATGATGATGATGATGATGATGCAGCTTCAGTATTAAGGTTAAACAGATAAATGATACTCTGATGTTTCAGTGATGTACTGATCTCACATGGCCCTTCACACTATATTAACTTAAAACACTGACTCACTCATTTGCATATCAGCCTGCAGGAAGACAGTAGTTAATGTTTCAGATTAATTCAGATTAAGAGAGATTAAACAAAAACAGTGAGTTTGAACTTTTAGGAATCAGTCAACGCTGATTTAAACGCAGGTGCTTCTGTTTGTTTTGTCCTCTCAGCCCCTGCCGAGCTGCAGGCCATCATCCAGGAGGTGAAGTATCGCACAGGTCTGCAGTCGGCCAAGCTGATTCGCCAGCTGAAGAGACGAGACCGACTTTGTCACAAACTGCAGAAGAACTACGACATCATCACGGCGTGTCTCCAAGCCGTGTCGCAAAAACGACGTAAGAACGTAACAATTGTTACTTTGCTTTAATACTAAACAAGACCAGTCTACTGTGTTATTGATTATTGGTGCAACATAGTAGTGACATCACTGCAAATATAATTGATTTCTGATTCTAAAAGGCTCAAATCTGATGTTTTATGAAGGACACAAACCAGCATCACGAACAAAACGTTTGTTTAATCAAATCAGATTTGGCTCCACCTGAAATCCAATTATGCTTTAATACCACAAGCTTCTTTAAAATGTGCATTTAAAGTGGGTCAATAGAGTCAACACATGTAGGAACGCCCTGCAACTAAAACACCAACATGCTCAACGAGAGTGGATGCTGGTCGTCATATCTCACGTAGTATGAAAATGAATGTGCTGAATTTACATGTCGCTCTGTGACTTACGGAAACTGAATGCACGTTTTCATGTCCCGGTCTCACAGCGCCTCGACTTCAAAGCTGCCCCTAAAACAATTCAGCTGAATGTTGAGTTGTAAGAAATGTAAGAAAAAAAACAACAAGATAAAGTTTTTTTTTTTTTCAGAGAGAGATTATGGATTAAACCACATCTTTAAATAATATAGACTCTAAATCCTAACTGGGATTTTAACTGGGATTTGGAGGAATAATGAAAGACGACTTAAATCGATATCACGGAGCTTCTTCATACAGTTAGAGTCACTGTGTTGTTGTTGTTGTTTAGCTTTTATTTTAACAGTGTTTTTCTTTCAACATGCAGCCTGGTGCTTCACATGGAGGTACGGTGTACAATAATACTTGGGCACTTGAGTGTTTTGTTGTTTATGATCAGATCGTGCTGTTGTTTCCACTGCAGTGAGTGATTTCACACAGATCCTGATCCTGCACTGTCACTCACTCATCATCAAACACTGTGTAAATGCTGCACTGTGATTTTTAACATCCAGGAAACACACTCAATCTCCAGCAATAACCTTCCATCATTGATTATGGTCAGACAAGCAGCCTCCAATATCAGCATTTCCTTATTTCCTGTTTTTGAGTGACATCACTATTTTCACATCAGATTATGACATCATACTTTTTATGACCTAATCAGCTAAAATAAATGAAGGAGACTATTATTATGACACATTATCAATGCTGTTTTACTTTTTCTTTTTTTCCATGATCATCATCATCATCATCAGGTTGCAGGTATTGATCCCAGATATCATTAGGCCTGCATGTGTTTTCCACTCAGGAAGCTCTTACCACACCTGTGAGACTGAGTTTGCAGACGTCATTTCTGCTCCATCAGAGTGTTTGGTTTATAGGTGACGATGCAGATTCTGTGTTTGCTAAGTTTTAGGAGTGTGTGTGTGTGTGTGTGTGTGTGTGTGGAGGAAGGTGTAGCTCACAGGTATGAGGAAGTGTGTTTTCAGTTTGAATTTCAAGATGAGTCCAGATATGAGAGTAAAAATGGATGGGGGGGGGGGCACTTTGACCTTTGATGTCTGTTCTGAATGGAGTCGTTTATCTGTGACTTTGCTTCAAGTCGTTCACATTGAGTTAAAATATTGACTCATTTCTTATCATTAGAACAAGCAGAGCACTTAATCCAGGAAGTTCAGTGTGTGAGCTTTTGCTCGATCTCTTTGTCGATTATCAATTATTTTGATCATCAATTCATTGTTTTGTCATTTAACACACACACAACTGTTTAAAACATGAAGGTCTGCTGCTGAGCTTTGTCACGTGTGATTATAACCTGAATATATCTGACATTTTATGAACTGTGTCCATCTGACAAAACAATATCCAGGACTGAGACAGTCATTGATAGGTTGATTAGATCGAAGTTAATCAAACAGAAACAGCTCAGATCTGCTCTGACATATTGATATCATTGTGAAGTGAACATGCTTTGGCTCTGGGCTGTTTGGTCAGATCGTTCATGAGTTACCTGATAATTACAACACATTGTGGTTGTTAATGCTGCTGCCTGCTCTCATTTGATTGACTGGAGGTGATCCAGTGTCTGTGCACGTGGGTTGTTTCCAGTTCGTGTTCATCTCAAATGTGTTGATCCCCCAGTCTCTTTGATTTTCCACCTTCTCTACACACTCATGTTGTGTTAGCAGAACAACCTCTAAGTAGGTTAAGGAAACAAAAATCCTTCCCTCCCTCCCCCCTCCTCCTCTCCTCTCTCCGCGCGCTCTCCTCCACCATTACCTCATCCCTCTCTATCTCCTCCCCACGTGTCCCTCCATCCTACCGCATCCCTCCATCCTTGCACCTCCTCCCGGTGACGCTGAGCCGGAGGAGGATGAGGAGGTGTCCAGCAGCAGCAGCAGCAGCAGCAGCAGCCGCTTCCTGCCCCGCTGCTCGGCTGCTCGCGCACGGTTTCTGACCCATGTTTGAGTCACACATCTGACCGAGGGAACATGTCCTGCTGCCGGATGATGAGCTGAGCCTCTGTCGCTGCCTTGTTGATGAGTCGGACACGCAAACCGTCACCGGAAGAAGATCTTAGCCAATCAGTTTAATCGATTACATTCGGAGCGTGTGCAGGAGGAGGAGGAGGAGGAGGAGGCAGCCGCGGATGGTTCCTCTGTTTTGACACGAAGTGCTACTACCGGGAAGACCGAACGGAGCTCGTGGCAGAGCGATGAGGTGATTGATCGGATCGAACAGTTCGATTCCCGATGAGGCAGGAGCGGCTCCCCGCCGCCGGCAGGAGGCCGAGGGCGGGCGTGAAGCAGCGGCAGCAGGGCTCGGGAGGGGTCGGTAACATCATCAGCAACGTCCTGAAGAAACGCAACGGGATATCCAGGAGCGCGCCCCGGCTGCTCTGCACCTTAGAGCCAGGTGACCCAGCACGACACAGCTGATCAGATCAGATCAGCCACTGCATCACATGTAGATGATCGATCATTGATAGGCTACAGTATAGTGTGGGTCATTAGCCTCGTGTTTTAACACGTCATAGAAAATCTGTCTCTTTATCCTGTCATTGTCTTTTCATTTAGACTGAAAGCAGCCTCTTGTTGTTGTTGTTGTTGTTGTTGTTGTTGTTGTTTATGCTGCAGCTTCATGCACAGAGAATCACCTTATAGTTCATTTGTGATTGTAGCTGATAGGAGACACAGTTGTGATGTAAGCCTCAACATTAGTGACCTCTGAGCTGATATTGATCATCACTTGATCAACGACTTACAAACAGTTTCATAAACAACCATCCCAATCGATCAAATCATGCACGAGGTCACACATGCAGGTGTTGAGAAGCTCCAGATGTGGATCCATACACTTGTCTGTGTGTCAAAACCAGCTGGAGATGTTGCTGCTCTTATTCCAGATGTGTCTCTGTAGATCCAACATCAAATCCCAGGACAGCGCAGTCCACTGGTCCTGGTGCTGAGATGAATGGGTCCTGATGTAACACCTTTGTTACAGCCTCCTCTCCTCAGTCAGCTGGTGCAGTGTTTTACTCTTTATGGATCTCTTGAGTTGACAGACACACATCAAGTGTTCATCCACCAAAGCAACAACACCGACACTCCTCCGTCTGCAGACATCCCTGCACTGCAACAAAACATAAAGTAGTCTGAGGTTTGGTATGATGATGTGAGCTCCTACAGTCTCCATACAGAGCCACTGAGTGTATGTGGTCTTTACAGCAGGAGCTTCACAACAAGATCTTCAAACTGAGGCCTCACGGTTTCATAATGATAAAATATAGGTGTGTTGTGATGCAGTGCACCTGCATGGACATCTTCCTCCTCACCTCCTCTTTATTCCCCCCCCCCCCTCCTTCCTCGGTGTCCATGCTGCTTCACTTACAGTCCATGTCACCTCATGGAGAAACTAACCTGTAGCTGCCTCCTTGTAACAGACCGTGATGGCCTCTGACGCCGCTGCCCTCTTAGTTAAACACACGCTTTGTGTCAGTCAGCGGCGTGGGACCTGACTCTAATCTGTGACCGGGAAGTAGGAGGGTTTTCCGCGGTAATCCTCTCCCAGAGCTCCGGGAGGGAAACCGCGGCGCTCATCCACAATGGCGCAGGACGCAAAGACAGAGGCGGGACGTGCAGGTTAAACACCTACTTTGTCTTTAGTCCGGAGCTTTCTCAAAGAGAAATATACCCGTTATACTTTACTAACCCGGGGAGGCAGCGACCGATCCTCCACAGGCTCAGCCCGGGGGGAGGAGGAGGAGGCGGAGGAGGCGGAAGAGAAATGGCGGCAGTCGGAGCTGTTTGGCCTGAAGCCGAAACATGTCAGGACCTCGGCTCTTAACTTCAGATCAGGGGGTGTCGTGGTGGTTTTAGCCCAGTGGTCTAAATATTCTGTGAAGAAGTTCGTGTGTGTACGTGAAATGAGATTTGACGAGATTTCCAGAGCAGCGAGGTTTGAAACGAGAATTCAGCACCACCAGGAAATGGACAGCAACTCTTCGACTATCACAGTTTATATCAAAACCACAGCTTTAAACCCCGCCATGTTTCCTATAATTAAGGTTAAACATGTCTATTTGTCATATCAGCATCACACACACACACACAGCTTCCGGTGTGGATTTTTTAATTTCGGGCTTTTATTGTGAAAAACCGAACAAATTGCGCAGTAGCGTCTGTTTTAACAGTTTTGGGACGCATCTGGTTGTTATAAGAGCGATGTGCCTGAAGCTAAGCAAAGATGGTTCATCCCAGCACGGCTGCAGAAGTTCATACAGTTCATACAGATGTGATGCTCTTGTTTTCACATGTTAATTTCATCCCAAACCAGCTCCATGAGGTTTAGGTCTGGAGACGCTGCTGGTCTCCATCATCTTGTACTTCCTGCAGTGTTGTGTTGTATTTATGCTAATGCATCAGAGGGGCAGTGACACAGTTTGCACAGACAGAGTCATCAACCTGAAGCAAGCGTTTGCATCAACTTCCAGGAGCTTCATTCAGCTCCATTGATGCAGGAAAGATGGACGTTCATCAGCTGATGATCCTTGAAAAAAGACAGTTTTCTATGAAATGTATTTTCATTGCTTAGATTTAGATTAGAAAATATGAAACTGTAAGTGTTCACCACCCTTTGTCTAATAGTCTATGCACTATCTACTGTTTTGTGCATGTGTATAAGTCTGACACTTCCTGTACAGTAACTCTGTCGTCCATAGTTCAGGACCAGTCAAAACCGAATGTGTCTGTCTGTCTCCAGGAGTTGACACAAGGTTGAAGTTCACCATTGAACCATCGCTGGGGAAGAATGGATTCCAGCAGGTGAGTTTACAACAAGCAGAGATTCACCACCTTTCCTCAGTTTTGTGATTTGTCTCTCGGTTAGATAAGATGTATGAATGTTGTATTGGTGCATTCATGGCCTCAGCGTGCTCGTTAATTAAAAAGGTAAATAAGATGGTGGGTGTCTTCCTCCCTGCAGTGGTATGACGCCCTCAAAGCGGTGGCTCGGCTTCCAACAGGGATCCCAAAGGAGTGGAGGAAGAGGGTATGTAACTCTGACAGAGCACAGCATATGGCTTTGTTGAAACTTGTTCTTGTGCTGCTTTGCTGTGCTCAGTAGATGAAAATATAAGTACCAGTTTATTTTGAGATGCAAAATTCAGCTGCCTTGTAATTGTTGCATGCTGGGTAAATGCCTCCGTGAACTCACCGGGCGCTCCCTTCTGTTTGGACCTGAAATATCTCCCATGTATAAAGAAAGACCTTCTGATAAACAAGAGCTTATGCATTTTCTCTCAGCTGTTTGTGTTTGTTTTCAGCCCAGAGGCTATTTAACAAAAGACAGCGACGACCCAGTTGTGCTATTAGAGGAAAAGTATGTTTCCTTTGTTACCATCAACCTGCAAGCAGCGTTTCACAGTCCTGAGAGAGTCTGAAAGAACAATATGCTGAAGCACTTTGTCTACAAAGCTCCATTCATCAGACATCTCAGCTTTATCTCTTGGGACGAGGGAGCAAAGGAAATGGAGGCGATTACTTTCATCTTACCAGAGAAGAATGAACAATGAAATCTTGTCTCTCTTGCACGAACTTGCGAAACAAAATGAGTCACTGTGTTACAGAAAGACGGCAGGAAGAGGAAACACACTTTAAATATTTGTTCATAACTCACTGGGGACAGTGAAAGTTGGAGATATTTATATAGTCGTCTTTTTGTTGCACCACACGGTTCATTGTGTGTCTGTTGTTGTTGTTGTTGTTGTTGTTGTTTGTGCAGGTTTGGCTAACGCTAGCAGACCAGTACCTCCACAGCATCTCCATCGACTGGGACAAGACGCTGCGTTTCGCCTTCAACGAGCGCAGCAACCCCGATGACGACTCCCTTGGCATTCAGATCGTCAAGGTAACACAGACTGGATTTTTACATTGTGGTGACGGTGGTAGAGCACACAGTATGTGCAGGGGTGTTTGTGTTGTTGTTGTTGTGTGCGTCCTGAGTCAGCAGCTCAGTGCACAGGGTGTACGACTCAGCGTTTTTCTGCAGCATCTACATTAAAACTGATGCAGACAGAAACCGTGTGAAGTGCAGTGTAGAGACTGTTCAGGGTCACCAGCAACATTATTTTGCTAGAGAGCTGACATATTTGAAAGAAATGAAGATAGGTTAAAAGCAGCGTCTTGTAGAGGATGTTTGTTTATGACAGTGTGTCAGAGAGCGAGATGTCTGCATCATGGAAACACTGCAGCTGTTTTTTTTTATTTATTTTATTTCTCTGTGACTCAGAGACTCAGCAGAGGAGTTCAAAGTCCAGGCACCTGCTTCCTTGTTTGTCTTCCATCCACTTAGTGCACTGACTTGTAATAAAATGAATCTATAACTGTGTGCATCCTCCTGACTTGTCCAGGACCTGCACAGGACCGGCTGCAGTTCCTACTGTGGCCAGGAGGGGGAGCAGGATAGGGTGGTGCTGAAGAGGGTGCTGCTGGCCTACGCCCGCTGGAATAAAGCAGTGGGTTACTGTCAAGGCTTCAACGTGCTGGCTGCTCTCATACTGGAGGTTACTGAGGGCAGCGAGAGCGACGCTCTGAAGGTAGAAACACACAGTAATGATAATAATAAATGTACAGTAATTAAGTTAAGATGGAGAAAATATAAATATAAAGACACAGAGGTTACACTGATCAAACTTTCTCAGTTTCTTGGCTGCTCTGTGCCCAGTGGGTAATGATTAAGCACCACAGAGCCGTTTCCTCCTGCTCCTCTGTTTTCAGGTGATGATCTATCTGATCGACAAAGTGCTGCCAGAGAGTTACTTTGCCAACAACCTTCGAGCTCTGTCAGGTAAACACACACGGTGGCGCTGTAACATCTTCAGCCCAGAAATAAACTGGACGTTGTTGAAGAATGAAAGTTGATGAAAGTAATATCTGTGGTGCCTTCTGCCTCTTGTCCTCCTGTCTCCCTGTGTCAGTGGACATGGCCGTCTTCAGAGACCTGCTGCGTCTCAAGCTGCCCAGACTGTCCCAGCACCTCCACCACCTCCAGAAAGCAGCCAACAGAGAAGCTGGAGGTAACACATCTGTAATAAAATCCAGATGTGTGTGTGTTCAGTGATTGCTCATCTCTCATCACAGATTATATTAATAATAATGTGTCTCCTCCTTCCAGGCAGTTATGAACCTCCTCTGACCAACGTCTTCACTATGCAGTGGTTCCTCACCATGTTCGCCACCTGCCTGCCGGCCTCCACCGTCCTCAAGATCTGGGACTCGGTTTTCTTCGAGGGGTCGGAGGTTCTGTTCCGAGTCGCCCTCGCCATCTGGGAGAGACTGGGAGAGTAAGCGGACTTCAGCTAAGATTAAATGATCCCAGTCTCCATCCTCCTTGCTCCCTGCTGTGCCATGTGACCTCTGCCCCTCCTCCCTCTGTCTCTCCCCAGGAGGATCGAGTACTGTCAGACGGCTGATGAGTTCTACAGCACCATGGGATGTCTCACGCAGGAGATGCTGGAGCGCAACCTCATCGATCCTGCAGAGCTCATGCAGGTACGAGACAAACCAGACAGCTCACGGTTACGTGAAGATGGTAGATTCATGTATGTTTTATTGACATTTATTATTTCTCTGTGTCAGGAGGTTTACTCCATGGCTGTGTTTCCTTTCCCTCAACTGGCCGAGCTGAGAGAGAAATACACCTACAACATCACTCCGTTCCCTACCTCAGTCAAATCCAATGGAAGGTTTGTCTCTCCAGCTGTGTCTCTGTGGATGTGATACTGATGAACATGTGATAACAGCAGTGTTGGTGATGATGATGTCATCATCTTGTTGCAGTGGTGGTCTGGGCAGCTGGGAGAGCGACGATGACGCCGACATGGACGACGAGGACTCTGTGGTGACCGCACTTGGCTGTCTGGGGCCCCTGGGCGGCCTCCTGGCCCCTGAGCTGCAGAGATACCAGAAACATCTGAAAGGTCAATGCAGACACACTCACACACAGAGGATTTAAACGGTAATCAGGGGAGAGGTTAGCAGGGCGGGCAGAGAGGAAGGTCCGTGGCTGGATGTTGCCCCAAATCCTCATGCTCTGCCCCTGATTTGACTCCAAGTACAAAACCGTCTCTGATCTGTTTCCTCCAGACAAATCCGCACTTCCTCCTCCTTCAGCAACTCTGACTAACATGGACAAAAAAAAAAAAAAAGAGCAAACAGCCCAAGGGGATTTATGCTAAAAACTCTGGCTCAGATCTGAAGCTGCAGTTGTCACAGAGAGTTCAAAACGAACGACCGGCGAGCTCCGTTTAACCTCACCAGTAAAATCTTAACACAAGAGACTTGACCTGGTTCAAAAGAGGGAAAGTGGTGTGCAATCAATAAATCATCATCAGCGTCCCGGTGAGAGAGCAGCTTAATTACAGTAAACAAACACATCGTGTGCTGCAGTGAGTGGATTTGTAGTCGGTGCAGCTCTAAAAGCAGGAAGAGCTGCTGATGGAAAAACAACTTAGAGACATTGTTGAGTGAAGCCAAACAGAAAACAAAGAGAAAACAGGAAGCAGTGACTCAGTTTGGTGAAATCTTCAAAGTCTTGTACAATATTCAAGAAACATTTCGCCTTAAATTAAATCCAACTTAGACACAATCATATTTTGCCGCTTTCGATAACATCAAAAGGCTTTTTTTTTCCTCGTACTTAATTTTGGGCTGATCTTTGATTAAAGCAACTGTGGGTGAGTAAATACGAAGAAAAGGAGCTTTGAAGGATCTAAAAAAAAAGAGGCCTGTCGGATTATCTCTGATTCATGTGTTTCTCTGGAATCTTTTCTGCCTTCGACCTTAATCTGTTAAGTTTCTCAAAATCTCAAAGTGAACAACAAAGTCGTGAAACAAATCCAAAAAACAACAACAACTGTGTAATGTTTTTTTTTTTTTTTTTTTTTTTGCTGCACCTCCAGACCAGCGATCGGAGCAGGGCAACATCGCAGAGCTGAGCCCGGGGGCGGTGGGAGCCGGAGGGGCAGGTGGAGCGGGAGGAAGCGGAGGTGGAGTCGGGGGCGCCAGGGCAGAGCATCAGGCCGCCATCAACAGCATGATGATGGAGAGAATGAGCACGGACATCTACGCCCTGAAGAAGCAATACGCCCGGATCAAGAGGAGGCAGCAGCAGCAGGCGATGCAGCTCTACATCCGCACAGGTGGGTGGAGGAGGAACCACCGTCTTTATCGCTTCATCACAGCACGTTTGGTTGTTCTGCCTTTTCCTTAATGTTTTTATTATTAATTATTTATTTCAGATATTTCTAGATAGATATCTGGGTATCCAGCTTCTTTAAAAAGTCAAGGTAAAGGTACCTGTTGGAGCAGAGCAGTGGAAACACACATAACAGGAAGTGGTTTGATGATGATGTATGATTTGTAGGAGTTGGATCTGAATTGGCCACGAGTCCAGGAGTCCTTGAGGAGCGTCCCAACAAACCCAGCGACAGTACCACGCACCAGACTGGGGGTACTGGTGTCAATCCATCTGATACTGGGTGTTCTGGGGCTGATTCAGTGGTGTCTGAAGAGTAATCAGCTGATTGAAGGAGTCATAACAACTGTTTGTCTGCCGTTAGTTCCCAAAGCAGATTTCCAATTTCTGTGGGTAAAAGAATAAAATAAAATAACAGTGATTCAAACAGCTTTATTTGATGCTGTGGGGAAATGAGAGAGAATATTCTCTGTGAGTCTGTGGAGGGAAAAACAACATTGGAAATCTGGTGCAGGAACCTCTGGCTCAAAGATATTGAATCTTTTCCAGGTTGTTAACACACTGCGCCTGAGTTTACAAAACAAAATCAGGTTATGGTTGTTCTGGCTTCAAAACATATGATGCACTCAAAATGCTGCAGGCTGCAAACATGCGTGGTTCAGTTTTCTAAAAATAGTAAACGTGGCTGCAGTGTTGAACCAACAGGACAGATTTAAATGTAAAGCAAGTCCACCTTAAAAGAATAAAAGTGAGTGAAGATACACTCACCTTCTGTGGCAGCTGATTTGCATTTTGAGAGCATTTATGTTAAACTCTGCTTTAATTTGTTGTGTTTTATTAACAGGGAAGAAATATGTGTGGTGTGGGGGATGCTGTAGCTGCGATAACTGGTGATGGTTTTATGGTTTGCAGGTTTTAAACTGATCATTTAAACTTGATGAATCAGCTTTATTCTAAATATTCACTTGGAGACACCTGTCACTGCACTATTAGTCCATCAGATGAAGCCTTTAGTTACTGTTATTATAATTTTGACGTCATCTAAATTATAATGATTTCAGAGACCTGCTGCGTCTCAAGCTGAACATCTTAAGTGACACATGTCTCCCCCTCTTTGATTGACAGTTCTTCTCCTGGTACTAACCTTCATTAACAAACTGTTGCAGCTCCTCCTGTCACATACTAACATATGATTTCTGAGGCTTGTGTAACAGTATTACAGTGAGAGCTTCACACACACAGACACACACACTCAAACACCCTCATCTCTTTTCACCACATAAACACCCAGAAATCAGCTTTTATAAAGTCCTCTTTACATTCACACAGTTCCCTGATATTGGGAAGAAGCCAGAATCCTGTTCATGTTACATAATATTACATTTTTACAGAAGAAATCACCATGTACTCGACCAGTAATCCAAACGCCGTCTTGATCAGTAAGAGGCTTGAAGGATAAAAAGCTTCAGAGGTTAAAACCAAACACTGAGGGCGCCCTCTAGTGTCGAGTCTTACAGCTGCAGGATCAAACAGACAGACATCATTTCACACAGTCACACTGAGTTTCTGTGACTTCAGGTTTGAAACAAATCTTTATGAAAGGACATCTAATTTTAATTATGAGCAGTGGAACCTACCATCTCACATATCTTACATTTTCCACCCTCTGAGACACTGTGTTCATATTACCTGGCCCTGGCACCTGTATTAAGCCTGTTATGTCTTTGTCCTCTCACCTTTCACCAGACAAGTGTCCAGCCACCCGTGTCCTGGCCTCCCAGCTCAACCCCTCCAGCACTGTGATCAACCACCTCCTCCTGGGCCGCAAACCACGCGGCAGTCCCCGAGGCTCCACCAGCGCGTCCACGCTCCCGGCTCCCCGGCCAGGCAGCGCTGCGGCTCGCTCCCCTCCAACAGCTCCGGGTCTCCGGGGAGCTCAGCTGGAGGCGCTGGGTCACCTTGGCGAGCTCATGTCCGGGCACATCGCAGGAACATCGCCAGAGCTCGAGCACAGCTGGGGTTTGGAGATTCAGAGGACCGGGAAGATGAGGAGGAGGAGGAGGGTGAAGGAAGATCAGTGAGACTGGAGGGTAAGGAGGAGAGGAAGACGGAGGAGCAGAAAGAGGAGAGCGACGCCTCCGTTCCTCCATCTCCTCATCCGTCCATCACAGGGTCTGTAAGCGACGAGGCTCCACAGGCTGCAGAAGACGCAGAGGTCACAGAGGTGGTGGTGCAGCTGGACTCCCTGGATCTAGACAAGGAATCAAACCCAAACGCACAACCTACACTCCCAGGGACTAAACCCGCCCCCCAGGTTCCTCTTCTCCCCCCTCCACCGTCCTCAAACAGACACAAAGAGTCCAACTCCTCGTGTTCAGACCGAAGCACTGCCTCCGACAGACAGTGTCCCTCCATCTCTTTACCTCCACCGCACCACTCCTCCAACTCCTGCATCCCTTCTTCTTCCTCTTCCACTCCAAGTCCGTCCCCTCTCCAGTCCCCACGGTAGCTTCACTCGGTCCCTCTTGCTCCTCCTCTCCAACACCTCCCTCCACCCCGACACCAAACTCCACATCCCGTCTCCCATCCTCTTCATCAGCCAATGGTTTATCTGCTCTGTCTTCTCCTCCCTCTTCCACCTTTTACAAAACCTACTGCCCCTCCACGCCCTCCCTCTCCACCATCTCCTCATCCTCCAAATCTCACATCCCCTCCTCCCCATCAACCCCATCGTTCTCCTCCACTCCCAAGCAGCAAATCTTCTCCCCGTTCCCGTGCGTGAAGCAGCCCAGGAAATCGGTCGCCGCCAGAAACCTCGGCCTCTACGGTCCCACGTCCAGGACGCCCACCGTCCACTTCCCCCAGCTCAGCCGCAACCTCAACCGCAGCAGTGCAGCGGGCGCCACGGGGAGTCGATGAACACCTGAACTGATGCTTGAAACACACAGAAGTTACATGATGTGAAAAAAAAAAATCATCCTCGAGTTACACCATGTTGCCTCCTGCATATCAAGAAAAATAACCCATTTCTTATTTAATGAAGAGGGGAAGTTGTAGAAATGTAAAGTTCACCTGACACACGGGTCACCCTGAAATCCACAAAGCCATTACAGAGGAACTTAAAGGAAGTAGTCGACTCTCGCATCGGTTGTGTAAAGCTGAGGAGTTGTGAACACGGCACTGACACAGTATCAAACCCTTTACAGTGTCCTATGCAGGTTCTTCTTCACCACAAGTGACACATGATTTAAAAAAAAAAGGAAGAGACATCATATGTGAAGGTAAAACTATGCTTTACAGACTCTCTACAAAGTGTTTTCATTGTGATTTAAGTTAATCCCTGACACGGGCCTGGACTGCTGTTTCCCCCCTGGACTCACATAGACCACACGTATCAACATGATGAAGGACCTTATCAAATGTGTGATTATTACACAATAGCCATCCAGTTGTTTCTATGCCAAGTAATTAAAGAAATAATGACACAAGAAACAAACATACCTAAGACGTGATGTAAATGAAGAATTATGAAAACAACGTGTGTGTATGTGTGGTCAAAACAAACAAAAAAAACCCAGCCCACTCATAAAACTTGTGATGTCCTGAGGCACTTAACATTTTCTGTGTACTCACTGTTTGTGTCTTCACTGTTAAACATGGGAAATGTCTCAATCAGTAATGACCGAAGTGTGACTGAGGGCAGCTTGGCGAGGTTTTATTTTGTGCATTTGAAGGTGAGCAGTGTAAATGAATCTAAATATAAGAAATGGTTTTCAGTCTGATGTGGTGTTTATATACAGGGAGTGCAATGTGATGCTTTATAAGGCAGAGGCAGGAAAATGACTATATCAAATCATATTAGTAGCTGTGTTCACATAAATAAACCCTGCACAGCACTTTACACAGACTTTATCTTTATGTCAATTTCCAGTATAAACAGCCCAGCCACACTAAAAGCATGCTTACTTGGAGGTTTATCACAAAGCTGCAGGTCCCCCTGGGCTTCAGATGCAGTTCAGTCAGGCAAATACAAATAAATAAATTATAGATGATGGAAAAATCCTAGTATGGTCTGTTGTGTCAGTCGTGGCCTGGAGAAACAACAACAACAGCTCGGTGGGAAGAAATGTCACCACTGCAGCACAACATCCTGCAAAGTGCAAATTAAAGTCAATATGTTATAGAAAGCAAGGTTTTTTTTCGTTGCTGTTGTTTTTTTTTTAGCAGACACATAACATTCAGCCTCAGGTTGGGCTTCTCTGAGTCATTGCTTTTACAGGAAAGGAAAGGGAAAACTGCAAGTCATGGTGTGAAAAATGGTGCAGGCTTTTGACAGTATGTATTTCTGTCCTTAACAGTTCCAGATTTCAAAAGGACAAAAGGGAATTTAGTGGCTATCAATGACTGATACTGGTGATCCTGGTACTGATTTTATTAGATATTAGATTGGCACCAACCTTCAGGCCACTCCTACCATCAAGAAAACACCCTTT
The DNA here is from genome assembly GCA_021432705.1 of Caranx ignobilis. NCBI lineage: Eukaryota > Metazoa > Chordata > Actinopteri > Carangiformes > Carangidae > Caranx > Caranx ignobilis. The sequence goes on along the minus strand of JAFHLA010000064.1, from coordinate 179,285 downwards.
TTCCAATTTGTCTGTCTCTCAAGGAAACAAAACGTTTGTCCTAAAAGACAATCCTGTAATTTGGTGACTCAATGATGACTGTCTCTCTCTTTCTTTTTAATATTAATGTATAAATTCACAACCTTTTATATTTTCCTGCAACATAAAATGGGGAAGATAAAACAGTAAACACCAAATCATAAGTCATCTCTGTTATCTGGTTAGGTAAATCAACAAGATTAAAAAGGCTATAAATCCTTACATTTAATAAATTGGGGGAAAAAAAAGTTTCAGGTTATTCTTGCCTTTTTTTTTTTTTTTTTTTTTTTTTTTAGGAAAACAAAAACAAATGAGGAGGATAAACACGTGGACACGAAGGCTACAGGTAACTTCCGGTAGCCAGTTTGATACATAAACGATTGCACGTTGTAAAACCTGCTAAATTATCTGAACTACGCTGCAGACAGATTATTTCCCTTGGTAGAAGAATCTCCTGGGGACGTGGAAATGCCTTCAGAAATGGTGGTAAGTCTCGTCAGTTGGTGTTTAAAGTTGGAGCTAGCTTAAATGCTACACGTCCTTCATGTTAGCCAAAATGGCTCCATTTCAGCATGTGGAGTTAGCCATTAGCAGGTGTACTCATGGATGTTCAGTTAACATGTGACAGGTTCTGCAACATCTTTTTTTTTTTTTTTTTACTGTTTTTTGGCTGTTATTTGCAACAGAAATCTGACACCATGGAAAACCACGGAAAGTCACAGTTTGTCAAAAAATATGAGTATGAGTCATATCTGCCTGCCTTTCATAACCAATGTCTGACACAAATCCGGGCATTTAAGCAATTTAGTAACCAAAAAGCTGCAGCAAAAGTCACTTAAAGGTTAGAACACCCTGCCCTGATCAATAATTATCCAGCTAGCCATTTGCGTTTCTCCTGTAGCCAAATGTTTGTTTAGCCTGTACAGCTGAGTCCATTCATATTTTGTGTTCTTTTACAGCCACTTTATCTGGTTTCACTACCATAGTTTGTGGGAAATTGCCTTATTTGTCTTTATTTTTTTTTTTATTTCAACACACTGTGTCTTTCTGTTCATCATCCTGTTACACAACTAACCACATGAATGCTGGAATTGTAATCATGACGTGTGTGTGGGTGGAGACATGTTAAAGGGAAGTTATAGTACACACTATACACCAAATTATCTTTGATTATTAGGAAGAGATATGAAGTCAGCTGAGAGCACTACCGCTCCAAGTCAAGAAATACTTGGTAGAAAGAGAAGTCGCTCCATTGTCTAGTTTCCTGTGTGAAGCTATTGAATATGTCGCATTATTATTCCTATCTTTAATATCAAACCTTGCAGGAAACAGTCTGAACTTATACATGACATACAGGACTGAATATTGTAAACATCTTTTCTAGGTGAGATAACCGTTTTCTCTGATTCTCAGTTAATTTCATTAACTTTGGAAAATATATTTAAGAAAAATGTCAAGTGGAAAGACTTGTGAATACTTCCACCTCCACATATCTGATGACTCATGCTACACAAAACCAAAAGTGTGGATGTCGTCAGAAACAAAACAGACAATGATCTAAAAAAAAACACACACATTTTATTGTACAGGATTCAGAACAATAAAATCTACAGGTTGCAGGGATCTATCCGAAACAACAGCATCAATAAAAACACCTGAGGTACAATAAGAAAACAAAAAACCCTGTAATTCACCTGTGCTACACAAAAACAGATCTATTCCGACAACAGTACAGTACAGTATATCAACATGATTACATTACAGTTATTTACACAACAAAGGGCTGTAACATCTGTAGCCAAAATGGAGGTAAAAGACTCGTTACACTATGGAATCGGACAAGAAATAGAACAATAACAGTAACGGGACAATAGATTCAATTTGGTGTAGCTAAATCTCTCAGTTTGCTTTACTTGAAGACATGAACTTCATAAAGTATTATGAGGCACCATAAGTTAATTACAAGCACATTTTCTATTGATAAACACAGAAGCAAGTTACGAGGGTTGGATACTTTCATGGGGGAAATCTATTGGTAATTACTTACACACTTTTAACCTGAAAGGACCTGGTGAGTTATGAATCTGTTGGCACAGATTCGATTGATTATATCTGAGGTATCATTACAAACCTCAGCCTTATCTTGTTTGCCTCTCTGTCTTAGCACAGCTGTTTTTTTGTTGTTTTTTTTTTTTTTTTGGTTGTTGTGGATATTTTCATTTGAACAGAAAAACAGAAAGGATGTGCAAGTTGTGTCTGTCTACAGCCTTGACACCTTAGTGGTTATTGTCATTATCTCCATGTTCAGGGATGCAGTTGATTTGTGTGACATTCAGTGTCTACAGTCTCTTCAGTTTGACTTAACAGTAACAGTGAAGTGCTGGTTGTGACAAAGCGGCGTGTCTGTTAGGTAGTAGTAGGTTGTTGTTGGTCAGGTGGTCAGCGTGCCGTGATCCGAGCCATCCCGGGGTTAACGAAGGAGAAGTTTCTGAACATCGTCTGGTCGACGCTGTTGATGAGCGTCCGGTCGGCACACGACAGCCGAGGCTTCTCGTTGATGAACTCTTTGTCGAAGTTGCTGCAGTCACTGGGCGATGACTGTAAAGGAAAAACTCAGGATTAGTGGTGTATGTTGTTTGACTTGCTGACATTGCGTGGCGTCCTAATTGGCTGGTTTGAATAGTTGTAAGCAGGATTATGTAAAAAACATTGAAACAAAATCCGATGGTGAACACATTCCCAAACACTGAGTAGTTGTGTAGGTTGTACACAGATCTGGCTGTACTTACTAAGGTTGGCCTGAAGGGTGGCGCCACTTGCCGTTGTTCCAGGGAGATCCAGTCAGTGCTGCTAAAGAAACTGTGTTCTCTGATGTTTCCTTTCACTCCCAGTCGCTCCTCAGGCTCTCTGACAAACAGCTGCAGCACAGATACATCAGAGACTAGGTTAGGTCATTTTCTTAGAGGTTTTTCTGCCGTAGTGTTAATGGGAGTTACAGTTGCAGACCTTGACTAAAATGTCCTTGGCATCTTTGGTGAGCCAGCGGGGGTAAACGGGGTTGTCCGTTCGAATGGACTGAAACAGCTCCTCCTCGTCTCGGCCGTGGAAAGGAGACTGACCGATCAACATCTCGTACAGCAGCACTCCGAACGACCACCAGTCCACAGAGCTGTTGTACTTCTGACCCAGCAAGATCTACAATCACACACACAATCACACACAGTTATAGGGATTTGGTGCTGACTTACCCTCTTATCTATACCCTTGTACAAGTGAGAATGTGGTCACCTCAGGGGCAATGTAGTCTGGCGTCCCACAGAAGGTGGAGGTCCTCAAGTCGTCCTGCATGTTCTCCTTACACATGCCAAAGTCTGCTATCTTTATATGTCCCTCTGAGTCCAACAACACATTGTCCAGCTTCAGATCTCTGCAGAGGATCAGGAGGACAAAGTAAGGCACAGAAAACGGATCAGGACACAACTCTCGGTTTGGTCAGCGTCTGAGTTTTGTAGAATTACACCAAATTGAGACTCTACCTGTAGATGATTCCTTTAGAGTGCAGGAACTGGAGCCCACAAATGATCTCAGCTGCATAGAAGCTGTAGATGGAGGAAATCATGGAATATGTGTGTTTCAGCTCCTCTCTCGATACCATTGCACACTACCCATCAAACAACAATAGTTTAAGATGTTCTTGCTTGAAGGGACAGGCCACACGTTGTGAGTTGGGTGATCACGAAGAGTACAACAGTTTAACATTAATGTGTGTTGATATTGGATCTCGTGGCTTTGGACTGGATACATACGTGGCTCTGTGTACGTCAAATTTGTGGCAGCTCTGGATGTGAAACATGAGATCCCCTCCGTTCAGATACTCCATCACAAAGAACAAGTTCTCCTGGATGCAGAAATGAAGAGATGTCAGAGCTGTGGGTGGTTGGATCGGATGTTTACTGAACATCTTAATGTGAATGGTCATTACCTTGGTCTGGAAGGTGCAGTAGAGGTGTGTGAGGAAAGGATTTTCCCAGGCTAAAGACAGGACCCTCCTCTCCACCATGGTGCATTCCACGTCGTCGTCCATCAGGACCACGTCTTTTTTTAGAGCCTTGACTGCAAAAAACTTGCCGCTCTTCTTCAGCTCGGCGAGGAATACCTGGAAACACAGAGAGAACATCTTGAAAACCTTCTGCTGTGTCGTTTTTCGGCAGAAGTGCCAAACTGATCTGTATCGAACTTGGTGGAGAGATGTACGATCTTTGGGGGCAGATCTAATCTTGTAATCTGATTTTGAATGTTTCCTGTGTTGTTTGATGTTTGCATTAGCAGATATGTGTGCTCTGTGTTTTTTACTGTTTTCCTTTTGCCGACAGGCTGTCCCCCTATTTGTGCTGATAAGGGTATCAAAGCCACAAAACTTTGGTTTTCTGTGGAAACTGGTTGTGTAAACAAGTGTGACCACAATCTTACATTGTGCTTTGGAAAGCTGCATGCTAATGAGATTAACTAGAATTTCGTGTTGATAAATGGAAACCAATGGAAAAGACGTTTTATTCTTTCCTCTAAAGTGTCAACAAATGATGCAAAAGATCTAATAATACCATTTGCGTTATGTTGTCGTGTACTTTTCTCCTGTGAATCAGATCATCTCCAGTACCTTCCCGAAGCTGCCCTTCCCGAGCATCTTGTGCAGGACGAAGTCATCAATGGTGAACTTGGGTTGGGGATCCTTCCGTGGGATGGCGTACAGAGGCTCATCTTCTGTCAATGCCTCGCTAACCGTCCTGCTGCCGTCTTTTGGCCCCTCCCATGAAACACCCTGCACGTCTGCAACAACAGGTAAGTCAGGACCAAAAAAACAGACCATGTTGGGTGGGGAAAAAAACGGTTTTTGAACTGGCTTACCTTTGCTTGCAGGTGTAGCTGTGGCTGGTAAACCCATTATTAACCCTGATGGAGCTCGGACCACTCCAGGCTGACCAACTCCTACTGGACCTTCTCGACCAATGATTTCACTCTCTCTGGTGCTTCTGGCCTGAGGGTTAAAGGTAGGACCAGTGAGTGTCTCCAGGACTTTCATTTTTACTGCGCATAAAGGTCATTTTGAGACAATAAAACTCTCCATTACGATCCACAACTGAAAACTAATGATTTAACAGAGCACCTTAAACCTTTCATGCTGAGATTATAGGTGTAATTTGCATACGAAATGGCAAATCAAGTCAGTGCAAACTAGAGAAAAATGATTAAGGTCAATTTCTAAAATGTGCACAGCTTGAACATTTTCAAATGTCGATGTCTGACCTGCTGTTTGCTCTCGATGATGGCCAGAGCTTCAGCCATCAGTTTCTGGTTGACCCCACAGAGGTTGGCTACTTTCTTCTGGCATTTGTGATGAACGTTCATGCCACATTCTGCACAGAAGACACAGTTTACCATGGCATCACACTGAAGGCACTTGTAAGAGAAACAATACTGTTTAACAAACTACATTTATCACACACTCTATTTTTGCTAGAGGGAAAGCTTACACATTTTACTGTTTCACCCGCAGATAATGTGATGCAGTGTTTATTGAAAAGAGGAAGAAGATGCAAGAGATGAGAGAAAGTAGATAAAGAGCTACTATCTCTAAGTCCTTCTTTGTTTTTTGTTCTTTCCTTTTATTGTTGCTGCACGTCTTCCTCACACACTGAGTGTGTATCAGCAGCAACACAACAGCACCACGCCTGACTGCATTTCACATGGAACACTATATTTTCCACCTGCTGCTGCTGCGGCAGCTGCAGTGTCTTTCCCTCCGATCGTCCAACACATGCAAAGAATTTGTTGAACATTTCTGATCGGAAATGTTGAAATCCAGCAGCTGTTGGAAGAATCATGTTGTGCACGACGCTTTCTGAGCTGGAAACTGGATTTCCAAATTTGGCGTTTTGCAGATGAGTGATGTAGATTTAAAAAACTTTGCTGGCTTCTTTCCCCCCATGGATCTTCTGGAGGTGTGGTCCCTCACATGTTGCTTTCAATCAGCACTGAGGCTCTAAGTATTGAAGCTGCCATGTGCTGTTTTGTGTTTGTGGTTTGTATAAATAGAATTTTCTTTAATCGACTTGACTTTGACGTGACACTTAAGACTGTTCTGTGTTTATTATCACTCCACAGCTCTGCCACAGCCAGTTGGAGTTTATATATAAGTTTTTATCATTTATATTTCATTGTATGTTTATTTTTCAGTCAGATGATTTGCAAAATATTCTGCAATGTGGAAAATCCAAAAGCTACAAGCTTTTCTCTCCTGACGTCTCTTGCCCAAACACAGAAATCATAAAACTCCTGCCTCTCACCCTCACATTTGAGCCCCTGCTTGGCGAGCCCCCACAGCAGAGTCCCACAGTGTTCACAGAAGGTGGGGCTTTTGTAGTTATAGACCTTGAACCTGTGTGGCATGTCGATCTTGAAGCGCTCCTTGTGGATCTGGAAAACAAAGTGAGCCAACAGGCCGTTACACCCCTGAGCTGGAAAGAAGAAACCGTCAGTAGAAACACTTCCTGTATCCAGACAGTGGGAGGCAGGTATGTGTTGCAACGTGAGGTTTTCTCATGTCACCTCTAAGGAGTCATTAACCCGTCATGAGGAGGAAGTGAAACAAGAGCGAGAAGATGAAAGAGGCAAACGAGACGAGAAGTGTAAATGATACCTCTGACTGCTTGATTACTAAGCATTATAACCACAACTTTACAAATCTTGTACGTATACTGTGTCAGCAACCGCCAATTTTATCTCCGTCTGCTCGGAACAAAGAGGATGTTGTTGCAGAGATATTCATTGTTTGACTTACCATTGTTTCTTTGCTGTTGATGGCCGAGCCGGTGCACTTGGCGATGACTTTGTCGATGCATTTTTTGTGGATGGCTGCATTGCACTCTGAAACAGGCAAAGACCAGAAGCTCAGACCCAAAAGCTTCAATAAAACTGCGAGCGCACCAGTGGAAAATACATGGCGACACTTACGTCTGCACTGGTAGCCCTGCTTGTTGAGCCCCCTGCAGTGGAGAAACAACACGTGAATGACTCATATGTTGATGAAGAAAATGACTAATTTGATCATTTTCTGAAAACCAAAACGCATCTTGCGGACCAGACAAACTCTTTGCAGACGGAGCAGAAAGTCGGCTGAGGGAAGAAGGTGGCGCTGAACTCGTGACACTTGACGATGTGAACTTTGGCCTGTTTGATGGCACCGCGGCGCTGGTGGAGGGCGAACAGACCGTCACGCTCTCGCTCCGACTCAGGGTCTCCCTCAGTCTGGCCGGCAGCATCTAAAACGCACGGGGGAAAAAAAACTTAATTTATAAATGTGTTCTTGAACTCAGCGCTCTGTGGACAGAGAGATTATTTACTGACATGAAGTTTTCACACTTAGGTTTCTCACCTTTTCTGGGCTGAGAGGGTTTCAAACCTTCAGTGTGTCTCAGTTTCACATGCAATTGCATTTACTTTGTATTCTCACAGTCTCTCACTTCATGGCCCAGACTTTTACTTTTACTAGTTTGACCCCAAACCTTTAAATTCCCATCATTTCATCATGCAAAAACCAAACGCAGAATTCATCCAGTAATTTGTTGACGGCAGTGTTTCATACTAAGACTCATAGTGTGAAACAGATGAAGGTGAAGCGATGAGTTTTAATCAGGCTTTTATTTACAGCTGCATTAAATCATGTTGTTTTGCAGTGAAGCTAAATATTTGATTCCCTCTTGGTTCATCTAAACCTCCTACACTACGCCATGCTGTTGCTGCTTTCATGAACCTTTTAAAAATAAAAAAACACTATCCAACCACGAGGTCAGACCAGGCACAGCATTCAGAGCTCTGTGAAAAGCCTTTCAGGATCTTCACAGCACGGAGTCAATTCTCTAAAGTGTTGCCCAGCATGTTCTCGTCTGAAATGACCGTTTTATTTGTGAAAAAAGTCATAAACTTTCATTTCTGCAATTTATGCACTTCTGTAGCTGTGCTTGAGTTTCCTTTCTACCCATTCTTAGTTTTTGGTTGTGAAATTCAGCATTTCCTTGAATCATTGAATCATCATCACCTGCAGAGCTGAGCTAAGACACATTTGAAAAGAAATCGTTCAAAGTGATGCTGATACTGTAAAATATGTTCAGTCACAGTGGAGGAGGTGCTCACACTTAGAGGAAAAGTTTTGAAAGTTAAGGTTTCATACAATCTTGGACATGTGTAGTTTAGCTAAGCATAAAGACGTCAGGCAGGTGGGAACATCTGGCTCTGCTAAATACCAGCTTGGACCACATCACATTACATGTTCTTCACTCCACACCAACAGAGGCGTTGGGGTGTGATGAGTTAAATGTTAAAACTACTGATGAACAACAGTTAAACAACCATATGATACTGGTGCTGCGTCAACAGCTGAGTCCAAATATTGCTTTATTGTCGTTAACGTTCGTTCTGCAGAAGTCAGTCCAGGAATGTTTCTCTGCAACTGTTTGTTGCCAAGGATTAACTCCAGCACACAACTTCCCCTCCAGCTCAGCACGTAACTCACACACACTGATATCAATTTTCTTATGTCAGTCAGAGAAAGGTGGGAAATAGACAATAAGCTGCATTACAAAAAAAAGTGTGTGAGCTGAGCTCCTGTGCAGTGGAAGAGGAAGTTGCACAGATGAGACTGTCACGGTGCACAGGTCTCTGTGCCACCTGTTATTCTGAGCTGTGATTTCCTATTAGCAGCGTCTAAATATAGGTAAGTGAGGCGGCCGCTTCTTTTTGGCACCGTGGGTAAATGTCAGGAAAGCACCCAGCAAAAAGGATCCAACACAAAACCCAACTTTAAGCGCTGTGAGCCAGCAGAGGTCAGGGGGTCAAAAGGTTTTGCTGTCATTTGAGAAAAGAGGTAAACCAGGTCTGTCAGAGGTGCCAGACTTTAGATTACCTCATTTTTACAGTATTTCAACCCATGAAATTCAAAATATTTCCTCAAAACTGTCAAATTTAAAGCGTAAAACAGAATAAAATGCAAGAGAAGTGCAGGCTAACTCCTCTAGTTTGACTTGGTATAAGGCATTTCTTATTGAATGTCACGTTGCGTGGTGCACAGGAAATGATGCGACTTCTTGTTTCTGGAAGCAGCATCAAACTGTTTGGAACGAGTTCATTTTAAGAAGACTCTGTGGTTGACTGGAGAGTTCTGGGAAGATGCAAGACAGGTTTTTCTTTTTTAGATTTAACTTTCAACCTCCTAACTTAAAGAGAAATGTCTCTGATTGTCACTGTCTGGTTTCACTTGGTCGTAGTTTCAGCTCAGCCCTGTGTGTCGCAGTGTTGTCGTAGGTTCTGTAACTCACCGCTCTTCTCCAGGTAGTATCTGGCCTCCATCAGCAGGCGACCCTGAGGCTTCAGCTCCAGCTGCAACGAAGAGAGAGAGACAAAAGAAAAACTGAAACGAACCGAATCTTTTAGAAACAGGAATTCTTAAGAAACTCATCGTTGATACTTAAAAGGAGAAGTGTGTTGTCAGAGCGATGATGCATGAACTGAAGATGGAGAGACATGTTGTAGTGTTGTAGTTTGAAGATGCTGGCTCATGTCTTGGTATGACATTTCAAAGCACCGTAGAGAAACAGCTCAGGTGATGATGACGCTTTGTACTCGAATTATAACTACATAACTACAACCAGTCAAACAGTTCACATCAGTGCCTCTTTACACTCATAATATAAGAGAGATTCAGGTATTAGGTGTTTTATCTGCGGCTGCGCTGTATTACAGTTTCATGGGCAGATATTGGGATGTGTGATTTTCAAATTCATTTTTTGTTAATTTTGTACCAAACAAACCGTCTCTTTTATGTCTTGAGGATGTAATATGTTGGTCAAGGCGTCTCTATAGCAACACAACACTGTTGCTCCTCAGATTACCTCCATCAGAGTTGCCACTCCTCCAGTTTAGATATTGCACTTGCTCATATTGCAGTTTGATTAGATTGTAATTGGATTGAATTGAATTCTTGTGGTGTCACAGTGACCTTTGACCTTTGACCACCAATTTCTAATCAGCTCATTCTTGGCATCATCTATATGAGCCTGGGACAAATCACGTCTTGACCACAGGTTTCATCTTTCAGACATTTTGTTTTTTTTAAACCCAGACTTGACCCGGTCCATCTGGACTCAAACAGCCGCACTAACCCAGATCTCCAGCTTCCCATTCTCCTTCTTGCAGCGCGTCGCCAGCGAGTCCAGAGCCACCGTGGCCTCGGACTTGAGCTCCGCCGTCCGGTCCTTCACCATCACGTGCATGATGCGGCCGCGGTGGATGTGGGCGTCGAACGTGGTGCTCCACGGCGGGTACATGGTGGGCTTCTTCTGCTTGTACACTTGGCCCTTCTCTGCGACAGACAAAAAAGACAAAAACATCTCTTTACTCTCAGAGCTCCTGACCCCGAGTCGTCACGGCAACAGACAGGAAATGAGATGAAACTAAAGCTGCACCAGGAGCGTCAGAGAGTTTTATTATTGTAGAAACTCTATTAAACTTATTTTAAGTCTAACACACATTCTGCTGTCACCACAGCACCAGATGTGTATTAGTCCACCGGTGAAAATAGTCCCCAACAATTCCCACAATTTTTTAGGAATTAATGAGCCTTTTTAATACATGATGTCATTGTTGACCTATTTTTAAAGGTTGACCTCATCAGGATGAACAAATGGGACAGGAAATATATGAAGAGACAAACAAACTGTTGATCTCTTTATAGCATTTCCTGACGGGGATGGGCGTATAGAATATCACCGGTCGTGCCCTTAAAGCCTTTAACGTGCAGATTTTGCTAAATAACCTCCGGATTATGGAGGCGATTTCCTGCCTGCGATGGAAAACGACACCAGGAATTAATCTGGGCCGTACAGAGTGTCACTGTCATGGACGTATAGATCCACAGATGCTCTCCAACAGCCTCTAAAGCTGAATCTTTGACTTCTCTTTAGTTAAAACGTGTCGTATGTTTAGGTTTCCCAGGTAATATTTGACCGTGTGACCTGCAGACATTTACCATGATCATCCCACAGCGTTGAGAGATTGCATGCATCATGTGGTTGGGAAGTAAAAAAGACCATCCTGGCCTTTGTAATTGACATCTGCTGATTTTATTTATTTTTATTTTATATCCACTTACATAAGCGCCACATGCCATCCTGCTGCCTGGACTACAAAGCCCGCTAAGCTTTTCACTCCCAGAGTAGATCTGCGGCCTTCTCCATCAACAGCTCATCGCCTGTCTGTCCACCAGCTGCCATCTGTGCTGCTTACAGCACCCAGAGAGGAAAATATGTCTGTTCACCCCCCCCCACACACACACACATGGGCTGTATCACACTTAATGTGAGAGTGTGTATGTTTTATTTCCTTGCAGTGTTATGCAGAGTGAGAGGTGACATGTTTTGATGTCAGTTCCTGTGTTATTCTTTGAATCTCTCTTCTTTGGCATTTAACACCAGGGTGTGCTCTCATGTCTCTTGTCGAGTCGACACTTGTTATTGTAGTTTTTCTTTTATCTAAATCCTCTCTGCTCTGTTTTAAAACTCGTCTGGAGTCGCTAAACGAAATCTGTGTCTGAGCCACAGAGCCTCCACTCGGCCTCATGTGAGGAGGACAGTGAAGGTGGAAGTTCACTGACAGCGGCGGCCCGGTGTTTGACCGCGGTGACGAGCTGTCGATAAGGATTTTTCACTAACCCAGAGGGGATGTAGCTCATGTTACCACGACAACACAGAAAGAAAAAGGAAATGGTGCTAACACTCAGGTACATGAGCAGTTACACAGCATGATACTGTAATTGCACAACAGCTGCATTTACCGACTACACAGCAGACATTGAATGCACCGTATTTAAACCTGATGGACCTCATTCCACTGTTGGTCTTTGTTATTTGTTTCCTTCATCACACTTTAACACACACACACACACAAAAACACACTGTTGACTCCATCCCACACACACACACGCACCATCTTGATGCCAGAAACACTCAGCGATGCATGAAATGTGTAGTGATCCACCGCTGAAAATAGTCCCCGACTAATTAACCATCAACAGATGTTTTCGGATTTAAAGTTAAATCACACTTTAATGAAGTTCAACCACCTCACACTGTTTGATTTGTTTCTTTCTTTATAAATATGAAACTTTATATTCGTGAACATCTTTTCGGTAACAGTCAGTGAGCTCATCTGCCGCTGAAAGTAGTCCCTGACAAATTAAAACACAGCTGTTGTAAAAATCAGTGCACTTTCCAAGATACAATCACTTTAATTGTCTCGTTTTGTTCCATGTTTATAAAATCTAAACTTTATATTTGTTGTTAAAGATTGTAAAGATGGTATTTTCTATTTGTATTATTTTAATAGTATCAATTAAAGACTTGACTTTTGGTCGTAACTAAAGAAGTCGATGTTTTTTATTCCTGAAAACAAAGTCGGTTTGATGTAAACGACCTGTGTGTGTGTCAGAGTCAGAAAACAGGCCGAGCTGCTCGTCGCCGCTTTCCATCACTTTTATCTGAAGATGAAAACAGCTGCAGGAGCCAAAATGCATGATGGGAGCTGAGTTGATGTTTTTTTTTTTTTTTTTTTTTCATCCATCCTGTGAGTTTCTGATCATCAGCTCTTAATTTTCCCAAACTCAGCACAGAGCCAGTGAACAGTGCGTCCACCAGCACTCAGCTGATGTACAGTAACGTCCTAACAGGGACATTAGGAGGTTTCTGTATCTGCGCTGTTCATATGTACGGTTATATATGTTTGTATTTATATACACGTATGTAAAAGCCTCATTGAGATTGAAACCTTTAGCTGAGTTAAAACCAAATGAAACTAAATGACATTGTCTCTCCAGAGTAAACGTCTTCCTCCTCTCAGCTCTGTGGTTTCTACAGAAGAGGAAAAGACACATCAGAGCGAAGCCTCCTCTTTCCCCTCACTGACACATGGTTTTTTAGCTCCATCCTGCAGCACTTGGTTAAAATAACCAGATGCAGAGCTCAGATACCGGCCGCTGCACTGGTCTGTTATCGCGCTGGGAAGTTGTGGCATTGGACAAGAAGCAACGACCACAGTGAAGATGTTTTTTTAAAAAAAAAAAAAAAGGACATGGAGGCGTATTGTTAAAAAATAAAATGCTAAAAAAAAAAAAGCCCTTTACACTAGTTTCCATCATTCCAGATGTGGAAATGAAAATGACTGACTCTCTAAGAAAATATTAACAGCAGCGTGTGCAAGCTGAGGTCAAACAGAGGCTAAAAATAAAGTCACTACTTCACCATTTCTATATATGTTCCAGACGCCCACTGTTGTAGCTTTACCAACCCTGAACGCATCACTTCCTGGGTGGCAGAGGAACTTTTTTTTTTTTTTCCCTGAGACTCCAGTGAACGTACTGCAGTTTGTTTTCAGCTTTGACAACCCAGCAGTGGTGTAGAGTTATCATCAGTCTGTTGAAGGCATTGAAAATGGATTTGTTCATATGATTCGTAAACTGTTTTCTTTGTAAAAAAAAAAAGAAGTTGGCAAATGGCAAAAAAAAAGAAGCACCGTTGCCGTGGTAACAACTTAAAATAGCTTATTTTGTCCCACCATGAGTCCAAAACACAAAGGCATTCACTTTCCCATCATATGAGATGAAGACGAAGAAAAAAATCATTAACAAGTGATTGATTATTAAAGTAGTTTCAGATCAATTTCCTCCGATTAGACGATCGACCGACTGGTTTTCAAACCACAACATGTCTGAACCCAGGACGAGACTGTGACTGAATATCGCTATAAACATCCTGGTGTTACAGTAAACATGCATCTAATCAATAATCAATAGACACCACAGTTGGATGTGAGTGAACGGCCAATGAGAGCAGAGGCACTGGTCTGACCCTGGTGACATCACCAGCAGTGATGAAACACTCACTCTGTGATTAGCTCAATTAATAATCACCAATAATCCACCAATTATTTATTGATTGATTATGTCAGACTCAACACTGAGCTGCATTTCTCTGTTTTTCAACATCAACATTAAAACTGAGGATCTTTGTGTTTTTGCAGATTCACGGACGACACTATGAACATTTCACAAACTTATTGATTAATTAATAATGAAAGTATTGATCAGGGGGAAACTCTGATCTGCTCTCTCACCTGTGTCGATGGCCTCCTTCATGTAGACGGCGCAGTACGGGTTCAGCACCTCCTCGTGATAGGCCAGACCGGGATCGATCTCAAAGTTGGAGAAGCCGATCCGCAGGAAAGGCGACATGACTGCGACCTCCACTCAGATATCCACAAAGACAGAAGAAGAAGAAGAAGAAGAAGAAGGAATCCCTCCCAGTGTTGATGTCGTCTTCTCAAAGCAGCTTCAGATTTTTCGAACTGACTCAGATTTGTGTGTTGGAGGCAGCTCGACCACCTCGTTCCTCCACTGCAGCTCTTCACCGACTGCCTGGAGAGAGACGGGGTTGGCAGGAGGAGGAGGAGGAGGAGGTTTTGTTTTCCGCCCTTGACGCTTTTACACAACCTGTGAGAGGAAGAGAGAGAGAGAGAGAGAGTCAGTACCCATGACATGGCAACCACATGAGCAGAGTTTCCTCCACCTAAAACTTTGAAGCTGCCGTCTCTCTGCTCCAGCTGGTTCCCACAGACCGGGCTCCAAACACTAAAGTCGATGAGAAAACAATCCAAATCTCAGAGTGTTGACTTGTGTGTGGAGGATGTTTGCTGCCGCCGCCGCCTCCTCCTCCTCCTCCTGCTGCTCCTCGACCTCAGTGCAACTAAAATAAAACCTCCCATACCTTCAGGACGTGTAAACACCAGCTGTCACCGTCGGCTGCTCCTCCAAACAAAACTCAAACTTCTTTGTGATTAACAGCGAGAATTATCCACAGTAACTCACTGGTGCTGCGGAGACTCTGCGACGGTCGATGTGATATTTGAGGCCTGCAGGAGTGTGTGTGTGTGTGTGTGTGTGTGCGTGGAGAGCAGGCTCAGGGTTGACTATTAATAGAGCTGAAATACTAAACTCAGATCAGGAATTTGCGAGTAGACCATGATGACTCGTCATCGTCGGACTCTGACACCGAGTCACCTCCTTTTTTACTGTAACTCCTGCGCTGACCCTGAGTCAGTGGTGTCATGTGACCACACACACACACATAGAAACACAGCAGTGAGCAGATGACCAGAAAGGTTAAATGAGGCGGACACGATGTGACGTCATACAGAGGATTTAAATCAGTTTGTTTTGTTGCAGTTTGAAGCTGCACTCATCGATCTGAAGACATATTGATCAGGTATCGGAGGACGAACGCACCTGGTGTGTCGTGGTTTCGGTTTTTTAACAGACGATGCCTTTTCAGTTGTGATTCACTCTCAGTGCAACAGCTCTTAGTTTATCTGTAGACTCCCATCCTGTGATATTCACACCACAGCTTTCAGACCTGTGGTCCTGCAGTCAGGCCAGTGATAAGATGTTACTGTGTGTTTTTAAATGAAATGATCTTAAAGCTACATGAAACCAGACACTTTGTCCTTCACGTCGGTTCTTATCACTGATGTGAAGAAATGCATCACAGCTGATGAATATTTTAGTTGTAAACATATCAATAAACTATTATACGTTTCCTCTTTGTTAACCACTTCACACCCACCGGCCCACAGGTGGGGCCCAGCATGCATTAGAAGCAACACCACCCACAGACCAGCGGGTGTTAATTGCACCCGAAATGCAAAATATCACACACACACACACACACACACACACACACACACACACAGACGGCAAAGAAAAACCAAGAAATAGTCACATCCGAAAAAGCTACAACCAGTCACATATCTGACATGATTTGTTTCTTTGCTGATGTAATAATGACCTATATACTGGTGACAAAGTGGGACACAGCTGGAGACCAGTTCAGATGAATCTTAAAGTCATGTGAACGTTGTCACGGCAACGATGCGACTCTTAAAACAAAAAAGATAAGAAAACTTCACAGTTTTTCTAAGAAATATCAACGTCCTCCAGTTCAACTGAATCTGTGCTGAGCGTGTGTCCACATTAAGACAAAGACTCATATTGATCTTCAAATACTCGACGCCCACACACACACACACACACAAACACACAAACACACACAGTCCGCCCACATACACAGATTCAAACACTTGTGTGCAGAGCTGCTGCAGTTTGAACCTTAATGCAGTCTCTTTTTTTTTTTGGAGGGGGAGTAAAACTTCCGGTACTTAAAGTTACGACGATGTAACCACACTTCCTGTTTAGTTTGTCACTGTGAAGCTTCACAGGTGGGGCTGTCGCAAAAAAAACACACACACACCACAGGATCTAAAACGCTGCTGAACATCTACAAACATCACGTTCCTCGTTCGACACCTCGTACCCCCCCCCACTTGTGTTAGTGAACGCAGCTCAGCTCATTTGCAGCTCAGTCGTTGACGCACATGTGTCTATACATCTTCTTGTGATGAAGACTTCCTGGATTAACAACATACACAGTTAAAATCCCTCAGAAGCTGCCAACGTGTCGTCAGTGAGCGGAAAATCAACTCAACTCCCCCCATTTCAAATGAATCGACTATTAATTATTGGGGCACAACTATGAATATGATGCTATGTGGCTGCGAGCTGTGAGGGTGGCATGCCGTTGCCGTGGTTACTGCTGCCTTTTTCTTTTCTTTTCTCTTTGCAAGTTGATCTACTTTTTCTTGTTTCCTGTGTAAAAACGTCTGGTGGTTACCTTGGTTACCTTGGTTAAGGAATAATTCATGTTGTTTCTGATCAGTTTTTAAGTCGACTCCACCGAACGAATGATGATGTGATGATGTAAAGTTCGCGGCGGTGACGTCCTAACGGGGGGGGGGGGCTAGGGTTAATCCATCTATGGCCTCTTTCTTCTCCATTGTATGTGGACATAAGTGGATTGAGAGCAGAGCAACACTGGACTCCTTGTTCAAAGCTGCTGCTGTAAAAAATCTTTTGATTTGCTATTTTCAACCCAAACAGGAGCTTTGAATAAGCTGCTGCGGCTTTTTACACACACGTCTAAACAAAAGGCTTTGCATGCTTTTTTTAAGTTTTACTTTTATAACACTGGGACCAGAGGGCTGATGGGATATCTGTGGTTGTGTGGTCTGTGGTGTGTGTTTTATCTTTTATCGGCTCAGCCTCCCATCGATGCTCAAATGTCACCGACACAAACACACTGGAGGAAGGTCAAGTGTCAGTGTGCCAACGCCAGAGACCTTTCAGAAAGCTTTCATGACAGAGGGCAAAGAGAAACGAAACATCATCAAAGTGCTGTGTAGTGGTGTGTGTGTGTGTGTGTGTGTGTGTGTGTGTGTGGGGCAAAGCTGTTTGAAGTAGCCAAGAGGAGGAGGAAGAGGTCTTTGTTGTTATTGACAGGACGTCCATGTGTCTGACAGGAGCCTTTGACTGAAGCTGCCGTTTCGAGCTCTTGGAGTGTCCCTGAAGTGGTCACTCACTCACTCACTCACTCACTCACTCACTCACTCTTTCAAAGACACACACATACACACACACAACTTGACATCAATGAACCGTCTCGTAGTAAAAACTGGTTGGTGAACGCAGCATCAAAAAGGAAGTTATCTAATGAGACATGAAGTTCTGTCGCTGCAGAACTGAAAGTGTTTGAAGCAGAAAGATGCAAATGTTTCTGATGGTTTCCTGCAAAACCAGGTTCGATTTCCTTCAGTAGTTTACATTATTGTTCTCGTTTACAATTTTACACCTTGAGATGTTGCACATTTTACTCCTCAGTCTCCTCTTGCATTGACTGTTATTAATCATTTTGCAGATGCAGCAAAACATATGATGAGTCGATGATGAGTTGGTCACTCCCTTTATGACCTGTTAGACCATTTACAACATAAACAACTAAAAAGCATCTTAATTAGCTAAAATTACTTCTGCTGACATAATATATTCATTTACAGGACTGGATATTAATTCATCACATTGCTTTACACGATGCTCTCATTTGTAAAATTCACTGTGAGTTACATGTGTTTCCACTTTATGATGCCTTATACTTCTGCTTTGTTGTATTTCAGAAGGATTTAACAGTTTACTCTGCAGATTACACAACATCTGTTTATATAAGACGCCTCAAACCGAGTAGTTCCATTATAACCATGTAATAATATGATCTAAAATGGACCATAAACCACACGTCACCGTGAGTAGTTTGATATCCGTTTCATACATTTGGCCTTTAAGTGTAAAATCTGAATAGGTTTATAAGTCTGCTGTAACAAACAGGCAAGTTTCATGACAGAAAGGAAAGTGAGGTGATGCCACAGCTTCAGATACTTAATGTCAACATTAGGCTGGGATCACGTGTGAAATGTTTAGTATATTATAAATGTGACAAAGGGAGTTAAAATATAAACAAACAAACAAACAAACAAACAAGCTGTAATGAAACTCCTTAAAACTGTAGAAACAAAAGCACTTGAACTAACCTGTGAAAACCGACAGAGTCCAGGGAAGTGAAGTGTTCACGGACCGAGGCTGCTCTCCATCTGAACAGGACTCTGACACTGCTGCAGTTAAACCACGATACGATGCATTCACTGGCTGTCGGAATATCGAGTTTAACCAAAGGATGCCAAAAAAAAAAGAAGAAACAGTCCATTTTACCACTGAGTAACAAAAATAAACTTTAACAGCATTCTCTAAGTAGAGACGTAATAAAAATCTGATTTTTTTTTCCTCCTAATTACGTGACTGTAACGTTTTAAAATCAGCTGCTGGAAAGTCCGAGCGGTCCCTGAATGCAGCATTGCACTAAGCCACGCTCATTCAAACTGAAACTTATCTGAAACGAAGAAGAAGAAGAACTCAAAGTAAACTGAAAGTGCCACAGTTTTCTGTACAAATGAAGCTTTTTCAGTTGTTGTTTTTTTTTCCTGTTTCCTTTGTCCAGGTCCCTGAAGGCAGCAGTGAGAGGTGACAGAGAAAACATGGGGACATGTGTTACACTGTGTTTTGTTTGCTTTTTTTTTACTTAAAGGCACAAGTTTTTATTGATGAGCACATACTATTGTACTAATACTGGAATATATTTGTAAGAAAATCATTGATTACATAATTGATTTCAATTACATATCAATACATGGAAATCATAATTCATTATATTGCTGTTATTCTGACACATGACAGTGAGATTTGAAAGTCTGAAGAAGAAGGACATCCTGATGAATTAAAATCAGCTACAAATAATCAATAAAAAAACAAACAAATGAATAATGATCCCATGTGAGGAAGCTTAAACCTGATCAGTTCTGCTTTTGGTCTCGACAGTGATGAGCAGAAGGTTGTCACCGTTGATGTTTCACTGATGAATCACACACGATGGTCTTTACTCATGAATTCAGGAACTGACGTTTTCGGACTTAATTTCCCCTCAAAGTAAAAAAAAAAAAAAAATTACTCAGTCGTTCAATGAACAAAAGAGACAGAATGAAACCTAAGACACGGCTCAGTCAGCAGAAACAGTGACAGTGTCTGAGCCCAGAAAAACTTTATTTACACCTGTCTGTTGTTGCAGCCTGCTCTGCTGATACCAGGTAAGTTTAGGTGCTGATTAAAGACAACACTGTAAAAAGTAAAGTAAAAAAGTAAAAACATCACTTTCACTAGTTTTCGTGTTCTTTACATTATGAGCAATAAATGTTAAAACCAACATAAATATTAAAAACACTGCATCAAAATGAGTTTGATTTTAAGAAAAGAAGATTTCAGAATAAAACGATTCATTCAATGGAGATTTTTCTGTGTTTAGAAGAAACAGCATGAGATTATTGATCTGCCAGGTTCAATAATCAATAAACTGCCTGGAAGTTAATTTGTGTGTTTCACCAGGCAACTGAAAGCGATGAAAAGAAAACATGATAAAAGAAAGAGGAGGATTTAAAAGGATCATTTGATCTGATAGAAGACAGAGAGGACAGTTTGTGTTTCCTCCACCAGGAGGTGCCAGTGTTCCTGTAATGTGTTGTCACTGGGTTTACAGCAGGGAGCAAACAAGGAGGAGGAGGAGGAGGAGGAGGAGGAGGAAGAAAAATCAATTAGGACATGATAATGACACCTGAGGAGAAGAAGTGACTTTACCACATAATACAAAGACACAACTGTGAGTTTTTCCGTCCATCTGTCCATCCATCCATCCATCCATCCATCCATCCATCCACAGAGCAGCAGATCATATTGATTATAACAAACACTGTCTCTCTCTCTCTCTCTCTCTCTCTCTCTCTCTCTCTCTCTATCACACACACACACACACACACAGACAAAAGAAAACACACCATTACTAATTAGCGCTCACACACAGAGAGACGAATGATGGTGAACTCAGTGTGAATTAGTGGGAAACAGAGTTTGTCCTGTGAGTGTGTGACATGTTTCTGCTGTTCACAGACAGATAGAGCTCAACTCTACTGTCTTCTGTCCTCTACTGTCCTCTGCTGTCATGTCCTCTCTTCTACTGTCCTCTACTGTCTTAAACTGTTATCTTCTGTCGTCTACTTCACAGTAAACTCCTGTCCTCCACTGTCTTTTTCTGTCCTCTTCTAACCTGTTCTGTCTTTTACTATGCTCCACTGTCTTCTACTGTCCCTTTAGTGTCCATTGTAATGTCTTGTCCTTCAGTCACACACTTCTCTCTCCTCTCCTGTAACTGAACTAAACTATGTTTCTATACAGAACAGAGGTTCTTTCAACGGCTCGATATTATTCTTGGTTTGTCGCCTGAAACTGGTCTGAATTTCTGAACTGAGGAACGTTTCACACTTAAATAATGTTTGTTTTTATTTGTGGTTTAAACCATATGTAGATGTTACGTCTGAATAATGTTGACGTGAGTCTACTGTACAGTGTGAGGTCTCGGTGTAAAGACACAGACCGGCCTTTGTACTCGCTGCATCAGATGTAAAATAGTTACTGACACGACCGACATTTAAATGTAAGACGGTTTTTCCCGAACAAGAAGTGAACAACTTCCCTAAAACAGTTTAAGCTGTCTCTCTGCTCTGTCCGTGGAGTTGTGTGTCTCAAAATTCACACCTCATTTCCCAGGAATCAGTTGGTTTCCTTTCGTCCTTGCTTGTCATTTTGATTGACACAAACCAGCTGTTAAGACAGATGTGTGTCTTAAAGCTCCATACAGTATAAAGGTAGACGTCCATGTGTAGTGTGATTATAAAGCAGCTCTAGGTTCTATATTAATACTGTGAAAGTATCAAAGCCTCAGTCCACAGAGAAATGCACACAGCCTGTATTCAGACACTGAGCCTTAAAACCAGCCGTCAGGACTTCCTGTCACTTTGTGAGGTCAGAACAATGCAGCACAACCAAGCCCCGCCCACCACTCAAACCCACTATCTATCTAACTACTATCTATCTATCTAACTATCTGTCTAGCAGGATTTGGTTTCTCTGAGTGTTTTATTCTGAAATCGGCCCTATTATTATGGGCCAATCAGAAGAGAGGCTCAGAGCCTCCTCCTCTCTTCTGATTGGCTGACAACAACCAGTTTTTTTTTACTAGAGCTCAGTTTTTGGTGCTTTAAAACCACAGAGGACTCTTGTTATCGATAAACACTTGATAAATTTAAATTATTGGGTGTTTAAACCAAGTTAAACCAAGATTCTGTGATAAACTCCACATTTAATGAAGATTAAAATGTTTTTTTCTTCCTTTTCTTGACATTTACTGTGTATCTTGGTAAAAGTCGTGTTTTCAGCTACAGGTTCGACACAACTTCTTTTTTTTTTTTTTTTTTTTTTGCATGAAGCAGCTCAGTTACCACAGACAATAAAGTCAGTGATTTCCATCGACCTGCACTGATAACGTGATGACTCTAGCTGCAGGTTTGACGGTGACTCGTCATTTCCACTGAGAGTTGATGCTGTAGGTGTGACCTAACAAATATAGTTTAGGTCTTTGTGTGTGTGTGTGTGTGTGTGTGTGTGTTTGTGCAGAACCACACGACTCCTTTCGGTGGGTTTCCTCATGCATTTTGCACTAAATTAATCCTCCTGCATGAAGCTGAATGTGAGCAGCAGGAAAATCCAGCAAAGGCTTCCCCCCCCCCTCCCCTCCTCCTCCTCCCCCTCCCCCTCCTCCTCCTCCTCTGATCAGCTCCTCTCTCAGTAAAGAATATGAATTTGCATGAAGAGATCAGGTGCAAAAAAAAAAAAAAAAAAAAAAACCAAAGACACCATCTTATTCTCACACATTGTTTCTACATTTGTCTGTTTCAGAAAATGCAGAGTTATTTTTTTGTTGTTAGTTTTTTTTTCCCAGAAGCCTCAGTTGGAGTCAGACATGCAGACGGAGCGGAGGGCATGTAATTGTAAAACGTTATTCTTTTGTACTGAGCATCGATACGGGACTGAGGGACGGAGCCTGTACTCTTTTTACACACGTTGCCATGGAAACCAGCCCAGCAGCCAACCAGCTGCTGCAACAGTCCAGATCCCCCCCCTCCCTCCTCCTCCTCCTTCTTCTTCTTCCTCCTCCTCCTCCTCCCAGCCATTTTTTTTACACACACACATTTATATTACATACCAGCACACAGCTTCGTTTCTTCTCTCTCTCTCTTTTTTTTTTATATATATAAAAGCAGAAAAAACCTACAAATTAAACTGGAAAGGAAAAAAACACACTCACACCTTTTACCTGAATACAACACACACACACACATACACACACCCAGGCAGACAGGCTGGTCGAGTAGTACTAGTAGATTAGTAACTAAACTGTGACATGGCTGTGCAGCAGTTGATGAGACTGAACGGAGGAAGGAAATGAGTCAGCAGTTCGAGAGCGAGAGAGAAATAACCGCAACATTTTTTTTAAAGGCAGGTAAAGTGAAATCAGCCAAAGCGGAAAAAAAAAAAAAAATTAATGCAGGTGCAAAGATGAGAGACACAAAATTGGTCCCGTTGTACGACCACAAAAAATACAAAGAGAAGAAAAAAGTGTGTGTGCGTGTGTGTGTGCAACAGAAAGAACAAGAAAACACACAAATATGACAAAGAGTTAAAGGTTTGAGGTGTAAATGATTTATTACAAAGAAAACATGCACAGTTACAAGTTTGATCACCAAGTATCAAATGTAAAACCCAGAACACATCATATCACGTCATATCACACATCATATATTATTTATCTTATATAAAATCTTATATTATCATATATATGTATATATATATATATATATATATTCTTGTGTGTGTATATATATGTATATATATATATATATATATATGATAATATAAGATGTATGTATATTGGTGCATCGACACATAAGCAGAGATATGGAAGCCCATTTCCGCCAGAAAAAAATTTTCACACACAATTTTCACTTTTTATCTCATAATTTCGACTTTTTATCTCATAATTTTCACTTTTTACTCAAGTTTCACTTTTTATCTCACAATTTCGACTTTTTCTCTCTTAATTTTCACTTTTTATCTCATAATTTCGACTCTATCTCACAATTTTCACTTTTTATCTCATAATTTCGACTTTTTCTGTCATAATTTTAGTTTTTTCTCTCATAATTTTCACTTTTTACCTCATAATTTTCACTTTTTATCTCATAATTTCGACTTTTTCTCTCATAATTTTCACTTTTTACTCAAGTTTCACTTTTTATCTCACAATTTCGACTTTTTCTCTCATAATTTTCACTTTTTTTCTCATAATTTTCATTTTTTATCTCACAGTTTCGACTTTTTCTCTCATAATTTTCATTTTTTATCTCATAATTTCGACTTTTTCTCTCATAATTTTCATTTTTTCTCTCATAATTTTCACTTTTTATCTCATAATTTTCACTTTTTATCTCATAATTTCTACTTTTTCTCATAATTTTCACTTTTTTTCTCATAATTTCGACTTTTTATCTCTTAATTATGACTTTTTTTAATCTCAATTTCGACTTTTTATCTCACAATTTCGACTTTTTCTCTCTTAATTTTCACTTTTTATCTCATAATTTTCACTTTTTATCTCATAATTTCGACTCTATCTCACAATTTTCACTTTTTATCTCATAATTTCGACTTTTTCTCATAATTTTCACTTTTTATCTCATAATTTTCACTTTTTATCTCATAATTTCGACTTTTTCTCTCATAATTTTCACTTTTTCTTTCATAATTTTCACTTTTTATCCCATAATTATGACTTTTTTTTTATCTCATAATTTTCACTTTTTATCTCATAATTTCGACTTTTTTCTCATAATTTTCACTTTTCATCTCATAATTTCGACTTTTTATCTCCTAATTTCGACTTTTTTATCTCATAATTATGACTTTTTATCTCATAATTTTCACTTTTTATCGCATAAATTCGACTTTTTCTCTCATAATTTTCACTTTTTATCTCATAATTATGACTTTTTTATCTCATTATTTCGACTTTTTTCTCATAATTTCGACTTTTTCTCTCATAATTTTCCCTTTTTTCTCATAATTTTCACTTTTTATCTCACAATTTCGACTTTTTCTCATAATTTTCATTTTTTATCTCACAATTTCGACTTTTTCTCTCATAATTTTCATTTTTTCTCTCATAATTTTCACTTTTTCTCTCATAATTTCCACTTTTTATCTCATAATTTCCACTTTTTCTCTCATAATTTTCACTTTTTATCTCATAATTATGACTTTTTTTTTATCTCAATTTCGACTTTTTATCTCATAATTTTCACTTTTTATCTCACAATTTCGACTTTTTCTCTCATAATTTTCATTTTTTCTCTCATAATTTTCACTTTTTATCTAATAATTTCGACTTTTTCTCTCATAATTTTCACTTTTTACTCAAGTTTCACTTTTTATCTCACAATTTCGACTTTTTCTCTCATAATTTTCACTTTTTTTCTCATAATTTTCACTTTTTTTCTCATAATTTTCATTTTTTATCTCACTATTTCGACTTATTCTCTCTTAGTTTCGACTTTTTTATCTCATAATTATGACTTTTTATCTCATAATTTTCACTTTTTATCGCATAAATTCGACTTTTTCTCTCATAATTTTCACTTTTTATCTCATAATTATGACTTTTTTATCTCATTTCATAATTTCGACTTTTTATCTCATAATTTCGACTTTTTCTCTCATAATTTTCCCTTTTTTTCTCATAATTTTCACTTTTTATCTCACAATTTCGACTTTTTCTCTCATAATTTTCATTTTTTCTCTCATAATTTTCACTTTTTATCTCATAATTTTCACTTTTTATCTCATAATTATGACTTTTTTAACCTCAATTTCGACTTTTTATCTCATAATTTTCACTTTTTATCTCATAATTTCGACTATCACACAATTTTCACTTTTTATCTCATAATTTCGACTTTTTATCTCATAATTTTCACTTTTTATCTCACAATTTCGACTTTTTCTCTCATAATTTTCATTTTTTCTCTCATAATTTTCACTTTTTATCTCATAATTTCGACTTTTTCTCTCATAATTTTCACTTTTTACTCAAGTTTCACTTTTTATCTCACAATTTCGACTTTTTCTCTCATAATTTTCACTTTTTTTCTCATAATTTCCACTTTTTTTCTCATAATTTTCATTTTTTATCTCACAATTTCGACTTATTCTCTCTTAATTTTCACTTTTTATCTCATAATTTTCACTTTTTATCTCATAATTTCGACTTTTTCTCACACAATTTTCACTTTTTACTCAAGTTTCACTTTTTATCTCACAATTTCGACTTTTTCTCTCATAATTTTCCCTTTTTTTCTCATAATTTTCACTTTTTTTCTCATAATTTTAATTTTTTATCTCACAATTTCGACTTTTTCTCTCATAATTTTCACTTTTTCTCTCATAATTTTCACTTTTTATCTCATAATTTTCACTTTTTATCTCACAATTTTGACTTTTTCTCTCTTAATTTTCACTTTTTATCTCATAATTTTCACTTTTTATCTCATAATTTTCATTTTTTCACTTTTTTTCTCATAATTTTGACTTTTTCTCTCATAATTTTCATTTTTTCTCTCATAATTTTCACTTTTTATCTCATAATTTTCACTTTTTATCTCATAATTTCGACTTTTTCTCTCATAATTTTCACTTTTTACTCAAGTTTCACTTTTTATCTCACAATTTCGACTTTTTCTCTCATAATTTTCCCTTTTTTTCTCATAATTTTCATTTTTTATCTCACAATTTCGACTTTTTCTCTCATAATTTTCATTCTTTCTCTCATAATTTTCACTTTTTATCTAATAATTTTCACTTTTTATCTCACAATTTCGAATTTCTTATCTCACAATTTTCACTTTTTATCTCATAATTTTCACTTTTTATCTCATAATTTCGACTTTTTCTCTCATAATTTTCACTTTTTACTCAATTTTCACTTTTCATCTCACAATTTCGACTTTTTCTCTCATAATTTTCACTTTTTCTCCCATAATTATGACTTTTTTTTATCTCATAATTTTCACTTTTTATCTCATAATTTCTACTTTTTTCTCATAATTTTCACTTTTCATCTCATAATTTTGACTTTTTCTCTCATAATTTTCACTTTTTATCTCATAATTATGACTTTTTTATCTCATAGTTTTCACTTTTTATCTCATAATTTCGACTTTTTAACTCATCATTTCTACTTTTTATCTCATTATTTTCACTTTTTACTCAATTTTCACTTTTTATCTCATAACATTCACTTTTTCTCATAATTTTGACTTTTTCTCTCATAATTATGGTAAATGGTGAATTGATTTTTTTTTTTTTTTAGATTTTAGATTTTTTGCTTTTTGCTGCTCTGACACTTTAATTTCTCTGTGTGGGATCAGTAAACTTCTGTCTTATGGTTACAGCCTTTTATTAAACCTGAACCTGCAGGAGAGTCTGAGAGAAACGACATCAGTGTGAAACTAGAGAAGGAAAACTCGTTCGTCTCTGCAGGTTTTTACAGACTGAGTTTCTGCAGGAGAAACTTTGCCGATGACACTGGAGCTCAGATATCTGATATTGGACAAAAGTCCAGGATCAGCCCGATACGAGGCTTCGCTCTTATTTGTTATTCATGCTAATGTGTCGTCTGTGACTCGGCCTGAGCAGGTTTTAAATTTCCCTGACACAGCAAAGAAGAA
This sequence comes from Caranx ignobilis, assembly GCA_021432705.1. Lineage (NCBI taxonomy): Eukaryota > Metazoa > Chordata > Actinopteri > Carangiformes > Carangidae > Caranx > Caranx ignobilis. The sequence goes on along the minus strand of JAFHLA010000064.1, from coordinate 152,006 downwards.
GAAGAAGAGGAGGAGGAGAGCTGCATTCAATCGACCCTCTATAGATGGACTCCTCCAGCACAGGTCTGGTCTCACATTACTGACAGACAACTAACACACACACACACACTCACTCCTCGCAACATGAGATTGAGGAGTGAAGTGGCTGATGGGTAATGTACTAACAAACCTGTACTTCTGGCTCTATTCCACTTTATTTACGTGATGCGTTCAGATGCCAATTAAAAAATAAGAGCTTCTCCCTTGACTCTCCACTTTCAGTATCTTGGATCAATGTGGCCTCTGATTAAAAACCTGCTGTCAGTCGGCCGGTCAGTGTCACCGACACCGTCTGAAATGATGATGGATACGAGGCAGTTTGATTTATCATGTACTGTATGTGTCGTACTGATCAATCATGCCCTGGAAGATGAATCGGAAACCTTCAGCTGGAGTAAATGTGTGAAGAAAGTATGTTCTCCACTGTTCTGTTGTGTTGTGAGTTTTTGCAGCTCATGTATCGTCAAATTTAATAAAGTTGTTCTCTTTATTTGAGGCATGAGCCCTCAGGGCCACCGTATAAAACAATCTGTTAATGTGCTGGTGCAATAAAATACAACAACAACAACATCTTCTCTGTTTCCACATTGTGACTTCAAAGCACATGAACACACCACATTTAGGAAAACAGCTTCCAAACAAGCAGAAACACTGAAGTGCTGAAAGCTGCAGTACCTTCAACAGCCACCAGAGTAAAGACTTCATTGTTAAAATGTTTAAGTTTACAGCATAATTAAACATATTTAACCTGTTTACACTTATATATAATTGAGAGCATCCATCTTTATGTTTACACATCACAACTTGGGGAAATGGGAACGTTCAAGGTGCAAGTGAACGCATCATTGTTTTTCTGTTACACAACCCTGGAAACAACCGAAGTTATAATCCTTACTTATTAAAAACCTCTCAGAGTTCCTGTGGAGTTCACTGTCTGGTCGTCTGAATCAACATCTAATAATAATAATGATGAAAAAAAAAGTTTCAGCTCTTTTTATATCTGAAATGTTTTATAAAAAAAACCAAAACCAAACAAAAGCAGAGCTGTCAGGAAGCTGTCAGGTTGTCATGTGGCTTTTTACTTTCATTTCATTTGACAAAGCAGGGGTTCACCTTCTTCTTCTTCTTCTTCTTCTTCTTCCACATTAAAGACAATTTAATCCACTTTCTATCACAGATCAGATCAAACACAAGTCGACTCTGCAGGAAACACTGAAACTCACTCACTGGATTTTCTGTTTTCTGCTTGAACACATTAACCCTTTAACGCCCACTGGGTCCTGGGCGGTGGGCGTTAAAGGGTTAATGTGTTCAAGTAAAAGTCAGTTTATTGTTTTTTTTTGTTTGTTTGTTTTTTTGTTTTTTGTTTTTTTTGTTTTTTCTAACCATAAACTGAGATAAAGGTGTTGTTGATGAAGAGTCTGTGAATCTGATTTTTTTTCTTACCATTTCCTGTGTGAAATTATTCACCGTGAATTCCCATGTAGGCCGTCTGCTCGGCCAACTCCTAATTATACACTTCTTTTTCTTTTCTTTTTTTTTATATTCCCTCCCTCGCTGCTCACTCGCCCACCCGCAGCACTCAAACGCACTCCTCCTCTCTCTCTCTCTCCTCAAAGCAGCCATTTATTTCCATTTTTATCATTTCATCCATTCCCCCAATGATAACATCAATGAATGCATTACCTTTTGAAAGAGAGATGAAGGGTGCAAAAAAGGAAGGAGATGGATTTATACCCCCCCCCCCCCCCCCCCATCTCTCTCTCTCCCTCTCTCCCTCTCTCTCCTCATATCAGCCTGGGCGAGCAAGGCATATGGAAATGGAGCTGGAGCAGATGGGAGGGAGTCCCACAGGCCAGTCCAGATGACTAATGAATAATGAACAATGGAGAGGAAACTGCTCTGTCGTGTAAGCAGAGGTGTGATGTGTTCGGGGGCCAAGGGGGGCCACTGTTTGCCCCACCACCACCCCTGCTCTAAACATTAATCAATAGTGAGTCGTGTCCCGGTGTCTGAGTCTCACGAGCGCAGCATCAATTTGCCTCCACTCAGACGTCTATTAGCTTATCAAAAGCTCAGGGAGCCGCATAATTTATGAGACATGCCTTGCTGGATTCAGATTGCGATCTGTTGATGTTGGAGGAGGGAGGGGGGGTGAGGTTTTGGTTCATCCATGTCTCAGTGCAATTCATTAGAAATAAAGACAGATGATTCCCAGAGGGCAGGAATGTGGAGAAGTTTGCTCCGGATGAGGACACGTTGATTTTTTCTTTTTTTTTTTTTTTTAACTGTCTTGTGTTTATTTTTGCTGCAGCTGCTGAATTTTAGAGTTTGTTCAGGACTCAATGTGAAACTGAAGATTTCCCGTCGCTCTCTCGTATAGACTGTTACACTGCTGTTTGTTTGTTTGGAGAGAGAGAGAAAAACAAAAAACATCAACTGACCTTCACTGACAGGAAAGTCAGGACAAATCTTAAAATACCAGAGTGTTACTGAACACAGCGTCACACTGACGTCCTCGTCTTATTTACACATATTTAACATCATTTTCATTAAAGCTTATAGCACTTTTTTGTATAATTTGACAGTTAAAGTGTGTAAAACAAATGTAACATGTGTACAGATGTTCTGTCCTTCAGAAAGCTCCTTCTGAGGGACACGCTGGTGATGATTTTTCAAACACTTTTCATGCTGGTCAGAAGGATCTGGAAGACAAAGTGATCAAACTTTACAAATTATTCAATCAAATTTCCATTTGAGCGTGTGAAACCTGCAGTTCCTCTACTGACCACTAGAGGATGGCTTCATTATTGAGTCCCTCTCCATTAAGATGTTTTCTGCTAATTTCCACGATTCTCTCGATTTGGATTAGTTTGGCGGTGACTATTTCTAGGAAGATGATGATGTAGGAAATTTCAACTTCAACTTCATCACAGACATGAAGCTTCATAATAATAATATTGATAATTATCCAAACCATCATGTTTTTCTCAAAAAACAACCCTCTCTTTCTCTTCTCATCATCTATTCTCACATTTTCTGAAGCCGCAGCTTCTGCAACTAGTTCACATGTTTTCTTTTCTGGTGTCGGAGAGCAGGCGAGGCAGGTTGAGAGAGAAAACTGGCTACAACAGAGGAGAGAGAGAAAACATGCAACACCTCATCAAAAGAGAAAAGAAAAGAGAACGGAAGAAAAGAAAAAGAAAAGAAGCGCCGAGTGAGAAGTGAAACTGTGATAAAAATCTAAGAGTGTTTGTAGAGACGGAGGATTTTAGTGAAGAGTCAGTGGTGAACAGAGATCCAGCCTCGTCCTCATCACATCTGATTGTTCTCTCTCTGTCGAGCCTTTAAACACTGTGTGTGTGTGTGTGTGTGTGTTACCATGACCTAGATTTCATGTCTGCAGTGCAATGCAAGTGATGGTTGGTGTGTGTGTGTGTGCGTGTGTTAGAGAGAAATAGACAGCTCAGTCTATGGTTAACCATACACCTCGCCTCCCCCCCACATCCACACACACACACACTGAAATTACCTTCACACACCTGTGTCCTTTCACACACTCTTTTTGTGTTTCCTCTTGTTTTGTCCTCAATATTTTTGTGTGAGTTTGTTTTCAGACTTTGATTAAACGGCCATGATTGATCAGAGCGTCCTCTCTCTGATCAGATCAATTGATTAATTAATGAGATGATGATTATTGGATCTGACAATTTAGACACCTGGCCGGTGTGTTTTGTCTTGTCTGGTTTTGTGTTGATATAAAGAAACAGCATGTAACATAAATTCCTTTTATTGCCAATATCTATTAAAGCATGTTATTAATGCGTGTTCTCTTACCTTGACCTTTGACCTTTGACCTGACCCACAGTTTGACTCAGTTGCATGAGGCCTTTGAACGTGTCTGGACGACATTTGTCTCTGTTTTTGTTTCATGTTTAAAAAATGTCAGTTTCATCTGTTGAAACCCAGAGACATGAAGTTTCTGACGATGTGAAACAGAGAAAAGAGAAATAAATCTGTGATTATGATCGTCTCAACAGGCTCAGAGTCCGTCAGAGGAGAAAAAACTCAGAGAAGAACACAGAGAAACACATCTTTAACTACTGTTTGACCTGTTTGAACGTTCATCTCTCGCTAATTAAATAAATGCAAATAGAAAAAAAAAGTGCCCGGAGCTTTATTTTGGCGGGATGCACATTTCTCCACTCTCTGATCTCGGCCTCTCTGATCTGTGTATTGATTATTGTATGAAGCAGGTGATAAAGGATGGTGACATTATGTCCTGAATGTGAGAGAATATTTCAGAGCTGAAGAAATAAAGGCTCAGGTGGTGATGAAGAAACAATATTGATCAATATTTGATCAATCATGTATCAAGAACATCACATTGTGACTAACTAACCTGAAGAAGATCAAGAGAAGAAACAGACTTTATATTCTCAATGATTCTCTCCTGTTGCTGCAGAAACGTTGATGACGTCCGACCTTGTACCATCGCCATGGTGACTTAAACATAAAAGCCACTCAGGTCCTTTTCATCAGACTGGTGGTGTTGTTGAGTTGCTGTTAAAACAACATAAAGAGAGTGAAGACAGCGAAGACACGAGGGAAATGAATCTATCACATCAATAAACACCTGAGCTCAGTGCTGGTCTGTCCGCTACAGTCTGAAAGAGGAAGTGATGAACTATTTAAACCTATTTAAGTACTTGCCACATGACCTCAAGGTTTGTTTTTAAAGAATGAAGTGACTCATGTGTGGACACTTCAGGAGACACCCAGCATCAACACGTTCTCCAGATGCATCAGATCAGAGCTGTTTGTTATTATAACTTTTCCCCACAATCAGATCCAGGTTGTCACAAACTCTGATGCTCCACTCGAAACATTTACTGTGTCCTTCTTCTTTTCCAACCACCAGAGCTCTGCTCTCTCGCTTTCTACCTCCCCCTCACTCCTCCTCCTCCTCCTCCTCCTCCTCCTCCTTCCTTTCTCAGCCGACTCACCCACAGTCGAGTCCTTGAAGCTCTTCAGCGAGCAGCTGCAGGTCAACGAGCCGATGATGAAGTGAAGGGTCAGAAACAGAGAATACAGTCAGACCAGAGAGGGAGGGAAAACTCGCTGTAAAGTCTCAGTGTTTAAATAAAGTTTTATCTGTGGTGAGCGCCAGTTTCACCAGTGGAATCAGTGGTGTGAGTGTGATCAGCCCACAGAGAGGAGGCACAGGCCTGTAACACTCAGTGTGGAGGAGGCAGCATCACTGATACTCATGGTTTTCCAGTCGAGAAGAGAAATAAATACTTCGTCATGACGACCACAAGATAAGAAAAAAAAAAAAAAAAGGTCAACACATCCTCCGACTGCAGTTGCAGCTCTGTGGTTTCACAGCAGGGGGCTGAAACAATATCATATAAACAGGAAAACATCAGATCAGATAATTGATTGAATGATCAATTTCAGACTTTTACATCCACATTTTATGTGCTCCTCATCTTGAACTGTTGTCATCTGTATTTTAAAGTTGGTGGTAAAAAGTGTTCATGGTCCTAGATAGATAGATAGATAGATAGATAGATAGATAGACAGGGAAAAGAATAAATTGAAACATGATCCATTAACAAACCTGAAGCTGAGCTCTGATCAGTCACTGACCTGACATCTGATAACCGATCAATATTATTGAACAAGCTGATGCTCTGCTCCGGTTCAGGACTTCCCTCCTCATCACTGGGTTTGCGTTTAACCTACAACAGAAGGAGAGTCGGGCAAAGCTGGCGTTTGATATGAGGTTGCCAGGCAACAGTGTAAGGTAGCAGCATCTGAGCGACTCACTACAAAGTGTCAGAGTTGGGGAAGCTCTGTGTGTGTGTGTGTGTGTGTGTGATATTAAATGAATCCTGCTGCTGTCACATGACAATAGGAGTTGCTGCTTTTCTGAATTTCCATTGGCTGATTTCAAACAGCAAATGTTGCCAATGAATCGTGGTGCGTTCACAACCTGCACACTGTTACCTTCAGTTTGTAAATTGCTGCATGAAACAGCATGAAGTCATCAGCACACTGGGAGAAACTGCCGTCAATAAATCACTTTATTGAGCTCACACGTAGATTTAACGTCACCTTTGACCTAAGATTGTCCCTAAAAAGATCAGTTATATCATTTGTAACCAAACCTCAAAGGTCAGGGTTCCTGACCTTTTCTACATCCTGGGCAACTCCTTAAAAAAACAATTTATAGTGTTTTGTTTATTGGGCTGTTATTAATTACAAACAAGTCTTCATTTTGATTCTCCAACAATGTTTTAGTACACAAGATAACAATATGATACGAAACGATACATGGTACATTAAAGCTCCTATAACTGGTTTAACCACAGTGAGAGTCCTGAACATTGAAGTTTATGTTTTTAAAGGTAATTTCTGTAAAAATTCACATTCTGTTTTGTCTTTATAATTAAACCTACATCTTGGTTGGTTTTTATCATACGAACTTTTTAGACATTAGGAGGAAGCAGAACAAGTAACTTGTTACGTTGTGAGTTTTTGTGGTTTTCTTAGCAAACATCTAATGGGAGTATACAACCCACAAAATTGCATCAGCATTAGCACTACCTGTGTTTCTAGCCACTGCTGCTCACTGTTAGCTTCTAGTGCTAAACTGTATTTGTATCTTAAGCAGCGTTTTGCTTCCTCTATTTGTGTGAATTGTTTATATTTATCTCACATTAAAGTCTTGTTTCCACCTTTAAAGAGCTTTTAATTTCACTTCAGCTGAACCTCGTTCTTAATGCAGATCAGACCAGAGTTGTGCCGGTGACTCAGACTAAGAAATATCCCTGCAATGTTGGAGGGAAGTGAAACGGAGGTGGTTCATTTTATAAATATCTGGCTATTTTCATTGATGAGTCACACACACTGACTTCTTCAGCCACATGTTCACACTGTTAACACAAGTTGTGTTCCTCTTTAGTGTGACTTCTTGCCGCCACATTTTTCCATCTGTGTTGTTTTATATACATGAATTATGTGAGCTCAGTGTCTTCAGATGCTCCACACAATGACTGCCATGCTCTGGCTCACCACTACTGTGACTTCTGTATTCATCAGGCAGGAAGGACCCACTGTGGCACCCGTAGGCTCCGTCACTGATTCACCTTTACACCTCTTGACCTGGACGATGATCTCTGTGGCTGCAGCACCGAAACACCGCAGCAGCTTCATGAATGAATCGTTAAGAAGCAGATTCATCGTTGCTTTTAGCTTCTAGCTAAGAGACATTTTGAAATATGAAGTACGGCTTTTAAATCTTGTCTGCTGTTGTATTTTCTTAATTCTGAACCTCAGTGGGACTTTCCTGGTTAAATAAAGCTTAAATACACAAATTAAAGCTTTGCATTACCACATTAAGATGCTATGACAGGATTTCCAATTGACCTTTAGCGAAGTTAATGTCGTTGTCAGACTGGTTTAGTAAAGACCGGTCTGTCACTTCCAAACTATCACTTATTATTCACCACACCTGTGCAGCTGCTTTTCCCTCATTGCTTTTATTTTTTCTACCAGTTAGTGCTCAGTCTTGTTCCATTATTGTGTTGATTCAACAGGGCGTCTGCTCTGTGTAAATAGGGCAGGTTGAATCCAGATAATTGCTGGTGTCAGGTTTTTGTGGGACATATCAATGTCTGTCAAGTTTTTTGTTTTTCTTTTAAACCACAAGTTCAGAAAAAGTTTTTTTGTTTTGTTTTTGTTTTTCCTGATCAGTGTTTCTCTTTAATTATGGTGCACTGAGACACATTTTACCATCATCAAAAGTGATCTATATTTTGCACTTTGGACTGAACTTGAACCATGTTTTTTATCTTAATCTTAAAATATCTAAAAGTGGATATTGTTGGTTCCTTCTTCATGAGACTTACTGATCAGTTTTCAGGTCATTACAGCATCTAGTTGTATTAAACGAAAATGTTTTCAACCATTATCAACATCTGTGTGTGTTGACAGTCCTTTCACATACAGGCTGAAATGTGTTTCCATTTCCATGACTAATTCTTGTGCTGTACAGTCAAAACAAAAAACAAAAAACAAGTCACATAACTATGATTATGAGACTTGCTTTGTCTTTTTTTTTACTTTACAACATTAACACTCTGCTCTGAACCTGCTAATAATTCAGCGTTTCGGGTCTAAAACGAAGGGGCTGGTGTTTGATTGTTTCACCAGAGCAGCAGGAAAAGTGTGTGTTAGTGAGTGAGTGTGTGAGTGTGCTTCGCTCTGCATTTGTTCTGTAACCACAGACAGGCCTGACTTCCTATAACTCACCAGGCAGCACTGTTAACCCTTCACCCTCCCCCACTTAACTGTGGCTTTATACTATTTATATATATATATATGAAGCAGTATCTCTAATCTCTATACACCAGTGCTGTGCAGCGTGTAACATGTAGAAACACTTTGAAGATAAAACATGTACAGAATAGACACATTGACATAAACTTGAATCTTCAACGTTTTGTTTTATATTTTTGTATAAATGTTTTTTTTCTAATGATGTAATTAACACAAACTCATCATCAATAATAAAGTATTAGTATTAAAAAATCGTCCTAATGAGAAGAAAAAAGACGCTAAAAGATAAAAATCAATAGAAATTTATTTTCTTACTTATCAAAAATATCTGCGACACCTTTGCATAGATGGACACAAAATAGCTTCCATGATTGTTTTTTCATGTGATTGTAACAGTGAGGAAGAAGAAGAAGAAGAAGAAGAAGAAGAGGAAGAAGAAGAATGGTGACAGGGTTCAGGAGGATTTTGGACGGCGTTGTTGTTCTTCAAACTCCACGACGTGAGAAAAAAAATCTTTCCTCGAACGACCTGAAGCTGAAGTGTGAATCCAAACAAACACATGTGTTTGTGGGGAAAAAAAAAATAAAAGTGAACATTGTTTCTTTTCTCTGAATCCGAATCCTTAGAAATAAGGAGGACAATAAATATTCCAAATATATTACTTCTTGGGTTTGTTAAATACTTTTCAAATATAATTGTTTCTATAACCAATTGTGTCTCACACAAAAAAGGGGGAAAAGTCTTCATTATAATTCAGGATATTTTTTTTTTTTAGCTTAAATGCTATGATGCTCCTCTATTACAAATAAAATGGGAATGAAAAGTACGAACTAAATGTAAAAAGTCTTCTGCAGCTTCTTAAAAACCACGTCTTCTTCACAGATCAGGAAATTCAATCACACGGAGCTGCTGCCGTGTGTTTGGCTCGAAGTTCATCGTCACGTTTTCTCCCCCAGAAAAAATAATCCTTCAGCTCCTTGTGGGTGAAAATCCTCCAGGAAAATGCATGCCCCCCCCCCCCCCCCCTCATAAAAAGACCATAAACATAAAAACAAAACCAGATTCCTTCCTTTTGCAAAGTTGGGAAAAAAAAACGTACAAACTCCACAACAGTTTTCCACTAGGTCGTCAGCGGATCGATCCCACAACATGTTTTGTTGTCCATGAATGCATTGTCTGAAGGCTGACTCCGCCCCCTCCCCCTCAGTTGGCGTACTGTCTGTAGAAGGCGACTTTGACCCGTTCAATCTGGTGACACAGTTTGATGGCCGGGCCGAGCTTCAGGTCCATACACTCCTGGACCGTGGGCAGAGTGAGCAGCAGCAGCGCCTGGCCGTCGATGTCCTGCAGGAGGAGAGGACCATGAACGCAACTCAAACTGGCTTCTAATGTGTTTTACTGAAGGACATAAAAACATCAGGATGTTTTATTGTCATTGTGAAAGTTTATTAATATTACTTTTATATATTATCTTTTTCTTTTTTTTTAAACCAGTGTAACTTCCTGGTGTCATTTTTCAAAATAAAGCAGGAAATAATGAGTTTTAACCATTAAATAAACCAAATAAAGAGGAGTTTTATCATCATGTTGCAGCTGCAATATCAGGTCACGAGGTGAATAAATACCTGATCAAACACGTCTGAGCTGTAACACAAGACAAATATTGATTCAGTAGGTCAGTGTGCGTGTGAGTGTGTGTGTGTGTGTACCTGCTCCTGGAAGATGTTGGCTAGTGACGCACAGTCAGTCGAGTTGATGAACTGAACGACTTCATCCACCGTCCACTCCAGAGGGTTCCTGTCCAGAACCAGCTGACCCTCCTCCTCCTCCACCTGACACACACACACACACACACACACACACACACACATACACACACAGACTGAATATGTTGCACAGACCCAGGTTAACAGTGATTAGTCACAGGTTCGATCCCCCTGTCTCACCTGTACGTCCTGTCCTTTGGGCGGCTGGTACTTGCTGTTGCTCTGGTTGTAGGCTGACAGTGAGCGGGTTGACCTCCGCCGGCCCTCAGGGGCCTCCTGGCTGCTGGCTGTGGTGTTCCCCATGCTGACGGCCCTGCGCAGCGTGGCGGCGCGGCGGGGGCGATGGCGGCTGCTGGTCACCTCCACCGAGGAGGCGTCGGTGTGGTCGTCACGAGGCTCTGAGCTGTTGCACTCGCTGCCTGACTGCAGCGCCACGTCATCGTCGTCCTCCGCCTCGTCGCTGTCCTGAGGGATGACAGGGGTGAGGTCAGGGTGGCAGCTTGACCTTTGACCTCGGACACAACTCACTCCTTCATAACTATTCATTTAAAGACGTTCAAACTCTTTGTGTTTTGTGTCTGTTTCCCTTTTATGACCCAGATAATCATGTGACATGACATCACCATGTTGCACGATGATGTCATGTGGCATAATTTCTGTCCTGGGCCGTTATGAAACACTTTCAGAATAAGAGCAGCACATATTTCAGGATTATGGTAATAACATGTCACTAATCCCTCTCCATCACATCACAGCTGCTCTGCTCATTCACAAACAGGAAGTGAGCTGCCGCTTCTTCTTCTTCTGTCTATTGACAAATGGTTAGTTTGTCAATAGTTTTTCAAACAAAGCCTTTTTGTTTCTAAATGATCAGCTGCATAAACAACATATTATCTGAATCTTTTCTTTTCAGATGTTTATGGACGACGCCGTCATGTGACCTGGAGCATGAAACAGCAGAAGAAGAAGAGTGTGGAGGTGTGACGTGCAGCGCTGTTGACTCTCTGACCTGTGGTGAACCAGCAGGAGTGTAGTCCACAGCTGACGAGCGCCTCTTCTTCTGCACAAAGATGGCTTTCCTCTTCTTCCTGCGGCGTGTCGGCTTGGCCAGCTCGCCCTCCGTCGCCTCCTCCCCGCCCATCGGCTTGGACAGCTTCCTCTTCTTCCCATAGTAATATGCTGCACACACACACACAAACACACACACGCCAGATGTTACAAACAGAAGCTCTGATTTATGCTGCAGTGGAGGAGGCGGCGACGCAGTGATTACAGACACTCACTGTATTTGGTTTTGGTCTGGACGGAGCAGTTCTCCGGGCACTTGTCAGTGACGAGGACGGGGCTGAACAGGTTCGGGCAGCACTGAAGCTTCACACACACTTTACGGCAGAAGTCTGGGATCTGGTCGGCGAGCCGCACGATCCTGATGGTGGAGCGATAGGTTTTCCCTTTGTATCTGAGAGAGGAGGAAGAGGAGGAGGAGGAGGCAGGGATGATACGTTAATCTAAGAGGACAGTGGGTAATTCGGATGTGATGAGTCAGAATCAAACCTGCGCCACTGTGGTCCCAGTTTAGAGAAGAAGTTTAGGAAGATAAGTGGACAAGGTTGTCAAAATAAAATGAAAAGAAAAAGCTATTTCGACAGGAACTGTTCGCTTTATTTTGAAAATATTCACTTTCTCCTATGGGACTACATTTTTCTGGCCTTTCTGACTCTTAACAGCTGATCTGCGGAGGGATACAGCTGATCTGCGGAGGGATACAGTAGCTCCACAGAGAGATAAATTAGCTGAAATTTTTCAAAATAAAGTGCACACTTAAACTGATATCAGCGTGTTTCTTTCCCCTCCTCTGCATTTTTTTTTAAACGTGGCTAAAAACAGGTTTTTGCAGACGAACCTGTTCACTGTAGAGGAAACACCTCACCTCAAATAACCTGAACTGTGACTCTAACCACCAGATCTACCGCTTTATATCTCCAACGGATGAGACTTAAAAAAAAAAAAACGGATTTTATCAGTTGTGAACAAGATCCAGCTCCAGACTCACAGAAACAAAACTGTAATCAGAATAAACCAGGACAAACAAACTAATTATCTCATCACAGTGACGCTGACAGTCTTATTTTCCTCCTCCTCCACTGCACACACACACACACACACACACCACACACACACAGTCACAGATAGAAAATTGTCTCTTTGGGCCATAAATGCCCCAGAAAATTAAAACCCAAGCCTCCGTTTTTTAGGTTTTTGTTGAAAAATCCCAACATTCATGCATGAGTGTGATCGCTGAGCTCCGCGGGCCACGGCAGGTGACTCACTGCAACTTGTTAGCAGCCGATTCTCATAAAAAAAGGGGGCCAGTTTGATTAGAAAACGTGTGCAGCCTGGAGCTGCTGTGGAATAATTTGGCTCCGTGCAGCAGCAACAACAACAACAACAACAAAAAAAAAACATGATACGCAACAACGAGGATTGACAAAGGCACGGAGAGGATGAGGAAAAGGAAAGAGCAGGTTCTGTTTTACTGGTGATGATTTTAACAGTGATGGTTCCCTCTGATTTATTATGATTTAGAAAACACTGAGCATGAAAACCAACAGGGGGTGAGGTTTCAGGGCTTCGTCGTGCCCCCCCCCCCAGATCCATAAAAACCTCCAAAAAGAATCTGTTCTGGCGTCAGTGTGTGTGTGTTGTATTTTTGGGTTTCCTCACTTGGCTTTGAGGGTCTCCTCCTGGCAGTCCCAGCTCTGATCCTCCAGCTCCTGCAGCTCCTTCAGGACTCGTCCGGGCTTGTAGGCGGCGTTGATCAGCATGCTCAGCAGCTGGAGGCAAAAAAACATACACACACACACACATATACACACACGCAACGGAGATTAAAAGAAATGCAACAACTTTCATGAAGAATCAAGGAGCGAGCGCACAAACATGAAGGAGGAAACAAAACAGATAAAAACACACTCGTCTTCTATAAAAGTGTGGACTCGGTTTGTAATACTGCAAACACACGCACGCACACACACACACACACACACACACACACTTGCAGGGAGAGTGGAGAAAGTGCGAGTGCACGCACAAACACAGTCTCAGGAGAAATTAAGAGGTTGTTTTGCCGAGCGATGAGCGGTGATGGTGTGTACGTGTAAACACACTTGACTGACAGCTCCTCACATTAACATGAAGGCGCCGCTGTGAGACGGCAGGTGGTTAACAAGACGTCGCTGTCTCGCCCTCCTCGTTTCACCTCCTCCCTCCCTCCCCCAGCTCCACCAGCCTCCCCTCTCTCTCTTACTCTTTGATTAAACCTTTTCCTCCCCCGTCTCTCTCCCTCCCTCCTCCTTCTCCTCACCTCTTTGAGGACCAACGTGCATTTCCCGGGTCCGACGGCCTGCGGCAGCTCGGCGATGCGTCCCTTGTTGAGGTAGGGTCCTGAGAAACACCGGTGGTTCACAAAGATCTTGGAGCAGCAGTAACGTCCGTTAGCTGAGCCTGAGACATAAGACGATCAATAACATCAATTAATCAACAAACCCCTCATATTATATTATACTACTGTACTTGTGTGTACTCGTGTTGTCACGATGACAGTCAGGGCGGCAGCCATGTTGTTTTCAGGTACCTTTTTTGTTGTATCTCACTAACATCCTTGAATTTGGTTTTAAAAAGCTCCACACTGGCTCATGGATGAAGTGATTAGAGTTTTTTAGTGGCTAAAGTTCAAAGGTCACACGATTTCTGCATCTCCAGAACTCCTCAAGAAAACGCCTTCAGATTCTGCACCTGGACTCAAAGGTAAGCTGAAGTTACCAATCACTGCACAAAAAGGTTTAATATTTCCTATGACGGGTGTGTATGAAATATGAAACCAGTCTCAGTGGGATACGACCACAAGGTTTCCCACTCAATAACATTAAAAAAACATCTGAGTGTGTGAACGTCTGTAGGAACACACACTGACCTCACACTTCATCTGGGAGGAAAATGGCACAAACTCGATGCGACACAGTCAAAAAACCAACTCTCTGTCTATTTTAATATCTCAGAGTCTCAGCGGCCTCGGTGCAGAATCTGGGTTTAAATACTCAGAAATAATTAAATAGGATCTTAGACTTCTTCTCCTTCCTCTCTGGAGTGAGTGAGTGAGTGAGTGAGTTTAATAATGTAATCTGCTTTTGGAAAAGAAATATTTCACCTGAATGTGAATGGATTCTCCTCTCAGAGGCACTTTTGGTTTAAAAATTCATGTTATAATAAGACGTAATTTTTGTGTTTCCTTTTTCAAACCTGCATGTTTTTGTGTAGTTTTCATTGTAAATACAAGTATTTTATGTTTATTGCTCTTAAAATCATCAGTATGTGACCTGTCTCTGTGCTTTCAAGGGTCGACAGAACGACCACCAGCACCTGGAAGTGCAGCAGCAGCAGCAGCAGCAGCAGCAGCAGCAGCAGCAGCAGCAGCAGCAGCAGCAGCAGCAGGGGTGAATAGTAATCAGGTGAGGTGATGAATATTCATGAGGAAGTGGGTGGTTTTCACAAACAGGGAACTTGGAAAAGAGGGCAGAGGTCTCATGGAAACAATAAACCAGACCCCTCTGCTCTATCTGTGCTTTAACGTACATGTTGTTTACAGACGGTCCCTAAATGCAACACAGTGTCACATCATGCATCCAGAGATAAACACACCTACTGTCCAAATCTCCAGACTTTGGACAATTAAACATTTTTAAATCTCATTGATTTTGGCAGGAAAATAAAAGTAAAAGACACTAAAAACTGGTGAAGATGTGAACATACATGTTAGTTTTCTGCAGCACACTGAATAGTTTGGTATGGATGTTTTGTTTGATTACAGACATTATGGATAAAACTACAACTAGAGTAGTAAAAACCAATGTTCTTTCTTTAATGAAAATGCAGAGGAGGATGGTTTAAAGTGCAAATTTATCCTCTTATGGATCAAACCTTGGAAATAAAACAGCAGAGGACTGTAAAATATGGGACCTTTAAACCCTTTAATTCACTTTGGATTAAAAAAAAGCAAAGCTGCTGCATCTGTGCCTCTATTTTTTTCTTTTTTTATTCAGTGGGAGTATTTTTCCTTGTTCCAGCTGATAAAAAGCCAAATAAACACAGACATAGTAGCTCCAGTGCAGCTACAGTAACATTTGTTGGCAGAGAAACGTCTTGGATCTCTAATGTATTGGAGACGAAGGAACGAAGGAACGAACACACGCAGATTTTCAATAAGCAAACGGGGAGATAATCTTCAGCTGTGCCAAGTATTTGGACAGTTCCACATTTGTTGTTGGTTAGTCTCTGTGCTTCTTCAACACAGTTCGATTTCAAAATAAAACAATAATGGAAACTCTGTGGAGCTGCCAAGTCTCTGCTTTAATTTGAGGAGGTTTAAATCAGCAGAGAGAGAAAGAGAGATACAGGCCTTTTCTTTTTCACTGAGTGTGTGTGTGTGTGTGTGTGTGTGTTTCTCTTCTCGTCATGATGAATAAAGGCACAAAGTTTGGAAGCGAACTCAGATGAATGTAAACGACACACAAACAACACAAGTCTGTGATAACTTCATTAGCCTGATTCTCATCGTCTGAGCACAAAGACAGTGAAACTGATCTGTGGTCGTTGTTCCAGTGGTTTGATAACGAGGATTAACCTCTGATTGTGTTGAGACGGTGGCCCTGAGGGCTCAATATACTGAAACTTAACAAAAGCGCCATACAAACATGCTATGAATTCAGGAAGTGTTCCTGGGGGACACAGTAAAGTGCCGGACCAGGCTGAGTTTTTAAATTTAATACGCTCCTGTCTTTACATGTGTTTTCTCAAGCTGAAGTGAGTTGAGCCCTCAGGGCCACCGTAGGTTTTATTGTGTGGCGACTTCTTTAGCAGTTTATCAAGTTTCTTTTCGCCGCTCCTTGTTCATGACTCAGTCCCACACGTTAAAACAAGACTGATCAGGTATTGATCCTCCAAATGAGACAGTCAGAACCAATAGTTTAGGTATTGATCCTACTGATCCAAATAATAATTGTATATCTGATCAAGTAGGAAGTTAAACCGCAGTTGACGAGCCGGGGTTTCCGCTCTCGCCAATTACCAGAGATAAATCAAACGTCGGCTTTTGATTACCTGGATCCATGGCGACGGCCTGGCAGTGGTTGACGAGCGTCATGTCCAGTGGCTGGGACGGAGCCGACCTGCAGAGGGACAAATAAATAACACAAACAAACAAACAGGCGATCAATCCGGTCGAAAGTAATCAATGAAATTATCCAACTGATCTAATCAGAGAGGAAACAACAGAGCCACAGGTCGGCTGATCAATCGAATCATCGGTTGTTACAGTAAGAGGTGGGGGGGTGGATGGATGGATGGAGGGATGGATGGAGTATTGATGAAAAGATTCCACTGAAGGTGAGAAATGGAATTAGAGGTTAGATGAGCGCCGCCGAACACCACATATTTCTTTTGCTCTCGGGGGCGGCGGCCATTTCCTGCGGCCGGCCAGTCGGCAGTGTAACGTGTCATTTGTCAACAAAATCAATCAGCGCCGCAGGAAAAAGCAATTTCAGCTCTAAAAAAGCCACTATTTCAATTAATGGCTCCACGGCAACAGAGGGGGGAGGGAGGGAGGGAGGGAGGAGGGATGAGAGAAGCCTGGAGGGAAGACAAGAAAACAAGGAGGTGGGAATCGAACAGGCGGCGGCGGTAGCAACCCTGGTCAGTTTAATGCTGATGAATTAGTTCATAAACACACGAGGTCAATATTCACTTTCATTTTCAATATCAGTCTCGTTGAAGTCTACCACTACCACTACTACTACTATAACTGATGCCACGACTGTTACTACACTACGTTACTTTTTTCCTGACACATGATTTAAATTCAGGTAAATTCAGGTTTATTCGTTATAAAGTGTGAACATTGAAGCTCTGAATCTTGTTGTGCGTCACTTTTCTCTGTTTCTGTTTCTGAAACTTCAGGTGAATAAATAAATGTTTGTTTTTCTTACTGTTTCTCCGGCTGCACCACAGCGATCTTCTTCTGCTTCTGGCCTGTGGACGAGACAATTACAGACACAGGGAGTTTGTATCAGGCTGTCACTGTGTGTGTGTGTGTGTGGGCATGTGTGTGTGTGCACGTACAGACAGGTTTGAGTGGAGGGGTCAGAGGGTAAGCGTTGGCCTCGCACCAGCCGACAGGGAAGACGTCCATGGACTCGACGTCCACGATACACTCTGACAGGGGCTTTGCCACACCTGGAGACAGGTAGACAGCAGAGAGAGAGAGGACGGGTGAGGGAGCTGTCACACACACACACAAACAAAGTTATACAGACACACACACTGCTTTTTTACCTTCACTCTGACACACAGCATGAGTCTTCTGACACTTAATCCTTCTTACACACTCAGATACACACACACACACACCCTCAGACACATGCGCACGTGCGCATGCACACACACACACGTCTGTACCTTCCAGTCGGAGCCACAGCAGGCGTCCTCTGACCTGTGTGATCTGAGCCACACACACCTCCACCGGCCGGTGAGGGTTCACCGCCTCCAGCCACATGTCCTTGGCAAAGCCTCTGCCCTGCCACGTCTGAACACACACACATGCACACACATGCACGCCACACACACACACACACACACACACACACATAGAGAGACAGAGGCAGAGTTTACTTCACGCCCAGGACAGTGATCTAAGCAGGCGAAACCTAAAACTGGCTTCAGATTACAAGGAGACATTCAACTGATTTAACCCTGATTCCCGTCTTACAGGCTGTAACACAAGGTGTTGGTTCACTGCTCGTTACACTGCAGATCCACAGGAGCTCAATAAAACCTTTTCGACTGTACAGTGTCGATGTCGAGGGAGAGATTAAGGGTTGTGTGATGAGAAGCCAGTGACTCGTCTGTTTGCTTTGGGTTATTGACAACGAATCAGATATTATCAGGGATTAAGTGATAGCTGTCACCAAGCCCCGCCTCTCACCTGGACCCAAACGTCTAGTGTTTTAATCTGAAATCAGCTCTATTATTATCAGATCACTTTAGAAAACAGTCAGCCAATCAGAAGAGACGCTCAGAGTCTCCTCTTTTCTGATTGGCTGACACTGACCTGTGCTCCAGAGAGTTGAGAGAGGAGATGGAAAACTACACTGAGATGTTTTTCAGCTCTTAAAACCACAGATAAATCTTCCAGTGGTGGTCAGTGAAGAACACCTGGTTATCAGATTAAATCCACTTCCTGACGACACTTTTCCAAAACTCTAAATCTAAACAAGGACGAAACTCAACCCTGTGACCGACAGTTTAAAAATGGCGTCTTACATCAGGGAAACAGGCGTCGGGAGCTGCCTCGGTCCCGCTCTGCTTCAGATAGTCGGCCCAGTCGAAGTCCTGGCCCTCGTATCCTGGCGGCCTCTCCAGACTCACGCCGTTCTTCAGGCACCACTGGACAGGCAGGATGCCAGGAGAGTTGGCGTGACACACCACAGACCGCGGCTTAGTGTCAACAGAGAGGTCGTCCAATGTGACCTGGAAGTAGATGTCGTTGTAGACCTGAGGAGGGAAAAGACAGCGGAGTGTTTAACACCAACCTCCAACAAAATGACCACCCTCCTCCCTCTTCTTCTTTTGCTCGAGCTGAGGAGCTACAACAGTAAAGATGCAGTGCAGGTGCATTATGGGAGATGTAGTATCTAGACTTTAAAACTTTCCACTAAGTTCGAATATCTCACACTGTCTGACGCTAAATCACAAAGAAACCTCTGTACATCCTGTTTGGAAGACAAGAGAAGCCATAATATTGTTATATATTACAATATGATATTAATTAATTAACATAATAATGACTAAACAAAATCTAAATAAACAACTTTAAACCTCAAAGATACGTAAAAAAAAAAAAGAGAGAGAGAGAAAAAATATCAAATCCACCATAAATAAGGAGAAATGCAAGTCACTAAAGCCTGAGGAGCGAGGCCTCTGTCTCTGCTGCAGCATTAACGGAGGCAGCTGAGGAATGCTGCAGGGAGGAGTCCACTGGAAGCTGTTCCTCCGCCAAGAAGATTAGGTTTTTACCCATGTTTGTTTGTTTGTTTGTTTGTTTCTCAGCAGGATTTCACAATAAAAAAAACAAAACCTCGGGCGTGGGCCAGAAGAGAAGTCACCAGGTTTCAGTGCGGATCTGATTTTGTTTTGTTTATATTTCTTACCTTATCATTACGGCATGGAGTATTTTCCACCCTGGGGGGAGGAATGTGCTCGTTCGGTTTGCCTTTCTGGTTTTAGATATTGTTTTGTGTGTGAGTGTGTGTGTGTCACAGGCTGACTCACCTTGGTGACAGAAACAGGGCAGATCTGGAGCTGCTCCCACGGAGAAACCATCTCCAGCTTCATCCCCATCTTGAAGGAGTGCTTGGGCAGGTCGACGTGGTCCTGACACAGTAAAGTCACAACTTTTTGTTTTTTTTCTCGAGATGATAAATGAGCTCCACTTGTGATAAAAAAAAACACACACACTCACACACATTCACATGCAACACACAATGTAGGTCACACGTTACCCTGCTGCTGGGTGGGCAATAATGAATGAGGCCACATTTAATGTTAGTATTTGCTGTTTTTTTAAACAGATGCATTGGTGATCTATGTATTTAATATTGATAATGTGCAGTGTGGTTACTCCTCCTCATTCTTCTATTCAGTTTAAACCAACTGGAAACATAAACACGACACTTCCTGTATGTTTCTGTTGCAGGAAAGGCGTCCCAGTCCCAGACAGTGAGTGTTCAAGCTTTTCTTCCTCAGTGTAAGATCATAATTCCTGGTTTTATTTTTTTTTAAATCTTTTCTTGTGGTTGGAGCAAGTTTTATCATTTGTTTTTGTTCTTTTGAGGCTTTTTCTTTCAACACGTTACTCATTCATCTCTGTTGCACAAGCTTGTGCACAGCTCAAAGTTCACAAGTGTTTGCTTTAACGCAGCACGTCTCCCTGCTGCGAACACATAAAGACTGAGAACATGTGACTGTTTTCATCTTGAACTCCCACAGGCCTGATACTGTTAATGTGAAATAAGCATGTTTTATGACTGAAGATCTTTTTCTTATGTAATTTAGATCAATGTCATTTTAATTTATATAGATATTTTAGTTTTATGAGTCTGTGCTCTCCGTTTACTTTGAAGTTTCCATATAAGATGAAATAATAATAAAGTTTTATATCATGAAATACGACTCAGTTCTGGTTTATTGTAGAATGAAGCTTCTCCTAAGGAATTAATGTGACAAAATGATGTACTCTGGTCCAAATGGAGCAGTGATTTCAGTGCAACAGTATCTACAGCACTTCAGTGAAACTGAAACTGACCTCACTGTTTATTATCATCCACTTTTCGCATCGTAAATCGACCACAGACAACAGAGGTAACCGTGGTGACAACAGGTCTTCTCTCCCGCACACGCACTCTTAAACACTGTGTGAAGTGCACAAATGTGTGGACATTCGCTCACCTTGAAAACCTCGAGCGGAAGCGGACACTTCTGTCCGTCGAGCCGAGCGTCCTCCAGCGCCTGCTGCCAGAGGGGGGCGCTCTGCAGAGACCGCAGCTCTGAGGGTCAAAGAGACGAGAGGAGTTAGTTAAGTCAGCTCGTTTTTTTTTGTTTTTTTTTTTGTTTTTACATCTGACACTGAACTAACAACTAAGACAACCAAGATTGTTGTTTTATATATAACTCCAGATGTTGTGTTTTTAATGGTTGCACTTTAAGATGATCTACTTCCTGTTTCATGCAACTTTTCTGAGTGAATTTCTCCAAGATTCAGACATTAATAAAACTCTGCATTGTTGAACACTAGAAATCAGTAGCTGGTTTGTCAGTTAGCTGAGATTCTGCAAACTTATTCATCATTCAAGTTCATTTATCCAAATATCTTTAAGGTCATTTATAGGTTTAGTGCAGGAACATTAGCATCACATCGGGTGGATCTGACTCCTGATGTTGTGTCACATTGAAACTCTGGGTCAATAAATAATAGAAAACTAAATACATGTTAATCATCTTTAACTTATCACCTGTGGGCGGCTCTAAGGTGAGGCGGTTCTCCAGGGCCCAGCCAAGGGGGCGGAGTCTGACGTCCAGGTAAAACAGCCAGGTGTCGTGGGCCTGGTGCTCTTCAGAGAGGCCGGCGTAGCGCAGACGAAGCCTCCCGCCCACGTTCTGGACGACTCTGACGGGCCAGTAGAGGAACGGGTCGGAGACGTCCTGAAGCTCCAGGACCGAGCCCTCGACTACCAGGTCCACTGTGTTTTTACCTCTGAGAGGCTGAAGAAGAGAGAGAGAGAGAGAGGTTAGATCATCTCATGGTTTATTATCACTGAACTAAACATCTTCATATATCTAATGGTCTCTGTGAACACACACTCACCCCCTCCAGCAGGTTGGCCGGCGCCGTCCTGGAGCCGGTCAGGTCCTGAACGAGGAACTCTGTCCAGTCACTGTATTTCTCCTTGATGGCTGCACAGAGACAAAACACACACACACACACACACAGAGGCTGAGAAACAGGCAGACAAATCACAGTGTGAACACGTCTTTGTGTCACGGTAAATTATGAAATGTAGAAATCACTACAGAGCCGTGTTAAGTGTGGTCACCAGAGAACAGCAGGCGTGAGCTCAGTGCATGCATGTAACTTGAAAACACAAACACACACAGCGTTTCCACTAATGCATTTTGAATCATAATGGTAGACGTGCAACATTTTAACACACAATGTTTCTGTGCTCAATCATGTTTTACACAAGTGAAACAAAATTAACATCTAAAGCCTCAAACGGCTTCATTCACACTGCGAACATTAGAGCTCCATGCAGGATGAGGGTAGATGTCTGTGTTAAAGCTCCTTCAAAATAAAGGCACAGTAGAGGTTTGTATTAAAGCTCCATACAGGATGAAGGTAGAAAGGATCGGCTCGCTTCTGATTGGCTGACACTGACTGTTTCTAGAGCTCCAGACATGAGGTGAAAAACTACCCTGAGATGATGTTTGGCTCTTAAAAAAACACAGATATATCTTCTGACTGATGCTTGTTATATATAATATCAAAATATTATTTTAAAAAAGAGGTGACTGATCCGATCTTTGACTCACGTTGACATGTTCTTTGTTTCCAAATATAGTTATATTTCTCTGTAATTCAGCGTCGTGTGATGAGGGGGGAACTTTTTTCTTTCTTTTTTTTCTTAATCCTCCACTGGTTCATTTTGACACATGAAAACCAAAACTGATGAGCCCCATTAATAAAGCATTAAGGGTTTTTTGGGGGAAAACCCTCAGGATGAACTGATGTGAGTTCAGCTGATGATGCTTTTGTGTCTTAGTCATCGATTGTTCAGCTATTTTTAGTTCAGTATTTGCCAAGGCTGCTGCCTCCCCCCACCTTCATGCAAATGTCATATCTGTGGAAATATTCAATATCATGAGATATTTGCACATTTGCACGTGGAACAGAAACATGTTATAGACAAATTATATATAAAACCTGTTCAATAAGTTGAGTTAAGTTAAACTCCTCGGATGTGAAACCCTAACCCCCCCCACCCACATCACCACATCCCTAAATGAGACTAACAGCAGCACACACACACACACATTAACGCACACACTGACTTACACATGCCATACATGCCAGGTGGACCAGTGCCAGCAACATTTGCATGTGGGACACGTGGGTTTCTTTTTCTTTTTTCCACTTCCTGTTTCCCATGTTGCAGCAGGGTTATTATATAATTCCTGCTTGGCTTTTCATTTGACTCCTTTTTCTCCTCTCGTCTCCTTTTACAGAAATACAAGGAAGATGCTGATGCTAACCTTCAGTGTCCTACATGTTTAATTTGTTTTTGTTTTTTTTCTTCCTGTTCAGTTTAAATTAAAAAAAATTAAAAAAAAACAAAAAAACATCCAGAAGCCGAGACACTTGCAGGAGCCACTGAAACGCTGCCAAATGAGTCAGAGTAACAGAATGACTCCAACACGCTGTGAGAACTGGCGTTCCCTGCAGCATTGATTAGCATCAAGCTGAAGTGAAAGTGTGTGTGTGTGTGTGTGTGTGTGTGCAGCTTCACCACTGAAAAGAAGTTTGTGGATCGAGCATTGTTGGAGCCGTGAAGTGATTTTGTTGCAACATTTTTGTTTAGTTGAGTTCAGTTCAGTTTTGCTCGGTTTGGTGCCGGTGATGAGGATGAGTGGGTGTGTTTCCATGGTGAAGAGCCAGGAGACAACACACGACCGCGTTTTAAGGACGTGTCCTGTGTTTACTGTGTTTATGACACTGTTGATTTTGTGTTGGTTTTTTAACTTTTATAAATGTTTATAAAAAAACATTTTTTTTCACATCCAACAGCTTTTTCAAAATCATTAAAGGGTTAATTAGATCTTGACCTCTATTGCTGTTAAATTGTTTTTTTGTTCCTTTTCTACTTATATTTTTCTATATCTATCTTGTATAAAACATGCTTTTGATTTAGAGGCCACTAAAGCTGATCAGAATTACAGATTTCCAGGATTTTATTTTGGCGGGGTCGACTCAGAGATGACACATCTCTCTAGGGAACGCCTCAGGATTCCCCTTATATTGTTCAGGGAGGAGGAGGAGGAGGTGTGTGTGTGTGTGTGTGATAAGAGGGGCTAACCCTAAACCTATCTATCTATCTATCTATCTATCTATCTCCTCCTCCTTTCACTCTGTCATTCTGTAGTTGACGTGTTATTATCATAATTATCACAGTTATAATAATGATGATCATCATTATTCTCTTTGACACTCAGCTCCTCTGAGGACGTTAAACATATAATTGACTCATGAGACCGGATCAATAACATTTCTCTCAGCTCCCGTCAGGAACGGTTCAAGAACTCAAACGCAACACTTGTGTCGACAAGTTGTGTCGATGCAAGAGAAGCCGTTTTTTCCTGACGCTACCGTGAGCAGCGAACGCCTCAGTGGCCCAGACGCCCTGCTCACTGTACGCCTGTTTAATAATAGTGTTTTTTCCTGTGAGACTATTTTCTTTCCTCGCTGCTACTGGCACACACACACACACACACACACACACACACACACTCCTGTGTTGATCTTGCTTGTGCAGAAATAGATAAACTATTTTTACAGATCCTGCTCAGATTAGTCATGAAGCCAGTTCGAGCTCAGACCGACGGCTGCAGCAGCAGCAGAAGCTAAAACATGCAAACTTCAACCTCCCTTCACCCTCCTTCCCTCTCTCCTCTCGTCCCCTCCCTCCCTCTCCCCCTCCCCCTCCCCCTCCCCTCCCTCTGGCTTCATTATGCTGTAGTGCTGTGTATATAAATAATTATCTATTATTCTTCATTTCCATCCTGAAGGCAGCACACACACACACACACACACACAGACACACACACAGAGGTGAAAGCCTGACTTTCACATAACAATAAGTGCATAATTAACCTTGAGGGAGGAGAGATCTTTAAAGCCCTCTCCTTCTCCTCTTCCCCCCCTCCTCCCTCACCCATTCTCCTACGCTGTCCCGATGCCAACCTCACCCCTCCTCCTCCTCCTCCTCCTCTCTTTCCCAGAGGCCCATGCTGCACCAAAGCTGGCTCAAGTCTCTGTGTAAAAATATGTAGCATTAAAACAAATCAGAAATAAACTAAAGTTGAATCTCCTCCTCTTCCTCTTCTTCTTCTCTGTCTTTAAACAACCTTGGCTCATTTAAAATCTTTACTTTAGATAATCAATGTTATAATTAAAAGGAGAAAGAATCATCTCGCAGCCGTGCAACAGATTCTAATCAGAGTTAATGGGAGTAAATTGCGCCTGATTCCCGCTCCGGCGTGGAGATCATGAGCTGGAAAAGCTCGTTGTAATTCAACTCTGACAGGTTTTTAAAAAAAGACCAAGAGCATGTGTGTGTGTGTGTGTGTTTACTGAGAGATGTCCGGGCTGGTTCCATGTATAATATTGTTAACGTTTTTACAGCCCGTGCGAAGCGAATCAGTGTAAATATGTATTACCGTAGCAACATGTTAGTGCCGAGTGGTAAAGAGCCCCACGGTGCTGCTGTCAATGACTTTGATTCTTTTCTCCATTCATGAGAAAAAAGCTGGGCACACACTGCTTATGAACACACACACACACACACACACACACACACACACACACACACACACTCTCTCGTGTATAGTCTATAAGCCAAACACAGCCATAGTGAGGTTATGCAAATCTGGAGGTTACAGCAGGGAGGAACTGGAGCAGAGTGTTGTGTTCCTGAACCAGACTGTGGTGCTTCCAGAATAAAGTTAAAACAGATGTAGAAATACTAATAAATGTAGCATATATGTGCAAGTTAACAAATATCACGTGGAAAAGCTCATGTCAAATGATAAAACCGCCATGGCAACAACTTTCCCGCCAGAAAACACCAAAGTTAAACAAACAAACACATTAAAAACCAATAATAATAATAATCAATAATAGAACAATAGAAAGATAAAAACGATAAGAATATTAAAAATGTGTGTGTGTTACTGCAGCCTCCTCACAACACAACGGAAGTGTTTCCAGGGGACACAATAAAATGTTGCACATCACACATTGATGTCATGTGTCGTATAAAACATTAATATGTGAACCTGATGTTTAATGATTTTAAAGCGACAACAAGTGCGTCCAGTTCAGGTTCGTCACTAATGTGTGTCCCCTGGAAACACTTCCCTTGTCGTAGTACGTCCAGATTTAGTTTCCTCTTGAAGTGAAGTTTTATTTCTCTTTCAAGTTTTTGAAATGTGTTGCCTTGACAGTTTGTGAAGATTTTTATCATCATCGTGACTCACAGTGTGTTTGTTGTGTATCAGAGTATATTTTTGTCTTTTGTCTGTTTTCTCCAGCTGTTTTGAGCCCTCTGGTTCACCGTACCTCCAGTCCTTCTCCAGGCTGTTAGAAAACTCTGCCTACTCGTTCATTACGACAGCATGTGTGTGTGTGTGTGAGATTGTTGCAGCAGAAGACGCTTCCACAGAAACCAGAGTCTGGCTCAACTTTTGCTGCAACATTATGAAGCAACAAACGGCCGTGTGTAAGAAAACACACGAATAATGAATCACATTATGAGTCTCAAATATAAATCTAATTACTTGTGTTTGTACGTATTGGTGTATTTTCACCACTTGCTCACTGTTACTGTTGTTTTCGGGACTAGTTTTTTTTCTTTAAATCTTAACTATTTTTAACATTTTCACTTCAAAAAAAGTTAAAATTTCAATGCAAAGTCATTTTAAATAGTAAATATTGACTCAAATCAACACACAGGTGGAGACCAGAGCAGACTGGTGTTCTCTCCTGCACGTTTGCGACATCACCAAAGATCTGAGGAGCCGCGTTCAGCTTCAGCGCCAGCACATACAGCATTAAAAACCAAATGAAACCTGTTTGTCAACTCTCAGTATCAAAAAGCGAACCAAAGACTGTAAACCACTGAGGACTGACACCAATTCCTCCTTTAATCTGCTGCTCAATCGACTGACAAACTATTCTGACGAGTGGATAAATGTCATTTCTGTGGTTTTCTCTGACAATATGCAAAACATGTTGTTTTCTACTGTTGTTTTATTTGTCTCTTAATAGGAGTAAACTGGCTATTTTAAGGTTATTGACGATTAGCAGAACAAAAACTGAAAATATAAAGTTAGAAATCAACAGTGTGATTCATTTGGGTTTGTTATTAAAAGGCTATTTATAAGTTTGTTTGTTTTTTTCTGTGGGTTCTTGCTATGAGGAAGTGGCGGTGATTAGCAGCAGCGCTACGTCTTCAGTGACTCGGTATCGGTAAAATGCCAATAGGGCTCGGGGCTAACAGGTTAGCATGCTAACTCCAAAAGAAGAAAAGACAAGGTGGTATTGCTGGGACCCTGCTAAAGCTAAAGCTATGAGGCTCATGCTGGGGTCAGAAGTATAGATCCACCTGATAACAGCACAATGTGTCAGGGTTCAGAGGTCACACAGCGTCAGTCTGAACACACACAGAGGAGTAGAAGAAGAAGATGATGATGACGGTATAGCTCAGTGCAGTGACTTCATTATGCAAATTAAACATGTGAACTCTGTGAGCAGCTACCTTATCCACATGAGCAAACCTGTGATGTAGCCTCAAATGAATGTACTCTATCACACACACACACACACACTAGAGACTGAGGGAGTAGCTTTGACTCCTCGCTGCACCGAACCAGCTGCTGCTGCTTCATACGCATGAAAAAAAAACACCATAAATATGTAAAGCAGTTTGAATTACACGTCACTGTCTGGATCTGTAACCACTGCTCATTTAACTTTTTGACTTTCACCTGCCACAGGATTAAAGAGAGAGAAAGAAAAGAAAAGAAAGATTTACCTTCGCTTGTCAAAACTTAATTTACATTCCTCGTGCGACTTCCTGCTTCAAATCTTTGTTATAAAGACACAAAAAGACGAGTTACCTCATTCAAATTAAGAGTTATTTCCAGCTAATAATCCGAGTGCAGGAGGAAGGTGTCGGAGGATGGAGGAGGAGGAGGGAGCTGTGGTGGTGGTGGTTATGAATTCATTAGAGCTGAGGTGGAAAAATCAGCACTTCAACACCCTGTAAAAGCCTCTTTCCTTCAGATCAACTTTTTAACATCTGAGAATAAGCAAATTACAGAACAGAGGCACTCGCAGCTCAGAGACACTGATTAATTTGGGCTGATTTGATGAACACAAAAGCTTTCGCTGAACGCATCACTTAGCAGGGGAGCATCTGAAGTGGAGAGTGAGTATGTGTGTGTGCAAGTGTGTGTTTCACAAGTGAGTAAGCAAAGTTGGAGAAGGGATGTGTTTGTTATATCTGGTTCATCAAAACACTTTAAAGTCAGAGTGTGTTCTAGTTTTGCGCTGCCTTCAGGGTCATCGGGAAAATCTCTTCTTAAAGCTCAGTCTGTTATGAAAGGTCGTCCCTTATTTATATGTTTTTGTTATTTATTCTTTTAATTCTAATTTATTTTAATGTGCAACATAAACAATGTTACATTTACACAACTATATATTATGTAGAAACAAGCTGAGTCACTCGGATGTGACACATGATCACACAATAGTCTGTTCTGTTAATATTTTCTGTGATTTACATCATTTTTTATATTATTTTTTCACATTCAAACATTTTCACATGTGTTGGTGTTTTATTTCATATATTTTGGCTTCCTAGCAGTTTATAATCTGTCAGATTTATAGCAGAATGAAAAAGAAAAGGACTGAGGAACACTTTATATCATGCTACACATTATAAATCTCTTCCCGTTACTGTATTCAATATGGCGGCGTTCACAGTCATAAACAAGTCACGTCATAAACGTGGCAGACACAGCCCTGACTTGTTGTTGCTCTCCTCCATGAGGCATTCAGGCTCCGAGATCTGATATGAAAAAGAAGAATCTGATTTGGTTTCAGTTCATGGATCAGATCAGAGACACAGAAATTTGGACTTGGGCCATTTCAGTGTGCGTTGTGTGAACACAGCCTTGTGTGTGTTAAAGTAGGTGAACTGTCCCTTTAAGAGAAACACTGTGGCTCTTCACATAACTCTGCTTCTAAATAAGGATGTAAACGTTCATGGCGCCTCTTTAGCTTTACATCTCCACAACTTTAAATATCCTCAAACTCCTGTTTCCAAGGTCACGGATGAACTTTAAATCACGGCGCTAAGTGGGGAAAATGTGAACATCCATAATTCAGCCACGGCTCCGTGTGCAGCAGAGGAGGATTGTGGGAAACCATCATACAGACGGCTCAGAGCTGCCGCTAATGGAGCCTGTTGTGTTTCTAAAATACAAACACAAACACAGGAGACCTGAGAAGGCCCCTGGTGTCATCTGAGAGGCTGACGCCGCACGCTCACGTTGGTGTTTTTTTAGCTTTTAATATGATTTTCAGTCATATGACAAACCCACACACTCACATCCATACATGAAAGAGGACAAACAACAACACAGAGAGACACAAAAACTCAAACTACTACTGTGCATCTGTTTTTGAACACAACATGACATCCTGCAGAAACGACTCGTGACCTTTCTCAGACAACACAACACACACACAGACACAATCACCCGACTATATATAACAAACACACAGTTTACGACAGTTGAGCCAATAAAGAAGTGATATCACATCAGCAGCAAAGCAACTTCTGACATATTGATCTTATCTGCTCACACACACACACACACACGCACACACACACATTTCACACCCGACTGCTCTTAAAAACCTCCAGACCAGTGACCTTTTACTCCGACACACGCCTCTTTTATCAAAGCATCACATTTGTGACTGAGCTGCTGCATTTTTTTGCGCTGGTTATCACAGGAGCACAGGCAGCACAACAGGCAGCAGTGTGTGTGTGTGTGTGTGTGTGTGTGTGTGTGTGTGTGTGTTATCGCTCTGCTAAGACACTCGGTCAGCACTCAGCTAGAGAGGAGTCACATGCAAGAAAGATGCAAGCCATGACAAGTGGGCTGTGAGGTCACTTCCTGTAGAGAAATGAAAAGAGGAAGAGGAGGAGGAGGAGGAGGAGGAGGAGGAGGAGGAGGAAGCACACTGTACATGCGGCCTAACGCTGACACAGTGTTGATTCAGTGTTAGCCACTAGTGAGCCGGGCAGGCGAGTTAGTCAAGAGGCGCCGTTGAGCGCTGCTTACCTTTTCTTAGGTAAACGTTATCTGAGAAACAAAACACAAAACAAAAAGGAAACCAATAAAACAGGTAACTGTAATACAGGTGTGAGCACTCAAAAACACACACGCACACACACACACACACACACACACACACTGGTATTCCTGCTGACTGAAAACACACAGATATGCATAAAATGATGCAAAGCCTTGAAATGAAGTTTTTATTCATAAACTGATGATACTTTGCAGCTGCAGTTTTGGTTGCATCATTAAACTGGAAGCACTGTCTATTATTATCAATCTCACTATTACCATTGATAATAATAAAAGAGGAAAAAGGGAGTGGTGGAGGGAGGAGCTTCCTGAGAAAGAAGCTGATTTTTCTGCAGAATTTCATCTGTAACTTCGGCTGATACAACTTTTCTGATGTGGTATTTCTAAACTCAATGATGGGATGTTGTAGAACATAAACGTGCTCCTGCGATGATGTAACTCTTGTTTAACATCTAATCTGCCGGCAGCCTTTGACTTGTTTTTCACACCTATAGAATATCTTCAGAAGAGTGAGCATCGTGTGAGGTGTGAACAGTAAAAGTACAGTGAACGGTCGACTTCCTGCTCCAGAGCTCGGTGTTAAGTGCTCTGGTGTCACTCTGAGACATCTGTCTTTACAGCTTTTTTTTTTGTTTTCAAACTTTCCTCTGAGAAATTGTGAGTGTGTTTTCAAATGAAAGAGGCAGATTTTCACCCAAAGGCAACAATTTGATGATTCACTGAGCAAAAACTCAGAAATTGGAGAGAAAAAAAAAAGTTTTTTTTAAGACTTGAACTCATCTCTGCTGAACATTTACATGTTTTTCAGCTCAACACGTCCAGAAAATGAAAGAAAAGTGGTCTATTTTTAAAGCAAAAAAGCCTCAAATTCACAGTTTCCACCTTTTTAAACGCAACATTTGTTGTTTTTTGGACTTTTAATCTGTGAAAATATGATAATTTCTCTTTTTTAAACCATTAACAGACTGATCGATGGTGGAAATAATCCCTCCCTGCTGTCGTGTCGTGCTCGGCAACTTGAATTATTAAAAATAAAGAAGCTACTTTTCTGCTGAATTAATGCGCTGCCTCCCTGTTTGATAGATAACGTGAACACAGACGTTCATGAATCACCTGCTGCTGCAGAAAAGGAAAAATGAATAAGTTGGGAGTGAGAAGGACGCACGGAGGGCGAGGATGAGCGGTACCTATCCAGGTCATCCCCATGACAACAGAGACGCTGGGCCATCCATCAGCAGTGGGGAGAAGGGGGTGGAAAAAGGAGGGGGGGTGTCAGGTAAAATAAATGGTCTGAAGGTGAGTCATCGCTCTGAGAGGTGAGGTGGAAGTGTCACCGCGAGTGAGAAGCTTCAGCAGAAAAGTTGTGAGGAAGAAAAAGCTGCTGGAGATGTAAAGCGGGAGGACGCTTTATTTTGAAAAGGTTGCGGGTGGGGAGGGGAGATAAGGACCCGGCAGCGGTGGCGGCGACCGGGCTGCAGGTTGCATGACGCTGAGTGAGTGTGATGGCGAAGGTGTGATGTGTCAGTTAGACAACTGGCAGTGACAGTCGAAGCTTGCGAAGGAAAACCTGTCTTTCCACTCAGTTTATTTAAAACATTCCTTCGCAGGTGGATGGGAGGTGTTCACATGTTTGTATACGTGTGTGTGTAAGTGTATGTGTGTGTGTAAGCAGTATGCTTTGCTGACCTTTGGTGCCACTACCTAATATCCTGAGTGACTCACTTTCATGCTGCATGTTCAAGTTTTCCTCCGTTCAGGGTGGAAAAGATTTTTGAAAAAACAACAACTTATATTTGACTTTTCGTTGATTCTGCTCACGTCATGTTACGAGGAACGAGCGCATCACCAACGTCAGTGCAGAAAAAATAAAGTTAAGGCTCATTATTTTCATTTTTTCTGATGTTTTTCCTTTAGAAAAAGGTTAAATTTACAACATTTGGTGCCTGATAAAAAGCACAGGCACAAAACATCTCATTAAAAGTGTCTCAGAAAAAAACTAATGTTTGCACAGATCCTTCCACTTTCACTCCTGTTTACAGTAAACGAGTTAATGATTCAACATCGAGCTCAGGAAACTGTGTTTTACTTTTGTTTCTGTTGCCACCAAATTCAAATTGAGCAGTAAATTATACGTCAGAGTCTCTCAGACTCAGAGCCTCTTTGTTAAAGCTGTATTTTTAAAAAGAAAGCAGAAACTGTCACCACCAGACCTTTAAGGGATGTTGGGTCAATGTTTGTATTTTGATCATATGAGCAAAGTTGTAAATAGTAAATAATAGTTGTAAAAGCTATAAAACTATAACAAGAAGTTGTAAAAGCTGAAAAAGTCTCTTTGGAAAAAAAAAAGTCTTTAAAACCAGCTGTCAGGACTTCTTGTAACTTCATGATGTCACAACTAAGCAGTCACCAAGTCCCCGCCTCCCACCTGGACCATCCATCCAACACTTTACAGTTGGTTGTACACTTGGTTTCTCTAAATGTTTTATTCTGAAATCTGCTCTGTTTTTGATTCTTTTTTTTTTTTTTGGATCAGTCAGAAAACAGTCAGCCAATCAGAGAAGAGGCTCAGAACCTCCTCTCTTCTGATTGGCTGACACCAACCTGTTGTTACTAGGGCTTCAGAGAGAAGCTGAGAGAGGAGATGGAAAACTACACTGAGATGGTTTTTATATCTTCTTATGGATCAACCCTTCAAAATAAAATACAGGAAAAAGAGGAAAATATGGAGCTTTAAGATCCAGATTTCATCTTGAATTTTGTTATTTTGCAGAAAATTTAATATAAATTCTGAGAAAATAATGAGCCTTTCGTTTCAGTATAATAAAATAACATCTGGAAAACACTGTTTCGTAACAGCCTGATGTGATTCTGCCATTACAGATGTGCAGGTGCAGGTTCATGTGTTTCCTTCCTACCTTCCGGGGGCATCAGGGTCTTGTTGTTCTGGGCGCACCAGCCCACCGGGTGCAGCTCGGCCGTCATGACATCACACCAGAAGTCGGCCTTGCGGTCGTCGCCGTAACCGCTGAAGCGCAGCAGCAGCAGCTGGCCACATGTGGTGATGATGGTGGCCACCCAGTATGTGTCCGGGCTGCTCTTATTGGCCACTTCCAGCTTCATGCCGGGCTGGAAGCTGCTCTGCAGGCTGATCTCCACCTGGGGAGGGACGGAGGACATATATTGATGACTATTGGTGATTTCTGATCAGATTCACACGATAGGGAACAGATTTTTAAAAAATAAAGGGGAACTCCATTGATCCTCCCAAAAGTCAGTTTTGGGGAAGTTACGTGCAGCGGAAACAAACTGATTATGTCACTGAGGTCAATTAGTTTTAAACAAACGAGGCAGAAATGGCGTCTCTGACCGCGGTCACTTCTCAGTTTCATCATCTGTAACAGGATCATGTGGTTTCAGAGCCTGAGTCACTCTTCAGACTAAAGGTCGGGATGTTTTGAAAAGGTCTCTCTCTCTCTCTCTAGAGTATACAGATAATCTAGGAACTAGAATTATGGCTTTGTGGTAATATCCCTCCGCCAAGCACCGAGCTGCAGGAAACATGGCCACAATCTCCCCCTTCCTGAGTTACAGCACTGATATAATGGACAGAGCGACCTTCTGTTATGATGTCACAATGAATTTGACCTCTGACCTTTAGGATATAAAATATAATCACATAATTTTATCTTAGTAAAAATTAGTGGATGATGTTGTGAGGTGTGTTCACAGTGACCTTAAGCTTTGACCTTTGACCACAAAAGTCAAAGTTCATTTATGAGTCAAAGTGGATTTTTTTTTTTTTTTTTTTTTTTTTCCAAATTTGAACATTTCCCCAAGACATGACTAAAACAAGCACTTCAGGTGAACTCTGGAACGTACCATGTGTATTTTATAGACTAGAAAATCCATTAATCAATGACGAAAGTAAATCTTCAATTCAGTTTTCACACTTTCAGACTCAAGATTGTGTGTGTGTGTGTTTTTTATTGTAGAGCAGCAGACCGAAGGTATGTGAGGTGAGCACGCAGAAGAAATGTTAAATAATCACTGAGCAGAATTAATGAAGACTTTTTCCAGAGCTGCCTCGACCTCTGTAACAACGGCCTTTTCAAGTTTCTCCCCGGCACAGCACAGATTTATCGCCTTCTCCGGCCCGAGACACTGAATGCAGCAGCAGCAGCAGCAGCAGCAGCACATAATGCTGCGTTTCCACCGTAGCCACAGGCTGCCATGCAAACTCTCGAGAACCCATACAAGCCTGACAGGATGTTCGCATTCAACACTCACACAGACGCACACACTCTCGAGTGAATGGAAAAAGCCAACATCTTAGAAATAAACACAATACAAATGGCCCCGTGACTTCCTGCTACAACAATGCAAACGTGCTGTATCACTCTGGTTGGCTTATGTAAGAGAGGGAGAGCTATGGGCAGCAAACACTGACTGTGTGTAGTAGTGTGTAGAGTGTAGAGTGTGTGGTTGTGTGTGTGTGCAGGCCCGAGAAATCACTGTTTCAATTTGTCCAGGCAGAGAGAGAAAGAGAGAGAGAGAGAGAGGGCTGCACTTTACTGAATCACATTTTTCTGGGGAATTCATGGTCTGTTTCCCAGTGACTCAATCCACTTACCAACAAGGCAATTTAGCTTCCCAGGAGACCTGAGCCGCTCAAATCACCACAGTTTGTCCAACACCAGAGACTCACACACACACAAAACAACTAAACAAAAACAAAACAAACCCTACATATTCTAATCTCGTCCTTATCTACACTCAGAGTGATGTAAGAATCATGTGATGTTTCTCGCTCCGCCCAATCAGCAGCAAAAGC
The DNA here is from genome assembly GCA_021432705.1 of Caranx ignobilis. Taxonomy (NCBI): domain Eukaryota; kingdom Metazoa; phylum Chordata; class Actinopteri; order Carangiformes; family Carangidae; genus Caranx; species Caranx ignobilis. The sequence goes on along the minus strand of JAFHLA010000064.1, from coordinate 117,194 downwards.
CAAGACAGGACAGGATGGGACGGGATGGACAGCTGCTCCGTCGGACAGAGACAGACAGAGAGTCAGCTGAGGTGGATAAAGACCTCACGTCCAGGATCAACCAGCGTTGGCCCATCTGGTCCCTGTGCTGCTGCTGCTGCTGCTGCTGCTGCTGCAGTGATGATGATGATGTAACACAGTGATGGAGGCAAAGTAAAACCGGTAATCGTCCGTAACGGGAGGAGGAGGAGGAGGAGGAGGAGGAGGAGTGTATTTGTTTGGTCGTGCTGATGCCAAAAAAAAAAAAAAAAAAAAAAAAAAAAAACTACAAGACTGGATCAAACTGATTAATTAAGAAAAAAAATCAATCATCAGAAACATCTGATGTGCAAAGAAGAAGAAGAAGAAAAAAGAGATTGTTGAGAAAGTAAAAGCACAAAAATACACTAACAGCTAAATAAAGATAAAGATAAAATGAATAAAAACTATAGTGACTTGTTCCTAAAACACAATATTTACCGTTTGAATGATTTTCAATCTGTTATGTGAATTAAAATTCAAACTACACAAAGCTTTACATCGATCAATTAACCAATCAATCAAACTGTCATCATCATCAGCACAGCAGCTTTCATACAGCTGCGTGCACTTCAAAGACCTTCACAGGCGTCTGACAAGGGGGGGGGGGGGGGGGGGGGGCTTATAAGAAAGCTTTGTGGTTTGATTCCCAGCTCTTCCCAGGACACTGAACCCTGAATTGTGTGATGTCCCAATGTGCATGAACGCAGCGCGGTGCACTCTAAAGAGCTTTGACTGGTGTCTAAGACGAGAGCAGTGTTACATAAGCTCAGTGCATTTTACCGTTTACAAATGCTGAGCAGGAAAAACCCACTGAAGCTGCAGCACAGAAACAAAACAAACAACAAAAAACCCCGCAGTGTCGTAGAAGAAGAAATAACTACGACGGACTTTAATCAAACTCTCCCTGACTCGGCTTGTTTGTTCAGGGATGTTATCTGAGTCGTGTTCTCAGACGTGACTCAGCACAAGACGTCAGGCAACTGTTTTCACAACTTCAGTGAAGTCAACACCTGATGTCACCTTTGTTGTGACAAAAAAATGGTGAAGCGTCTCTTTAACTTTAGAAAACACACAAACACACGACAAAGTCGGAAAACACAACACAAGAGCTGCAAAACCCCACAAAACAACGGAACCATCTGAGGGGACGCAAAAAAGTGACGGACCCAGCTGAAGACAGAAGCTAAGCCAACAGTTCATATTTGCAGCTAAGAAACCACAAGCAAAGCCAAAAACATGCCACACACTCAACACACAGCATCGTCAGTTTGACAACACACGAGCTGCAAACACTCACAACACAACACAAGTGTTTCCAGGGGAAAAAAAAAAGAGACGGACCAGGCTAAAGGCTAAAGCTAAGCTAAGCACTTTTAAACTACACAAACAGGCAGACGTCTTCACAACTTCTAAAGTCAAGAAGCAGCAAAGAAAAGTGCACCCCATCCTGGTCCATCACTTTATTGTGTCCCCCAGAAACACTTGTTGTGTTGTGAATTTTGTACAAGAATAAATCACTTCTCCAAACAGATTTTTTTATTATTTTATAGACGTCTTCTGTTTTCATTTTGCCCTGTTTTGCCCTTTCACAGCTGTTGTTGACTTCCACTGTTTCTGTTTTTATATGTAAAAACACAATTTTTTTTAAAGATGCTATAGAAATAAAATCATTAACACTATTATTTAAAAAAAAGAGGCATGAAATCAAAATAAGTAAATAAATAAATAAATCCTCAAACAACATCTGGCCATTTTGGGAACATTTAAATAACGTGGGAAGTAAATTCATCATGAGTCTGACCACCGCGGCCGTTGTGCTGAGCTCAGCATTTGGATGAAGAACAACAACGTTAGGCGGGAAAAAGAAAAAAAAAGAAAAAGGAACAATTAGCTGATTCAGTATTATTTCTGGAAAATCCCCTTAATTCAGTTACTCAGGACCCGCGTGTCCTGACAATATACAGCAGCTGTCGGAGCAGCTCAGATCAGACACGTCGAGTAAAGAGCTGAGTTTGGACCAGGACCTGGATCGTCGGTCTGAACTGAACTGGGATCAGCATCACTTCACCGGTACCAGATACAAGTTCAGACCTGGTGAATCAAAGCAGAGCACAGACGTCCTGCTGAGCCGCTGCCAAAGAAAGCCAAAGGAAACCAGAGGAAAGTACCTCTTCCACTTCATGCCACCACCACCTCCACCACCTCCGCCTCCTCCATGAAGGTCCATTGTGCCACAGTCTCAGCTCTGATAACACTCATCAATCGATTCCTAACAAGTCTGGTGTTGTTTCTCTTTAAATCTGATGATTCACTTTTCTTGTGAATTTTCTTGACTCAGATTTCAGAGATAAAGTTCAAACAGCTGCACAAAACACCTCGAGTCTTACTTCTCCTCTTTAGCAACGAAACTCTCAAGTTTTCTCTCTTTTCTTTTCTTCATCAGGTGAAATGTTTTTACAAATCAAATCACTTCATCCCCGAGTGCTGCTGAGTGTTTGTGCCAGAATTTGAAGAGTTTGCGTCAGATATCGTGTCCAATTCTGAAGATCTGATTTTACTCTGGCTCTAAAATCTTCCAAACAATCTGCTGTTTACAAGTATTTTTGACACTTTTACTGATATTTTAACACACAACCTGTTGGTTTGTTCTGTCTCAGTCCCACACACACACACACACACACACACCATCCTGCCAAAATACTCACACAAAAAGTAGTCCCTAACTAATGCACCATTTTCTCCCGAGAGAGTTGAGCAGCGTTTCTCTAAAAAACTACAATAACCACAACCACTGCATTGAAGTCTCTTTGTATCTGCAGCACCTGTCGCACAGGTACAACAATAACAGTACATCACAACCACAAAGGGCTTCACAACAACGTCACACAAACTCAGGGATTAAAGAGAACAAAGTGATGCATCTCTCACAGATTTGTTAAACCAAGAAGGATTAAAGGCTCAAAGAAGACTTCAGTGATATTACTATTACCTGTCTGTTCACCTTTAAAGAACCACACAGAGATACCACACCTGTCTTTATATGTTATTATATATTTTTTTTTAAATGAAACGATGCCTTCTTCAGAGTGAGGAGGAGGAAAACTCTATTTCATCCAGCTCTGGAATTTCTGTCACCAAATGACTTCCCTCTGCGTTGTTTCCCTTCGTACGCCTCAGTAATTACACACAACTGAGTTTGCAGAAGCCGCGGAGGTTGTCAAACGACTCATGCGTCACGTAGCGAACGAAGCTTCACTAACCTCGGCCCGGCCCCGGCCCTGACCCGGGTGTGTCATTAAAGGATTTCTGCAGATGGTAGGTTCACCTGTAAGAGGCTGTGTTTAACGGATCACCACAGCGATGGGAGCCCGATGATGTGTGATGGACACTCACGTGTTTGAAGGTGGTGTGGGGGGCGGCGTTCGCCCCCGTCTCCTCCATGTACTCCTCCCAGTTGAACTCCGCCTCCTCCTCCATGGACTCTGCGTCTGAGTGGACAGAATCTCCCGTCAATCAAAAACACAGCCATCGCACACCCAGGAGGCAACTGAACACAGAAACTAGATGTGTTGTAAGTGTGTGTGTGTGTGTGTGTGTGTGTGTGTGTGATGAGAAGAAGCTGCTGTTTTGATGGAGTTTGTTTCTTGTGCACAAACACACACATACACAACTAACTATTAGCACCCTGCCGACACATCTTGTGTCAAACATTGCACATTTTCTTCTCATTTAATTGTCAAACACACACACACACACACACACACACACACACACACACACACTTCTGCACAGTCATGACAAACTACAAACTTTCCTTCCTGTGATCTTGCAGAGAAATTCAGAAGTTTTCCTGTTTGTTTGTTTCTTTGACTGCAGCACAAATAAAGACGCTTCATCTCTGATAAACATGATTTCTTATGGCGAACGTTCACTAAAATGCAAACTAATAGACGTCGTCTACATCTGCCCCACTTATGTGCTATACACTGACTGGATGTGGATGTGGTGCAGTCAGTGCCCACAATAAATCATTACAGTCGACTGTACTGTTTTATTCTAACAGGAAATGATGTCATCAAATGTTTTCAGGTTATCTGTTGAGGTTTCTCTCCTCTTCTCATTAGGAGGTGGACAGGAAACATGAGGCATGTTGACATGTTTGCAGAGCTGTTTTACAGCCATCCCAGAATTTGTTTTCATTTTTTCCCAGCAGTGAGCCTTTCCTCCATTTCCTCTATGCAATGCATCATGGGACATTCAGTGCATTAACAGCAAAACAATCTGTTGGCACTTTTTTAGCCACATTGTAAGTGTGAAATCTTGACACATTCAAACCTACAGAACAACTGTGGAGTTGGGACACAGCTAACGACTCCGCTTGCTTCATACTTGTTCATATAAATCCAAAATGACAGGTTATTATCACTAATATCTTCGCCCTTACTCGGAACAGAAACACACACTGGTGGTACCTCATAGTGTTGCATCATCTGACACATTTTGATCAGCGCCTGTAACAGACACTAACGAACTCTAATAGCTGAGTTTCACGCTTTTCTAAAGACTTAAAATGAGCTGATGCCGAGAAATGAGACGCTAACAAATCCTGAAGTGTGATAAGAGACGAACTGGCTCTTTTAGCCGTTTTAAAACCCTCGGATGAGGTGCTCTGTTAACATCTATAAAACCATAAATACAGCACATGCAAATAAACAGAGATGTTTAGAAGATGAGAGATTCCTCCCTTCCTCATCGCTCAGCTGACCTCATCTGAGGGGGCAGGGCAAATCTGAAGCTATAAGCAGGCCTCACCTGTGTTCACTTCCTCTTCTTTCCCATTGGTGGAGCTGTACATCTTGACCGTGGTGAGGGCCAACGGCTGCTCCTGAGCACGAGACTGCTGCATCCTCTGCTTCCCTGGCGAGTGTCGACTTCAGACCTGAGGTGTCTCACTTCCTCCTCACTGCATCTCTCTCTCTCTCTCTGCAGCCCTGAAGAAGAAGAAGGAGGAAGAGGAGAAAAAAAGATGAATTAATGCTCTAATTTCTGCAGGATTCTTGCAGAAACGCCGGCCTTTCCTTAAAGTAGTATACCAGTTCAGGTTTAAAGTTCACTCAAAACACACACCCACTGTTAAGTAAGAATTTCCCTGGAATAATCATCCTGCAGACAGGAAATGATGCACTTTGCATCTCCAGTTTCTTCAGAATAAACAAAAGAAGAAGTGGGTGGTTTGCATGAGCGGCGGCGGTCACTGTGGCTGAGAAGGGCAGGAAGAAATACATGCCATTCAGAAACTTCAACTTTAACGTCGTTCACACAAGAAACAACTGATCAAGATTCTGCCGCTGCTTCGTGTGTGTGTGTGCACTGATCAAACAAGACTTTAAACACACACAGGACGAAGCTTCAGCATTATTTAAAGCAAAGTAGAAATCCTGTTACTCTGTCTTCTGTCGGCTTTATGCATATCATCTCCTGGCTGCATGTATTTGCATACCACAGGATTTAAAAAAAAAAAAAAAAAAGAAAAAGAAACACTGTGTGATAAACCAATCAGAGCGAGACATGGTAGAAAAACTGGAATGGCGCGAGCAGGGGAACAAGGATGGTGAATTTGAGCAACTTGACAGTGAAGCAAGGGAGAGCGCAGAGCTGCAGAGCTGCAGAGCTGCAGGCAGAATATGGAAGGTGAAAAGAGGAAGTGTGTTGATAAATATGTATCATGACAAACACAAAGAGGGATGTGTTGCCCCTGAGATCACCAGGTCACGCTGCACACAACTAGTTTCAATAGAGGACAAAAGTGAAATGTGTTCGAAACTCACTTCAACATGATGCAAACTGATGGGAAGACCCCCCCCCCCCCCAACACATCAACACCTGATTGTGACTGATTGTTTCATTTTTCACCACCAAAGTGTTTTGTTTTGTTTTTTCCCCCTCAACACTTTGAAACCGCTATGATTAATCACTGTGCCGCAAACGTATGACATGATCAATCAATCAGTCAATCACTGATCTTGATGTGTCTCTCATCCTCTAATTAGCCCAGTCCTGAGCTGACAGTTGTATCAATATATAAGGTAAGGTATAATGGTTCAAAAGCTTTAGACGCTCTTTAATTTCATCAGATCATGACTTTACTTCTTCTTTTCTAAACTATTTTCCAAACTTTTTATTCGATAGGAATCAAACTGGAGACATTGTTTTCATCACTGATTCATCTGCAGAATCATCTTCTGGATTCATTTAGGAACTATTTGGTCGATAAAATGTCTAAAAACAGTAGAAAGAGTCCTCGTTCTTGTCATCAAATGTCTTATTTTGCAAACCAGTCACCTCAAATCTGAGAAAATTCTGTGTAAAATGACAAATCCTCACACACAGAAGAAGAGGTTCCACTTAAAAAACAGCTTTAACAATCAGTTTCCTGATCAATTACCATATCAGCTCTCACTGCATTCACCGTATGTGGTACAGGTCTGAACCACGATGTCACCAGAACAGACTGAAAAACCAGTATGTTCCTCAACAACAACAACAACAACAACAACAACAACAACAACAACAACAACAACGACAACGTCAACAACATCAACATCAACATCAACATCAACATCAACATCAGCAGAGCCCGTTTGTCACTTGCCTGGTGTTTTTTCTCCTCCGTCACATCACCAGTGACTCACTCTGCAACTTTCACCCACTTTCATCAACCTGGCAATTAAAGCCGAGGCTCGCTACCATCACACAGCGATCCTCACACACAAACACACACATGCACACACACAAACACACACACACACACAGAAAAAAAATAAAGCCAAAACAAAAAACCACACAGATCCAGATCAGGTCGTCACTTTGTAAAACTCCAACTTTGAAATCAATGTCCAAAACAGCAGGAAGTGTCGTTGTTTCGTTAAAATCTGTAGATTTGTTTCCAGGCAGAATAAAAAACCCAAAACAACAACAACAACAACAACAACAACAACACAAAAACAGAGTGAGAATCCAACAATCCTCTGACAACGACGAACACAGAATAAAACACCCTCGAAATCCTGAGGAAATTAAAGCTGAGAGAGAAACCGCTCCGGCTGCCGTGTGAGCTGAGTGTATTTACAGAACTGTGTGAGGCTGCACGGGCTGTGACAGTGTGTGTGTGTGTGTGTGTGTGTGTGCGTGTGTGTGTGCTGGCCACCCTCCTCCTCCTCCACCACCACCACCACCACCACCACTACCACCATGACACACACACAGACATACACACACACCCCCACAGTAGCTCCAGCATACACATCCAATGCGTAAACAACAAGCTGAGCTAATTTGGCTCACATGACACCGACCGCTGCCCCTCTAACCCCCCCACACCCCCCCCCACACCCACCCACCCCATCCCACCGCCCCCTTCACAGCCTATCACTGTTCCTTTCCTACAGTCTCCAGCTGCATTGACACATCACTGTTGTTACAGCTCATCAAACTGCAGCTCTTCAACTCGGTTTTTCCCTTAAAATTCCCCTCAAGCAACTGTTGTTGTTGTTTTTTCCCCCTTAACGCTGCATTAACATAACAGACCTGGTGCAACAGTGACTGTGCAGAAGATGCGTTATGATCTCATCTAGCAGACATAGGAAATGAGCTGACATTAAACTTCTCCAAAGTGACATTTTGCTGCTTTTCTCTGTGTTAAAAGGCAAAATGAGGGCGTTTGGTTTGGATTTAGGAACTTTTTTTTTTTTTTTTTACAACTTTATCACTTAATATTTATCAAAACTTTAACCAAAAGATGAATAAAAGGTGATTGTAATGGATGCAACCACTAATAGAAGTGATCTAGATGCAGCCCCGGGTGGAAATGCACAACGTTTCTCCTCGTCCTGGCTCCACACTCCAGCACACTGGATCTGAACTTCAACAATGAGCACGCGTGGTTCAAGAGCCGAGACTGTGAGCTTTAATTTGAGGGTTGGAACAACCACATGAGATGAAGAGTGTAGGAGCTGCAGCCCTGTCATTGTCCTCCTGCTCCTGCTCCTGCTCTTGCTCCTGCTCCTGCTCCTGCACAGGAACCGACTCAACTCGACTTGACTCAGATACAGATGTTGTGAACACACTGACCAAAAAAAAAAAAAAAAAAAAACTCAAAAATGGAGCTTGGAGCCAAAAAAACAGGAAATGTGTCACTGTCCAAATACTTATGGAGCGCGTTTTGGTCATTTCCCCTCTTTTAAAAGCAAAAAAATCCACCCTGACACAGTTACTACATTCTGCAAACTTTTTGTACGCCCTTTGTAATTTCAAAGGTCACATATTTGAGTCTTTTTTATCAGCTTCCCAGAGGGTCAATCTTTCTTTCTTTCTTTCTTGGAGAACGTTTCTCATTTCATAAACAGCAAAAGAACCAAACCGCACGTCATGCAACAACAACAACAACTAAAAACCCCCTTTGAGTTATATTATTATAATCCTGTGGGTGTAAACTGTTGGGATGTGTCGATCATCCTGCAGGTTATGGAAACAACTAAATCCCACATCCTCCTTCGAAAACGTTGACGTATCTATAATAATTAATAAAAAGTCAACTTTATTCGTCTTCCTGTAAGAGCAGGCTGACTTTCTCTGTGGTCGGTTAAACAAGTTTTTGTTTTAACCCTTGGGGGCAGAAGAGCGTCCACAGGGTTGTTCTCTGTGTCAGTGTGTTTGATTTTTATCCCTGAAACAAACTGACATTGGAGTCCAGTGTCCAGCGTCCTGGAGGAAACAGCCCACAGATTGGGGCACTGGGGGTGGAGGGGGGGGATTAAACTGGTCTGGGAGAGTTAATCTCAGACGCAGGACATTTGTGGTCTCAGATTGAGAGGAGGGATTTCCTTCTTTCTTTTTTTTTTTTTTTTTTGTGTTATTGATTAGCCCCTGATGGGGGAGCCGGGCATCCACGTGTTGTCCTCCTGCCTTTCCCTAAACCCATCCATGCCAAAGATTTAATGGGGGATTTAGGAGATTAACTACCACTGCATGGGCTTGGGTTTTATTGCATTACTCCCTATTAGGTTCTCCTCTTTTAGACCCATCCAAGAGTTGTTTCCTCTTGGCAACGTCGAGGCCTTGATGTAACAATTTGTCCTCTGTTTCCTACAGTTTTTAACATAGATGCACGCACAATGCAGCCTGTGTCCCCCCCGACTCATCCCCACCCCCCTATGCCCAATTATACGACAATCTGATGCTCACTGAAATCAGCTAAGTACAAAATGATGGAGGCAAACAGCAACAGAGGAGGAGGAGGAGGAGGAGGAGGAGAGGAGGAGGAAGGTGGGTGGGGGGGGACTCCCTCGGCCAGGAGCGTTTTCTTATTTCAACATCAATGACTGGAAACACTGTCCTGCAAAACATCATGCACAACAACTACAGTGGAAAAGCAGCAGCAGAAAGAAAGAAAGAAAGAAAGAAAGACAGAAAGAAAGAAAGAAAGAAAGAAAGAAAGAAAGCATCTATATTCTGTATTTTGCTTCTCTCAGGAAACTTCTTGCCAAAACCAGCAGCTCAAACCATCAATAACCAGCAGCAGCAGCAGCAGCAGCAGCAGCAGCCATATTGATGTTAATGCATCATATATATGTTTTACTTTTATGGGCCACGGTTTCATCTCTCCCTTTGAAACGTGCTCTCTTTTTTTTTTTTTTGGAAAGGATGAGAGGATGGTGGTGGTGGTGGTGGTGGTGGGGGCCCCACTCACCCATCATCTCCCCTCTGTACTACTCCACTACTCTGCACTGCTCCATGGGAAGAAGAAATAGAAAATAAATATCTGTGGAGCAACAAGGGAAAATCCTAGAAAAACCAGATGATTTATTCATTTTAGCACATGAGGAAATAACGTGTTCAGCTTCTGCTGCTGCTGCTGCTGCGTAACGTGCAAGTCTTTCATTGTTTCTCTTCGTTATGGTGACGAATTTAATCTGGAGGAGGAAGAGGAGGAGGAGGAGGAGGAGGAGGAAATATCCTGAAGGGAAAACAATGCAAAGCTGCGGATTTGCACAGACCGCCCGCAACAACGTTAACAACATCAACACTAAACAACAACAACAGCAACAAAAAAAGAGAGATGATTAAACAGCTCCGCGCGGTTTTAACCCAATTATCTGCTTAATCGCTGCAAATTTAACCCCCATGGAGAAACAACAACAACAACAACAACAACAACAACAACTGACCAATCATCTGCACATTTCTCTCAGACTGTGAGCTTTTTGATGGGAGAGGGAACAAACACAGAATCAAACCGATCAACTGGATCTTGGAGCGAAGACACCGAATGAGCTGCAGCTTTTTTTCATTACTTCTCTCTCTTTCTATTTTTTGTTAGATAAAAGTGAAAGAGGAAACGTTAAGTGCACATGAGGAAGATGAGTGAATGAGTGAGTGAGTGAGGCGGTGAAGGGGTGTAGCCGAGCAGCCAGCCAGTGAGTGAGTGAGTGAGTGAGTGAGTGAGGCAGCTCAGAGCAGAGCTGGATCTCCGGTCATGTACTTTGCACACTCAAAACTGCAGCGGAAAAAAACTCCCCCGGAGTTGCCAAATGCACACTTTGAATTTAATTGATTAACCCTCGTGTATGTCCATCAAAAGAAACCGAACCGGGCGCGTTACCTGCCGTCGTTTTATTTTTTCCTCGTTCAAAGATTTTAAGGCGCAGTTTTCCTCCAACACACACGAGCACCACCATAACCCGCCATGTTGAAAGTGCTTTGACATTTTGGCAGTGTCCGGTATTTTCCGACGGCGTGTGTGTGTCTGTGTGTGTGTGTATGTGTGTGTGTATATATGTGTGTGTGTGTGTGTGTGTTTTTAAAACGCACCTTAAGGTGTCGAAAAAAAAATCCCTCGTGACTCATCTGTCCGACGGTGACAAGTCATTTCTGACGCCAATGTACGAACAACAACTTCGCATCAGACAAACAAAATATAAAACAATATTCACATTCACGCGCGACCAAAAAACGCGTGATCGCCTCTCGTCTCGTGCACGTTATTTCCGAAACACTTATTAATAAATAACGCGATAGCTACACGTGAAGAGAAAGGGAAAGAAAACAACGCAATAAACGGTATTACCGAGAGTGCCACGAGACAGCGTCCTCTCTCCACCGCCGGTTGAAAAGCTGTTAATTACAGCGCGTGAGAGACACTTTGAACAACTTGGGGGGGCTCGCGGACGAACGCTCACGACTATTTTCTCGTTTCTACAGACACCGCCGCCTCGAGAGCACTTCACGGTTTGCTGTGTTTTTTTTTTTCCTACTAAAGCAGAGGAGGAGGAGGAGGAGGAGGAAAAATAACTCTCCCCGTGTGTGTGTGTGTGTGTGTGTGTGTGTGTGTGTGTGTTTTTTTTTATTCCGCCGACATAACGAAAATAACAAAACGCAGCAGCTCCGGGAAAAGCCTCCCACGAGCCGTCACCTGTCTTACCTGTCCAAGTTTTTTTGTCGCCTCTCCGTCTCGAGACCCCCTCTCCTTTTTTCCCCCCTCTTTCTCCCACTCCACTCTCTCTCTCTCTCTCTCTCTCTCCACCTCTCTCTCTCTCTCTCTTTCCTCCTCTCCTCGTTCGTTCGCGTGAGCTCGAGCAGAGCAGCGCGAGCGACGTCTTTCAGCTGCTGCTGCCCCCGTTCCAATATGGCATCTCCCATCTGCGCATGTCCAAAAACATCTACAGATATTTTCAAGCCAACTCCTTCATTGACCTTTTAGTGCAGCAGCAGCAGCAGCAGCAGCAGCAGCACAATAATACTTTTTTTTTTTAATCCTCAGTCTGACATAAAAAAGGAAACTTCACTTCCTCGCGACACCAAAAACTGCAAAGACCCATTCAGGTTCATTCACATTTAAGCAAACAGCTCTTATAAAATGCCCATTATTTACCAGTTCAACACGATTCCTGTATAAATATGATTTAAATGAGGACTGTGGGATGTGCAGGCTTTCCTAAGAAGCCAACACCCATCTATTGTTTCTTTAACAGGAAGAAAAACCTCCACAATCATCAAAACAATAATAAAAGAGGTCACGTGCTGTCAAAGTTTTTACAAGTGTCTAATCACTGTGACTGTGTTTGTGCTTAAACAAACATCAGAGACAATAATCTCTCCTTTTTCCAAAGTCACATCTATTGATCGTTTCCATCTGGTTTTATTATTACGTCTTTATCTTTATGTTGCATGTTGATGACGTTTCACAGCTCGTGAGGAAATACCCATTTTTGTTATGTTTTTTTAAAATTATTATTATTATTTAATTATTTGTTATTTTAGATAATCCAGGACCATCTCTTATCAAAGTCAACACTATCCTCTAGTGGTGGGTGCGCACTGCGCCACGATGGGCGGGCAGCCATCAGTTCAAAGGTTACATCAGATATCAGGTGATATCTGCATGAACACCTGTAAACGGACCAGCAGGGGAGAGATAACCACAGCACCACAGCGCAGGTGACTTACTGTGCAGTTCTCTGTGTGTTTTTTTTTTTTATGGTTTATAAACTAAAGCCAAAGCTACAACCGGTCGGGTGGAGCAGATACAGAAAGTGAAACTGACTGAGGGTTGTTGTTGTTGTTGTTTGGGGGGGGGGGGGGGGGGGGGGGGGTCAGTCTTCAGGTTCCTCTTTAAAGCTGGAAGTTCACAGTTGACCTTTTTGGAAAGTGTTCAAACAATCACTCAAAATGTCAGCTCAGCTTTTTTCTCTTTCTTTCTTTCTTGGGAATCCCCTGAAAAATCCCAAAATTTACAAAAATTCCCCAAAACTTTTACTTAAGTCTATAAACTATAAAAGTTCCTGTAAATACTAACGTTTGTATTAGCTCACCTGCTATAGCTTCATTATACTGAGAGTCAAAATGACACAAGGTGGGGGCGGGGCGGGGGGCTTAACATGGAAAACATGAAATGACTTGAATAAAGATCTGAAACAAACTTGAGAGACAAGAAACAATGAAGAACTAAAGTCATTATAAACTTAACTTCTGGGATCGTAACCTACTTTATTCTAGGAGCCACAAACTGGAGGAGTCACAAAGAAGGATTTCAAAATAAGTAACAAGTACTTGTTTATTCATAAACTGCAAGGAATGGGTTTTATTTTGAAAACTTGTAACGGGAAGTTCGGTGTTGTAGCTAAGCTATATGACCGGCTATGTTCACTGATTCATTAAGACACAAAGGAACCGTAAAGACCGGGGAGGAGGCGCCGGTGCCGGTGTGATGCCACTGGAGGAACAGATGGTTGAAGCGTGCGCCGCGCTCCATTAATCTGCCAGGGAAGAGGCTTTTCCAAGCGCGCGGGAGAACGGATTATGCCTCCCTTTTGAACCCACACACACACACACACACACACACATACAACACACACACACTTGTTCATGAGCCTGCAGCCTGTCTTTAGCTGCACTGTTAAATATGTATATATGTGAAGCAGGTTCATGGATCTTCAATGATCCACACGGGAGCGCGTAAAAATCTCCAAACCACCTGCAACACTGTGTTGGAGGAAAGATGAACATGCAGCTAATTGTATTTAAAAAAAAACACACACAAATAAAGTCGTATTTTTGTTGCATTTTAAATGTTGATGTTACACAACTTTGTCCTCATTGTTCCTGATGTGTGATGCAGCCTGGAGGTGAATCAGCTCAGTTTAATGTGAATAAATCACATGTTTGTTGACAGTCACATTCTTTAATGTGATTTAACAGTAATGTGATATTTCACAGCCAATAGCAGCAGCAGAAGTTAATGCATGACCGTGTTATGTCCCTGCAGCCTGATGCAATATGTAAATGCTCTAGTTTATATGAATATGTATCAATAACACGTGGTTATTTCTTATTCTATTGATTCTGATTGATATGTTATCATTAATCAATTAATCCAGTGGTTAATTGGCATAATTCTGGCATTTTTCTCATCATCAATCAATAATCACATCATTTCTCTTGAACATTTGTTTCTGATTCTGAATCTAAAAAAAAAAAAAAATCTTATTTATTGCATCTTCACGTGAGGCAGAGATTTGCCTCGTGCGCGCTGTCACCGACACGAACACAAAAGGGGGGTATGGAGCGGTCTCGCGCACATTCAAGGAATTCTGCTGGGAGCGTCGCGACGAACGTGCGTCAAAGAGAACCGAAAAACAACCGGAAGAGCCGGGGAGCGTCCCTTCAAAATAAAACAAAGGTGGAAAACATGCAAGAAAAAGCTGCAGCTTGGCAAATTGTGTGCCAACATCTAAGTGTGTGGAAAATAATTAATAAAATAAACAGTGGTATTATGTAAACACACACACACACACACACACACTGTGACTACTTGGTGGTTATGACCAGGAATGAAGTTGGTTTAAGTTATTTCAGTTAAAGTGTAAAATAATATCAATGAATAATGAGTCTATGGCTCCTTTTAAAGGAATCTATTGTAATTTTAGACTGCTGTAGACATATCTGGTCATGGTATGCCTTTGGAATAATAATAATTATAATAATTCAATATTTGCAGCCTCAGCACCATTACAGTGAATGATGGGAATTGCAGAAATTATGTGAGACACTATAAGTTTGATATTAGGCTACATTTGAATCTATTTTAGTTCATAAATAATAATCCACTCACTATTAACACTGCTGTATTGTGTGGGCTCACATACTGAAAAATAAATAACGAAACAAGAAAATGTGTGAACTAGATCAATAAATGATGATGAAAGAGGGTGATGAATTCATTATGAGACGTATTGTGTAGTAACTTGACGGTTTGTAAAAGTTAGCAAAGCCTTTTCTCATTTCTTCCACGCTTTGTGACAGCCCCGTGCTTTTATTTTGAAGTTAAATTACCGGAAGCTGGACTCAGCGTGAGGGCGACTTGATGGGACGTGTTTTCGTGGTCATAAACATGGATGTGAGTCAGATAATCGATCGCCTTGTTTGCTTTCCCATCATGACACGAATCATCAGCCGCTGGAAACTCTGAGGGGAAACTTGAACTCGGATCCGTCGTTGGAAATCAACGTTTCCCCCCCCCCCGACTTAAGAGCGGCTAAGCTAAAACAAGCTAAGCCCCTCCGTGCCCACCGAGGAAGTGCTCCTTTTGTCTCCAACTGTCGTGTTGTTGTTGTTGTTCTTCTTCTTCAAACGTGTCAACATGGACATGTACGGATACAGCGGGGTTTTCCTGGTGAAACGGTTCCTGGATAATTCCCCTTTCGAAGTCACGAACATGACCGACATCAACAAGGCGAACCCGCACGGCTGCGATAACGGAGCTCTGACCGACAGGTTCGGCGTCTTGATCCAGGGACTCCTGGCCATCGTCGCCTTCAGCACCCTGATGTGTGAGTGGTTGTTGCCGCTGGAACAAAGTCATCTTCACTATGATCACCGCCATCTTTTATTTGTGATTATCCAGAGGGATGATGCTGGAAACACAACGTGCATTAACACGGTTTTAAAAGGATGCGAGTACACGTGGCGTTTTGTTGACGTTTGTTTTTACAGAGCCTCATTAGCATATCGCCAAACTCCATTAGAAAACACGCTAATTTGATTTTCTCCTTTACTTTGGCAACAATACGTAGTGAATACCACATTTATTTTAACATTATCTGACCAAGGAGGTCTTAGTAGTTATTTCGGGATATAACACAAACCTATGGATACAACATTAAAAGTGAAATTTAGCTTTTTTTTGTGACTGCGATCGGTAAAAACGTCCTACACGTCCACAGAGTAGCCGGTTGCAACATCGGTAGGGATGCACCCGCACTATCCGTTTACGTACATATTTTAGGAACATTAAGCAGTTTGTAGGAGATATATTCAAGCCGAATTTGCCCTTGAATATCAAATTAAACAAATATTGAGAAGATTTACCAGACAACTTGGATTTACGTGTTGAAAAGTGAAGTAACGTCAAAAAATTACGATTTTTTTCTTTTTTTAAGTGAAGTTTGTTTGGGGTCAAGCACATAATTTTTGTTTCCCTATAATAACTCCCAAGGTGTTATAATACCTACATGTTTATTCAGTGACATTTTACACTTAAACACAACACTGGCTGCTGCTGCTGCTGCTTAAGGAACATGTCATGACTGCTTTAAAGAAACCTGAGCTTCAGATGGTGTGTGTGTGTGTGTCTGCTTTTAATTACACTGCAGCCTAATAATCACAGTAGAGTCAGTTTTAAGTGAGACGCATAATGTCAGCTTCTCCTGGATGCAGCATCTGGCCAAAGAGCGATACGGATTTGTCCTTGTGAACCACAGTGAGGGTTTACTCACCCTGAACAATGGCTATTGACTTGCTCTAAAAACTTGTGACTTTGTGGCAGCTGACTTGGAGAATGCTGGGCATCTCACTAGCTTTGGCACTGCAGGCAACACTAAATGTTCATGCAGCAGTTGCAAAGGGTGTCATTTGTCACATAAAAGCACTGTATTCATATTTTAGATATAGTCTGCAGCCATTCCTCCATCACCTTTCCTTGAATATTACATGACCGCACTGACATTATGCAGCTGCCAGGTGTGTTGGCTGCAGGTTGATGTGGAAATATGCCAGTTACTGCACATGTAAGATAATTAAAAACACTCACTCTTTCAAGATTGGACTATATTTGCTTTATTTTTCTCTTTTTGTCTGAATTCTCAACCTTTAATGTGTGTTTTTTAGTGTTAATTCACCTTTTGCACAGGGTGGATTTATGGCTGCTGATGCACCAAAGTGGCTGGAAATGAACTACAATCGCATGTGCTTCCTTGAAGTGTGTTGGCAATATGATCTGACAATCTGTGTGTGTCGTTGCAGCCAATCAAGCAGCCCAGTTCAGAGCAGCTGAATCCTGAAGTGTTGCAGAATTAGACCGAGGCCTGGAGGGCAAGCAAGATCAATGAGCTGTAACCTCACTACGGTTACTTATTAGCAGAGAAATCGATACCCGCCCCACTTTCCACCCCCTTTTTTCTGTTCCTCAGCATGCAAAAATGTTGTTCTCGGTCAAAAAATGCGTGCATCTGGTAATACACCGCGTTATTTATGTGCAGCAGAGCATTAAGAGCCCTTCAGCTGTAATCACAGTGGCGCTGTGCCAAGTCACAGCCGGGCCTGCTCCGTGCATCCCTCTGCTGATCTCTGTTAGGAATGCTCTTCCTCAAAGCTATTTTAGGGAGTTTCCTTCCATTGGCTTGACATTATTCCTGCACGCACATAATCCAGATAATGGCTGGATGTCTAGTGTAACCACCACAGCTCTTTACGGCAACGTTTGACACTTTAGATCTGTGAAATTTTTGAAAAGTGATCCAACAGACTTTTAGGAAAGTCAAACTCAAAGTTTGAAAAAAGTGCAGGAAAATTGAGCAACAGGAATTTAAGCTCCAGAGCGGAGCGCTCAGTGCACAGATGTGGGACGCCTCCGTCCTGTTTTCACATGCCCAGTCACATTCTCTGACCTTGTGAGATGGTGAGATAGAGGAACAGTGGGCGTCTGTTTGCCCTGAGCCCGGTGGGGAGGAGTGAAGTGTTGTGGATGATGATGCGTGATGGTCGCGTTTCATCCGTCCTCGCTCGCCTCAGCCCTGCAGCCCTGCACACAGACGAGGCCACACACTGCAGAGAAACTGTGTCAGACGTTATTGTTTTGCAGCATAAACACAAATCTGACTGAAACTTTCTGATGAATTGATTACTTTTGTGTTTCCTTTACAGTGAAGAGGTTCCGCGAACCAGCTGGGATCAGACGTCCGTGGAGGATCTGGTCAGAAACTGTTCTTTTTCTCTTTCTTATCCTTAACCTAGAAGGGTTAGTGAAAGTGAACTGGCTTACCTGGCACAGCCCCAGGGCCCCTATGTGTCAGGGGGGCAGGGGCCAGAGCCCTGATGTGACTGTTAACCTTTCTCAAGCAAACAATGACATGAAACAAACACAAAGAGAAATAAAGGGACAGTAAAGAGACATAAAATGACACAACATGCTCCCTCCATCTTTCCCAGGTTTTTCGACACGTCCAAACAGGCCATCGGCGCTCTGTTCATCCACTTTGCCAACGTCTTCCTGTCCACGCTGACCAAAGAAGACCCATGCTCCCTGTGAGTCAACCATTCACCTCACACACACACACACGTCACATAAACCTGATCACATCCTCACCTGTGATGCGGGGTCCTTGCGTTTCTCCGCAGGTATCTGATGAACTTCCTGCTGGACGCTACGCTGGGGATGCTGGTCATCTGGCTGGCTGTCAAACTGGTGTCCAAGCTGGTGGAGTACAAACAGTGGACGCTGCTCATCTTTGGAGAATATGGTGAGTGTGTAAAAAGTGTCGGCCACTAGAGGGTGCTGTCGACCAGCCGGAGGCCGACGGGGAGACGAGCCAGAGTCTCCAGCTGCAGCCGAGTGGGGAAAACATTCCCAGAGAGAGAGACAGGAGCTCCAGGCCAATTATTACACTCACTCATCAGTCATGGAAATTTCACACTGGAACTACTAAAAGCAGAGCTGTGGTCACTCAGGGTCGAGTTTTCTGGCACTGTGGCCTCCAGAAACGGTGTCGGTCATTAATTTAGAGCAGATGAGCATCATTTCGATCATTCAGACCACGAGCTGTCAACATTAAAACCATGATCACTAGTCTGTGTCTCTGCTTCACTCTCTCTCTCTGTCTGTGCCTTTACTTCCTCCTCTTCCTGCTCTAATGACAGACCTGTCCTCTTTGTGTCTGCTGCAGTGAAACACCTGCACAACAGACCGCAAATATGGCCTCATGTCTTACAACGTGGCTGCTGTAGTAGTTAGATTTACTCATTTAAAATGATGGAGAAGTTGCAGATTAAATAGAGCTAGATTTAAAGAGACATTTCATACAATTATATCAAATATTTTGCCATTAGAAACAAGCAAACAAAGAATTTTAAGATAAAATGGGAAAAATTGTTCTATTTTAGCACACTAAGGTCACGCTCCTCTCTTCGTCAGGTGACCCCCCTCAGGCGGCGGCCTGGCTGGGCCAGTGTGGCGTCTACCTGCTCATCATGGTGCTGGAGAAAGGTGTGATCAGCCTGGTGCTGCTCGTCCCCGGATGGTCCAAGGTAAGGACACAATGCAGCTGTTTGTGCTGCTTTCAGAGCCTGTGGGAAAGATGGCCTCCTGTGGCATCATCAGACCACTGGCATGAGGAGGAATGTCTGAAAAACAACAAACAAAACAGATGTTACGTTTTCAGTCTTTTTTTTTTTTTTTTTAAAGCAGATTTTTTACAATCTGTCCATTTTCCCGTTGTCGGCTTCGTCTGGTTTGTCATTTTGATTTTGATTTCTGGCATCAAGAGATGAAAGTCACAGAGAATAAACAAGCTGATAATAAAAAATGACTTTTTTTTTGATAGTAATGGAAACACTGAGGCAGCGCTGATGTATTTAAAGAACGGTTTGTTTACAGGACACCGGGGATCATATTTATTTATTTAAATCAGCGACTGATCCCAGTGGGAGGAATGAAGAGGACGTTCACTCGTTTACTTCCAGACAAAAAGAGTTTTGTTTAATGAAACGTCTCTGAGGGGGAAATAGTGAAATGATATTTGTTAAAGAGCTCGACCTTAAATCTGTGTTTTTATATTTATGTGCGTTTCTGTTCATTTCATACACATTTAATACAATAAGTTTGAGGTATGATTAAATCACAGACTAATGTTCACAACATTTTAAAGTTCATGCATTAACATTAATTATTGATTTGAATGATACTCAATAATTTCCTGAGTTTTATTCACTTTCACTTTCATCCTTGAATTGAAAACGTGTACAGATACTTTAGGGTTTAAGTAGAAATTCAAAATCTATCGATCATTGCTGAACTCTTCTTTGTCTCTCTCTCCAGTTGCAGGAAGTGTTGCTAAGCTACATCGCTAACCCTCAGCTCGAACTGGTGCTAGTCATGCTCATCGTGCCCTTTATTGTCAACGTGAGTGTCAGTCGTTGCACCTCATTGAAACACAGTGTACAGAGTTTATTCAGAGTTACTTACCCCCCCTCCTCCTTGGTCTGGTCTCTCTGGCTCCCCCTGCAGTCCATCATGTTCTGGGTGGTCGACAGCCTGATGATGAGGAAGTACAAGACGATGAAGAGCCTGGACGACTCGTGTGACAGCTCGGTGAAGAAGGCCGACTCGCTGCCCTGGGTGAACAACGAGGAGTCGAGGGTGAGAACAAAACAAAAGAAAAGGAAAAACAGAGAGAGAGAGAACAAAGTGAAACAGCTGCTGGTTGTTTTCAGTCGACGGTGTAATTAAAGCAGCTGCTTCGTTCCACTGATGATTCCTGTTCATCAGAGCTGGAACCGGAGATTAAAACAGGACGGGTCAGGACGGGACTTTGATCCAAACTGTGAAAGTCTCACAATCAATCAATGAGAGTCAAAATAAATTTGTGTTTCCATGTTCTGACTTTTAATCCAAGTCACAGTTTAAAATCTGCAGTAAAAGTGTCTTTTTGGTCGGTGACTCTTGACGTTGGACAAAGTGTCCACAGTGAGTTAGGAACATCAACGTGACAGTTTGACGACTGTGAGAGAGGAAACACTGATGTGTGTGAAAATGGTGGCTGACGCGCGAGGCTTCCACAGAGTGACGCTGGGTGTCGACCACACCTGTTGTTTTGGGGATGAACACGGTGTAGACACACACACACACACACACACACACACAGTGTTGCTTCCCTCTTTCTTTACACTTGAACTAATGAGGGACAAACCCAGATGAGCTCAATCCAAGAAACACTGAGTCAGACTGCTCTTCCTCCTCCTCCTCTGTTACCATGGCGCTGGGAGAATCAGGTTTTCCTCAGAGGTTTAATTTCCTCTTATTGAAGTGATACACTTGTTGTTGTTATTTATATCGTAGCTTTTCTTCCAGGGTTTTTCCCAAAAGCACTGTTTAAATTACAGATAATCCAGGTCCATTACATTGGCTTCATTACACAGGGACCAATAAACAAGCTACAGCCACAATACAAACAAAAACAGTCATATTTTAGATCTATGGCTCCACATTGTTTTTACCGGAACTACTTTCCTCTGAAAAACTAGTCCCTATCTATTAACACATTAATAACAGGATCCTAATTGAAGAGCGGAGTCAGACTTTCACAAAACATGGGCAGAGAAACTCATAACTATCTGCCCTCAGTGATGTGGGTGCATGACCCTCTCCATGTCCAGTGGGATGAGAGTGTTTATCCCTCCCTCCCCCCCTGGTCGTCTGCCAGGCGGCCATAAATCAGGCCTTCATCCTGGGAATAAAAGTGACATTTAGGAGTTCGTTTCCACGCGCTGATGTTATGGAAAAGCAGAGTGGAGTGGAGGAGGAGGACGGACAGAGGAGGGCATTGACTCGGACCAAACCGCGGCCACAATGATGTCGTTGTTGCATCGAGATAATGGAGGAGATGATCTGATTGTTGCCTCCGGGGCTGCAGAGGTCTGATATTGAAGTTCCCCAAACACTGTGATGGAGATTAATGGATGGTGTCTGAATCTGTGCCAGTCTTTAAATCAGCTTTTCCCCCACATGTCGTACACGAACACAACACAACACATGGACGTTTTATGAAGCTGTAAATGTCTTGTAGCTGTGGATAAGTGCTCCTGAAGTATTTGAATCCCTGCAGCTGTGAATGTATACGAGGACATTTTCCGCTTTAGGACAAGAATGCAGAACCTCGGCTCGAAATCCAAACACAAAACAGCTGAGATCTACTCGCCTCATGGTTTGTTCTTCTCTCTCTCCCTCTCTCTCCATCAGGTCCTGCTGACAGTGGAGACCGACACCGAAGAGGCGTCCGAGGGCGAAGAGGAGCCCGACGCCGAGGAGCCTCTCCCCCATGTGCACTACTCTGGGGGCCCGCTGAGACCCAGCTGGGTGGTGGTGTGAAACCCAGGTGACAGGACGTCCTGTGACACTAAAGCACACACATACACACAAAAACTACACAAGTCTGAATATGGACAAAAAAACACACACACACACACCTCGTATCCTTATCTCCTCAGATTTTAAAGGTCTATCTATCAGCTTCTGTGCAAGCACAAGTTAAAGGTCATATAACCTGTGAATGTGAACACTACAGCCTGAGCTGCCTTCCTCTGCACTGAAGGTGTGAGTATGCATGTAAAAAACAAAACACCAAAAAAAAAACATCAAATAGCATTTTTTTAGAAGCTCTTTATCCTTGCACCTTGCTGCCTCTGACATCACAGTAACCACAGGTGGAGGTGAGATTACAGATTACAGATTACAGAGGAGCAGCAGCCGCAGGGGCCAAAAGTATGTCAAAGAAATCTGTCGTCCTCCACATCAGAGGCGATGTAGCTCTAAAGAGACTCATGTATCATATTCCAAAGATATTCTATATATATATAAAGAGAGAAAATGCTCTGATATGTAACTCTGTTAAATATAATCACCTCAAATCCACCTTTTGAATTAAGGTGTAATCATAGTCATTCCTGTGTGTTCTCCCTCTGGCTGCTCACTCTCAGTTAGACGGACCGTCAGTGGGTTTATGTTGTTGTTGTTTTGTTTTGTTTTTAAACAACTCACATGTTGATGATGTGGTTGATAAATGGAAAAGTTTTATTCCTTTGCTCCAGGCTGCTTTAAAAAAAAAAAAAAAAAAAAAAGGACCAGGTTACCCAGTGAGTTTTATATCAGGATATTAAAGCCGCTGTGAACTGACAATGAAGTTGTAATTTTATGACGAAATGTGCTGATGTTTAATATTTCAAAATTAAGGCAATAGTTTATAGGAAAAACTCAGTATATTGTAAGATTTTAGACACATATTCAAAGTTTTTAACAGCTTGATTCTCATCTTAACTTCTTTGTAGTTGAAACCAGGCAGCTAGCGTATCTTAGCATCAAGGCTCTAAAGCTATGCTAAGCTAAACTAACCGTCACCTGCCTGTAGCTTCAAAATGGACTGAACATATTTTCCAAAATTTGAAACTGTTCCTTTAAAATTATTTTTGATAAAACTTCCATTTTGGTGACAATATTTTCAAAATAAAACATCCTGTTTTTATCATCTCATTCTTCTAATAAGTTTTTTTTTTTTTTAATTAAATCTTTATTTTGTCAATATTAGAATTCAGCGTTAATTCTCATAACATTATGACTTTTTTTGTCAAAATATTACAACTCAACTCTTTTTGTATTTACGGTCCTGATACTGATTCCATGTAATTCTCTCTGTGGGACGATGCAGCAGCTGTTTGCAAGTTATGGCACATTTCTTTATTTATTCTGATTATATATTTTATATGTATTTGACTTGATATATTGTGGTCTGATCTGTGGGAACAACAACAGTATTTGAGTTTTTTCAAGTCTCTCATGTAAACGGGAGAATTTTCCAGCGCCGTCGCCAAAACTACACTTTTGAACTTTTGAACTGAGAACGAACTGAAGTAGGTGACTGATGTATGTTTCCTTTTTTTTTATATATATATATATTCAGCAATTTATCATGGGAACATTTGCATTTACTTGTTTACATTATTGGTTTGAGAGATTCCGTCTGTAAGAGTTTTTATTTTGTATTCCAGTGTAGCTCGTGTATTTTTCTTTTACAATATGAAATCGAATGACAGATGTCCATCGTGTCATCAGTGTCGTCGACGGGCTGTAAACTGCCACGGTGCTTCTTTAACCGAATGTATCTCTCTTCAATCTGTGCTACGAATAAAGGTGATTGACACATGAACCCGTTTGTTTGGCATTGAATTCCTGCGGCGAGGCAGCGCGATGACAGACGACCTGAGCGGGACCTGGACGGAGCACACCTGTGTGGGCGGGGCCAGCAGCCCTGTGACCTCCAGCTGATGACAGGGAGAGGTGGGGGTGGGGGGTGGACTGTGGAGCTGTGTGTCATGAGTGTTAGGTGCACATGTACAAGGGGTTAGTTGCTGGGGCTGGTGTCTGTGGTAACCAGGTGTGATGTTCACGTTTATGACACGTTGACACTTACATTAGACGTGTGATGAAAAACACACACATGCTCCTGAATGGATGCAAAATTCAATCATAATGTGATTTTTCAACCTCAAAATATGGGTTTAAATGTTTTATTTATTTATTTACAATTAAAAAATTATTTTAAAAAATAACACATATGCAATAAAAAACATTACATTTCTATTAGAAATAGTAAAAAAATATATTCAGGACTGTAAAGAGCTGAAATGTGACCTTTGAACCCGTTGGGATCTATTGTGATGTGATAATTGTGGATACAGGATAGAAAGTGTGTTTAGTCATAATTAAATGCAGAACGACAGTTCATGGTGTCACCTCATGCTCTGTTAGTGCCGTGTGGCCACACCCCCGTGTCGAACATGTGCGACATGAGATAGTCCTCGTACTGTCCGTCGATCAGCTTGGCGGCATTGTTCCTGGCGAACCAGCAGTCCACGCTCTGCGTCCCGCTGTAGATCCGCCGGGTCTTCTGGACCACCGGTACCGAGCGGTCCTTCACCTTCAGGACCGGAGAGGGCTTCACGCTCCCGTCCGCAGGAAGCTCTGCCAGTCCCACCTCCTCATACAGGAACTGACCTGGAAGCAGATTAGATCAAATGAGATGAGTTTCTACAGATGTCCGTTCAACCGTTGTGATCGTTTGTGCTCATGAAGATAAAAGGATTCGGTTTCAACTAAGAGAATCAAAGGGAATTTACCCTCCTGATGGTCTACTGGCTAAAATCTTGGCTTTACTGGACTGAGCACCTTCTTTTCTCCTGATTTCATTTTCTGTCTGTCTTGAAAATTGAGCAACAGGTGCAGGCGTTTGCTCAAACCTGATCTCTGACCTGTAGAAGATGCATCTGAAATACTAAAACGGACTCTTATAAACTGATGAGAAGAATCTTTCCAGTCAAAATGAAATGTCTTCTTGGCTTTTTACTCAACCACGTGAAGTAAACGCCAATGAAAACAGCCTCACAGCCGCTCTGGGCCCGGAGAGGACACCACTGCTGACCCCGCTGGTTACAGGCCTCAAGATGGTGCTTATCTGTCAATCAGGACTAAGAGCCTTTACATCTGGGTTTCTATAAAATTCCTGTGTATTTTGTCGTCGCCATGAACACTTTCAGGTTTAAGCTTCTGCTGATGAAGTGTGTTAAAACCAAACAACTGGATTCCAATGAAACTACTGTGAATATTGATCTTCACCCTTTGTGACAAGCTTCAAAACTTATATCTCATTAGAATAAGAGTTTATATTATTATAAGGTTTCTTTCCCTTCTTTTCTGGATCTACATCTGGTGTTTGGTTTCAGCTCCTCTTTTTACATTAGTACTGTGCTTTTTAAATGACAGACAATGAGGGAATTCATCTCACACCCAGTCGTCAATCAGCTCATAATTAAAGCCCAGTGCTGTGCTGGCACTCACCCAGCAGACCGTGACAGTTGTGCGACAGCCCCTTGCTGTTACCGATGTAGAAGCCCAGGTGGTCTCTCTGGTACGGAGCCGGGTTCTTGTACTGATGCAGCAGGATCACAAAGCTGATGTTACCTCCAACCGTCACCGTCACGTTTGACTTCCCAACGATCGACACCGACAGTGCGCCACTGTCCACGGAGGCGGTGGAGTGGCAGGGCAGCACGATGCGGTCCCGGCCGTCCAGGATGACCTTCTTCGGGGTCACCTCGATGTAGGAGCGCCTAGGGTGGTCCACCACGATGGTGATGGTGCTGAAGTAGGTGCGCTGCTGCTTGTGGCTGCCCGGTGGAGCCGGGGCGCCGATGAGCTTACCGTTCACGGTCACACCTGAGGAACAGCGATGGAGCATGAATGATTTAGTCATTGATAGTTGTTTATGATGTGCTCCGTGAGTCTCACCTGAGTGTTTGTGGTCAGATACCAGGCACAGGATGTGCCCGGGCTCACCGTTGATGTTAAAGCACACGGTCAGTTTACTGAGGGGGAACTCCACCACAAAGTGAGGGTCACCATCAGCTGGAGAAGAGACGGTGCATTTAGAGAGTGAAATACTCCAGTTTAGGAACAGTGGACTCCCACTGTTGTGTATGCTTGAGCTCAGTTTATATTATCTGCAGTAGTGTAGTTAACATCTTCTCAGGCCTGTGTGAACCAGCTCAGATGAACAGAGAAGAGATGAGAGGAGATGATAGAGCCACAGTAATGACAGGGTCATTAGCCCTCACTAACTGCCTCTGATGGGATCCCTCTCTTAACTGTAACACATGCACAAACATCCACTTTTGAACTCTTTACTCTGTCCCCTTCGCCCACAGTGCATGTCTGTGTTTGTGTCTGTGTGTGTGTGCTTTGTGAACACGCACTTGCATGTTGAAACTGCCACGTAGGGCCTGTGTTGGTATTTCAATTAGACCCCTGCGTGTTTTTTTCCCTCCAGAGGCGTCCCTGAACTCCTCGCTGTCTGTGTGATCGCTGCCGACCGGCTGACGAACATCTAAATTACAGGTCGCCCACACAGAAGGTGTAGAGAGAGAGTCTACTGTACATTCCCCTCTTCTCTTTTAAAGTTTTACTGTGTGTAACAAACACCAAATATATATGTGTTTATAGTATGTAGGGTTCAGAAGCAGGCAGGGAAGCATAGAGAGAGAACATGGGGTTACCTGATGTTTTGGAGATGGTGATGGATTTCTTGGCCGGTCGCCTTTCAACTTTACCTAAAAGGAAGAGAATATTTATCTTCTGCATGGAGTCAAAGGGCTGCCATTGTTTAGGGCTTCCTCTTTTAAATGTCCACATGGGAAACCAGCTTCCAAAAGAAAGAGTTTGTAGTTTGCTCCTTTGACAATAGCTGCAATCAGCTTGGAGCCACAGCTTTTACAATGTCTTCCAAAGCAGAGCCAGTCACAGTATAGATGCTAACGTCCTAACGCAAGAAGCAAACAAGTTGTAAGCTTTGTATTTAGCCAGGGTATGGCTGTACAGCGGTGTTGCTTGTTGCTGGCCATACTCTCACTGAAATGAATGACAAATCTAATTCTGCAAGCAAAAAGAGGAAGTAGTTTATAGCCAGGCTGGCATTCAAACCAGCTTTATCAACAGCTGTTTACACCTGTTTGTTGCTGTTTGAAGCGACAGAGGTGACCATGTTAGCAACAAACAGACGCCGTTTGTAAACAGCTGAGCATATTCTTCAAACTAGCTTAATGACAGTCTGTCTCTTGCTAGTGAAATGTTAGATGTTAGGTGTTAGAAATTAGATGACTCAGTGTTTGCAAGTTTTGTCCTTAACGACTAAGCTATCGTCTCCAGCTTCAGGCCAGTGACAGAAAAGGACCAACTTGTCAGAACCACATAATCCATTCTGGTGGAGTACATTTTTTATCTTTGCTTTACCTTTGGGACTTCAGACTTTTCAGACACCTTCTACAACCACATTGAGGAGACACATCCTCACCTATTGTGTTGCTTGGAGGTGAAGTCTGTCGTCCTGGCTGTCTGTTGGATTTCTCTGGTTTTCTGTCCTCTGTGTTGTCCGGCAGCTCATTGGCTGCAGAGACAGCTTCACCAGCCGCTGGGGCAATGGTGGGCACTGGCGCCATGGTGCCATCAGCCAGGACCTCAGGCTTCTCCACCACCAGGTTGGTGAGGGGGGTGAGAAAATGGTAGGTCATTGAGAGGTTAGTGGCCTTGTCAGTGTGGCCTTCCCTCTCCTTGCTGGTTTGGCTACGTAGCCTTGACCGCAGCCCTTCCTTGACACTCAGGAAACCCCACACGCGTTCCACAAAGTCTTCTGCTACTGCTCCCAGAGCAACCCCAAGTCCATGAGCACCCATAGATGCTGGAGGCTTTGGCCCGGCTGCCATCGCTGCCGTAGCTGCCTTCACATGCTTCTCAGTCTCGATCTGTCGGTGCCGCAGGGGGACGTCTGTCTCCAGAATGATGCTCTTGTCGTTGTTGCTGGCTGTCACCTGGACGTGGAGGGACTCTGCACTTCGGTTGGTGAGCTTTCCGGCAATTACAATCTCAGAGCCGTTGAAGTAGTTGGTGAACATGTGCTGCGTGACGTACTGGACGGAGTCCTCGGTGTAGTTGATCCTTATGTCGGAGAGCAGAGGAGTTCCTATCTCGTCATAGAACCTGAAAAGAGGCAGAAAGGTAAAGTATCTGATCCTGGTGGTTCCTTCAGCAGCTTAAGTTGTGTTCATGAGTTAAAAAAACACAATTTGGAGGCTCAAAGTCCGACAGACTTTGTGTTTAGTGTCAATAACGTCTGAGGCCTTCAAGCCAACCTGCAGAGAACCTCTTGGCTTGGTACCTTTGCTCAAGGGCATATAGGGCAGTTCTTGAGGGAAGGGACAAGGTTGTTATTCCAGATTTCATCAGATGTCTTGTTTATCCAAACATGGCACCTTCCGGGGCATTAAACCTGCTTGTCTAACCCCCTTTCAGCCACTGCAACCCCACTTCAGGGTGTGTGCACACATCCATAAAGGAGTGTGTATAAAGCAGAAACTGTGCATATGTGCATGTGTGTGTGTGTGTGTGTGCAGCCCATCCTCGTTGTCACGCTGCAGTAAACTTCCTCACCTCTTAACCAGCGTGTTTGTTCAAGCAGGACCAGGGCTATTATCTGCAGAGTCTATCTGTTAAGCCTACGTACATACTCAGATGCAGGTTTCACAACACACACGCATTCCTCCTCCACTGAACAAACACAGAGTGTGTCCGAGTGCGGAAGAGAGAGAGAGAGAGAGAGAGAGAGAGAGAGGGAAGAGGGTGGTGTGTAAAAGACGGAGGGGGGTCCAGGAGAGAAAGAGGGTGGCTGTTGTGGTCTGTGTCTGTCACATGGTGAAGTTGATTAAAGAGGTCTGTTGTCAGCACCGTCACATTTGCCGTCTTCGTTCCTTCGTAGCCTGATGAGAGATGGAGGTGCGTGTCGGACGTGGGAGAGGGGAGGGATTAGGAGAGCTAATTGCTTAATAAGAGTCGGATTAGACTTTATGAGAGGCAATTAATTGCTTCTTTTAAGTAATATTCACTTACATTATTGTAAAAAAAAACAGACTGTATTGACATTTTCATTTTTAATTTCCATCTCTAAATGCCTTGTGGGTAACGCGTGCTTTGAGAGATAATCCTGTTTGATTAACGAGCGATTTCTGGGAAATGCAATGCAGGAATAGAACAGAGTGAACCAAAGATGGAGACAAACAAGAAAATGAGGACCATGCATGAAATTTTTTGGAAACTTCATAAAATCAGAGAGCAGATGCAACAATCTCTTATTACAGAACCGTGGGCAGACCTTGTATTTCTAAAGAAACCGCTACTTCAAAATAAGGGTTTTTAGATGGTTCACATTCAGGTGAGGTTCTTTATGACAACAACTCCAGACCAAGTGAAGGACCATTTCAGATCAGGGTCAAGGCAACTTTTCACATCCACACATTGTTAAGACCATTAGCAAAGAGTAAACTAGACTTAAACCAGTTTTTAATAATGTTTGTTTCTCATTATCCTTCCTGACCATGTTGTAGAGCCAATCTTGGACCAGCCTCAGGCCAAAGAAATGAAGTCATGTTCATTGTTTTCTTGTCTTAATTAGTTCTGTGGAATCGATTGGACCTTTACTAGCAGGAGTAGCCAGCAAGATTTTCAAGTGTAGGTCATTTGGAGTTCGAGATAATGAACAATCCCCCCAAAAATCCAAGATGGCCATGTTGACATCTGGAAAATTTTGATTTGGACACTGGTGATTCCTCGCAGGGCTGAGTCAGTCCACCAGGTAAAGTCTGGATTCACAGAGACCCAAGTAAACACACTCTCTTACCCTTTGAGCATGGCGCTGGCGTCGGCCTCCTCGTGGATCCGTCTCATCATCCCACAGTTCTCCAGGGCCATGCGCTCCAGCAGCCGATAATCCACATCGTTTCCAATGCCTATGGTGAAGATGCAGAACTTCTCCTCCACGGCAGAGCGAGTGTTCCCCAGGATCGCCGTGGACTGGATCTCCCCGACAGTTGGCCGCCCGTCGGTCAGGAAAATAATGAGGGACACACTGTTGGGGCTGGCGTCGGGGCCCGAGAGGTAACGTCGGAGCAGAGAGGAGCCGGTCTGGATGGCGTCGTCGATGTTCGTGCCTGGAGTGGAGGGATGCCATCGGAGATTAGTACTTGTTAAAATGTCAAGGAGATGGAAATACGTTTTATTACCCTGAGGCAAAATAAAAACCAAAGCTTGTTAAACTAGATGTTTTTCCACTTTCAGCCCATAATGAACAGAGAGAGTGTTAATGGTTATACAGAGGAGATCTTCACACTCAAATATATCAACACCAGAAAATCTTCAGTGAACCATAAGTAACACATTTGATCATTAATGAAAATAAGGAGTCATGTGACATATTGGCTGATGAAGCTTCACCTCCTGTGGGCATCAGCGTGAAGATGAACTTCTTGGCGTCTCTGATGGAGAGAGGCGTGACAGGAACGAGGCGGTCGGGCTGCCAGACCCTGATCTTGCTGGAGAAGCTGATGAAGTTGAAGCGATCGTCAGGACGGAGATCTCTCAGGATGGTGAACAGAGCGTCTTTAGTCTGAGGGAGGACGACAAATAATCAAAAACATCATGAAACCTGTCTAAATATGAGAACGAGGCTCAGTCAAAGCTCTTTAGATGATGAAACTTTCATCATATTGATGACGAGACAGACTGGACACTACACTGACTCTGTATCAGAAAAGTGACCAGACATTTTGAGGATAGTTGGTTAGCATGCTAACTTAAGTGACAGAATCAAAACAGTGAAGTTTGATATTAAACTTGTAATGTGAACAGCTGCTAATGCTAACGAGGTTTGAGTAAAGTCAACTGTATGAAATCCAACAGACTCTTTCCTGGATACTTTTATCCATATTCCTCCATCTACATCATCATAAACTGGGATACAAACTGCATTTAAGCTCTGTGGGTCCATGAGCATTGACAGGAGTGTGTAACATATACAGTTTACATCTGTTTCATATCATGTATGTTGTATATATGTTCTGTTCTGACTATAGAAAAGCTGCAGTGCTTGGAAACAAACCATCAGTCAAACTCGCAGCCTTCTGATGAGCTGTGGTGTTTTTCCTCACACATGTTAACAACGTTGAAAACCACTGTCAAGAATAATTATAAAGTGAGTTTTGTGTATGTTTTACCTGTCATGCAAAAAGATAAACCTCTGTTCAATGGGCTTTGAATGGCTTCCATATGTCACACAGTGATAGAGTGTGTGACTGTGCATTGATGCTGACGCTAGTATCCATCCACAAGTGAAGTGTTTTCAGGATGAAACTTGATGCCAGATCTTAAAATTCAAGTTTTCAGGTTTTGGAAAATAAGCCAGTTGTTCATAGACTCAGAGTTTTTTCTTCTTGGCTTTATGTCATTGGAGATTCACAGCTCTGCAGCTCTGCAGCCCAGAGTGTGGGTGTGATATATAATTTGGTGTATGGGCTGTATACAGCAGGGGTCAGAGCCTCAGACTGACCTACTCTGAAGCCCTCCATTGTGAAGCCACATCAAAACGCACTTGTTCTGGTCTTGTGGTCCATTGGGGGCTGGTGATGGGCAGAAGGGGGGGGGGGGGGGGGGGATCAAGGAGGTCGAGGGATCTGTTGTCTAGAAAGTTCCATTACCCCATAGGCACTGACCTTCCTCCCTCACAGCTTGGCCTTGTGCTGCCTGTGTTTCCACTTTTCTTTCTACACTGACAATCTGTTTTTCACTTCTCCTCCACTCTACTCTCTTCTGCGCTCATGGCAGCTGCGGGGATCAGCTACGATCTGGCTAACGAGGGGGTTGGAGGGATTATGGCGCATTTACAGATGGAGGAAAAAAGGTTTGATATTGATATTCCAGTGTGGGAGTGAGTGAGTGAGGAGGAGGAGGAGGAGGAGGAGGAGGAGGGGATTCAGGTTTCACATCCAATACAAGCACTGTAAACAGCTAAGTATGGGAAGCGAGGACTGTCTGAAAACTCATCAGATTTCCAGCGACACACTCCAGGAAAGTAAAAATGATGTCACATGCAGTGCTTCAGCTCCAAGGTGTAACTGTGACTTTAATGTAAAAAAATACACCCAACGAATCAGCGTTAAATCCAATTCATCCCTGCACGGTGTGAGTGTGTGTGTGTGTGTGTGTGTGTGTGTCCACACTCAGTTTTACCTCTGGAGTCAAAAAGAAAAGTCAAATTCATCCAATCCAAATTTTACGAACAAAGACAATATTTTTCCACATCCAGAATCCAAACATATTCACTTTTTCCAGAACGTTTGACCACATCTTCATCAACAGGTGGAGAATTCCTCATAAGCCCATCTGATGACGAAGTGATGAAGACCATGGTGTGACAGGTAAAAGGTCCTGGAAAACCTTGACCTTGGTCAAGAATGAACTTGGCTCAGAAACACGTGGCTTCACAGTTGTTAACACTGTATATTAATGTGGTGAAAAGCACATTTTATTTTGAAATTCAAGATGCCAAATGAGAGGACTTTGCTCATTTGTCTCCAGTGACTGTGTCTGTCTCGGCCTTAAACCTCGGATGTCAGAGCTTCCCATAACCAAGTGAATGCACCATCATCTTCAAATCAGGTTCAGCTGTATTGTGACGCAGTGGTAATAAATTCATCAATGAAATTAAAGCCTGTAGGATCTTAACTGTGATGAAAGAGCAGAAACGAGTTTCAGACGTGGGTTAATTAAAGAGTTGGTGGCACATTTGTTGCAGCTGTTAATTTAGCAGCAGTTTTAGCGAATGCGCTGCTTTACCTGTTTGATCTTGGTGCCCAACATGGAGGCGCTGGTGTCGATCACAAACACCACGTTCTTGGGCACAACGGGCAGATCTTTGGGAGCAAAGTAGTGGACGAAATGTCCGTTTAAAACCTGGGAAGAGACAGAGAGAGAGAGAGAGAGAGAGAGAGAGAGAGGAGACTGAGGACAGGCAGCAGCAGGAGAGGTCGACTTCAGTAGTTCATGTGAAGACGAAGCTCTGCTCTGAAGACAGACAGAAGAGTTTGGCAGCTGACTGAGGCCGGTGGCAGGAAGCCAGAGAGATGAATGAGTAACAGGTGGGTGGACGAGTGTGTGTGTGTGTGTGTGTGTGTGTAACTGGATGGGAATCTGTGTGAATGCATGCAAAATATGGGAACTATTTTTTATACTTTTTTTCACAGCCTGGTTTTTCTTTATGAAAACCTTCTATCACAGTTTATAACGACATGTGACACCAGCTCACCTGAATGTCTCCGATCCCCATGTCTCTCTGGACGTCATAGCGGACCACAAAATCTCCCAGAATGCCATTGGTGGTGATCTTGGCCTGCTGGACGATGTTGGGGCTGAAGGTGATCTTGCAGACGTTCTTCTCGTTCTTGATCACCGTGGTAACGGGAGGCTCGGGCTTCGCTGGAAGCACAAAGACAGGAAGTGTGTTGGTGTTGTAACTGGATCTAGAACAAAACGCTGAGACGTGAGGAAAGTGGTGGTGACCTGGGGGGAGCGGATATAAACTGGTGCCAGGCTGGAAATAAGATACATATAGCCTGTATTTATGAATTATAGTTCAGGATATTTAGCATTATTGAGACCCTGTAATCTCAGTTTTGAAATATTTGATTGCATTTGGTCATTACAATCAGCAAAAGGATGAAACATAGAGCAAAATAAGAGGCTTGTGCAAGAATATTAAAAAACCTGGTGTCCTTTGTGCATTAGGTGCATTTGCAGCTCCTGTGCTCCTGCCGTTGCGGAGCGGCAGCACTTCCAGGTCTGTGATCAGAGAGTGGTCAACAATGGTGACGTCCAGACTGAGGCGGCTGACCAGCTGCAGCGGCCGAAGGCTGGTGACGTGTTCGTAACGTCCCAGGCGGCGCTGCAGGAGCTCCTCGTAGGTCAACAGGAAGACGGCCCGGTTCCTACCCGGTATTTTAGCCGCCATCCTGAAGACCTCGACCTCCGGCTCAGGGCTGGAGCACAAAGAGGGAAACAGTGACGGAAGTTAGTCAAATGAAAGTTTATTTCCTTTGTCTGAGTTTTGGATGAGGACACTGACACCAGAACCAGCTGAGGGTGGAGTGAATAAGGAAGAAGAGACGGACTCAGAGAAGGTGGAGATGTGTAGAAGAGGTGGAGCAGTGAAGTGACGAGTCCAAGTGATGACATCATGAAAACAGAAGAAGTGTTTGTGTCTAATCTCACATCTTCCACTCCGTCCTCTGCTCGACCCTTCACACAAAATCTCATTTAATCAAATGTCACTTTTCACATGACAGCTGGAAACGTGATGTCACTCTTTCCATAGATCGACTCTGAGCTCACACATTTATATGAGTCTTTCTACAGAGGACACACACACACACACACACACACACACACACACACACACACTCTGTGGCCGGCTGGTTGTGGTAAAAGAGGTTTTTATCAATGTGTGTTTACAAAATGGGAACATTAGAGGGAGTGAGTGCTGCTGTGTAATTAAGAGGAGACACCAGACTATAGGTGTGTCCACACACACACACACACACACACACACACACAGAAACACACACTCTCAGGTTACTCTTACCTGGCGTCACCTGACTCTTTGTTCCTGGCTTTGCCCTTCTCCTGTTTGACCCTCTTTTCCTTCGGCGTGACCTCGCTCTGGTAGACACGCCCTCCGATGATCCTGGTTCACGGGGTCAAAGGTCGAGGATTAGTGCGGCGGCGCTCATATTCAGGACCACCTACTGTCACAGTTCAGCTGGGCTCCTTCTTTACAAAGCACTGAATTTGTTGGTAAAATCCTGTTGCTTCTCATTTTTACAGGCACTGGTCCTGCCCCTGAATGTGTGTGTGTGTTAACAGCTGAATAAAAGTTGTCACCCTCTCTTGTCTCCTTGCTAACATCTCCATAGCAACGGACACATCATAAATCCTCCCGGCCACTAAATCCTGTTGTGAGGTTGTTTCATAAAACACCTTCTTTCCAACGCGTCTAAATCTGCTTAGTTTGGCAGAGAGAAAGTTATTGTTTGTTCGGTGTTTTACTTCTAAAAGGTGCAAATTCCTCCTGACATTCATCCCTTCATCTCCGCTTTCAGACTTAATGATAAGCTTCAAAACAAGTGGCTGAGAACAGTGTAACATCCACATGAACGGGACCGGGAGGAGCTCATTTAAAGGAGCTTTAACATGAATCTGAGGAGGCACGTGATAATTAAAGTGACGAGAAATAAACATAAATGTTCAGACTTTTCACTGAGTTATGATGTTTTCCGCTGAAATACTCTTTGTTTTCACCTCCTCAGGCTTCATGTGTGTGTGTGTGTGTGTGTGTGTGTGTGTGTGAGAGAGAACCTGCTCACAGTTGATGTCTGCACCAGTTATGTTTTCTATGAGATGTAAATCCTATAGATACAAGGTTACCAGGTGACACTGATAATATAAACATATGCCATACGGTGATTTTAGCTGCAGGCCCTTTGCACGTGACCTGTGCGGCTCTTACATGGTGAAGTTGGAGACGTAAGCGTCCGCCGGGATCTGGAACTGGAAGACGCCCTCGGCGGCGGCGGAGTGTCGGTTGAGCATGGCGCAGTACACGGCGGTGAAGGCATAGCGGGAGATGATGGTGGTCTTGATGGAGAGTTCCTGGATGTGCGGTTTAGTTTCCTGCAGAGGAAACGTGAACACTTAAATACTAAAAAAAAAAAAAAAAAAAAAAAAAATTAAACACAGACCCTGCGCTGGATCCGCGCCACTGCTGCTGGATCAATCTGGCGCACGCACGGGACTTTAACGCATCACTGCTGAGCTGCACCGTATAGATAACTGATCCCAGGGAAGCTGGACTTCTCATATAGCTGTAATTACCGAACAGTCCGAGGAGGAATTTGGTTCCCATGAGCCGTGACCCGGCGCATTACGGCTCCTCTGGCACATCTGCGCGCTTGGCTCATCTGTGCGCGTCACGCCCAAAGCGCGCACAAGCAGCTTAGGATGACAAAACTCACTTCTGCATAATTCAAACTAGGTCATGCATTCTGGGCCTCTATTCGCAATATCAATATCTGTTTAATCAAATGTTTTCCTGTTGCAAGGAAGTTTTTCTCACAACCTGCAAACTCATGCTCTTAACAGGATCCATCCAACAACAGACAGGACTCATCTTTGTTTTCCATTGAAATTATGTTCAAAAAGCAGAAGAAAACCTCTGAGTTCAAACCTTTTATCTCCACATCAAAGGAATAAAAACAGATTAAAGTCACATCTGTGCAGAGGATCTGACTTTACCTTAGTTAGTACAGCTTTCACCTGTCTGGGGACTCTTCTTGGTGCCTGTGGGTACAAAAGAAAAACCGATCAGATGTAGAAATCCAAACACCAGAACGAGCCACACCTTCCGCTTTTAAAGCTCTTACAATGTCTAAATCAAAGTCCGTCAAGTCCAGATCGATATCATCCTCAAACTGGGAGTCCTCCAGTTCTCCCAGTGCCCTCCTCGGGCAGCCACATATCAGCAGAGTGAGGAACAGCAGCAGCATCTCCATCGGTCCTGCTCGGCGAGAAGACACAAACATCAGTGGGACATTTGTCTCCGGCGTCGGTCCGGAGTGACCGGACGGAGGAGTGTCACGGTGAGTGGGGGAGGAAAACACGCCCACCCACCGGAGGAGAGAGATGCGGTGTGTTCAAGTCCCCCGCCCCCGCCCCCCCAGAACTTGGATAAGTGGCAATTTGTGCTGCTGCCTTTACGGAGCGTCGGAATTTTTGGAATTAGGAAGGAAAAGGAGGGGGTCCAAACATTAGGAGCAAATAGAGGAAAGTAATATGACTTCACTTTGTAGCATCCAATCCTCAAATCCTCCTCCTACGTCACCACTAGGGGGCAGAAGAAGATGTTGTAGATTTTTGATGGATGAGACTTGTGCAGTGATTGGAGAAACCTGAAGAACACACTGGATGAGTTTTGCTTGTTTTTACAGCAGCAGAGGTACAATACACAATCCATGAGCTTCTATTTAGTCACTGTCAGGACTTTATATGTAGATTTATATGGTTTTCCTTGTTTTACACTTCAGCATTTTTCAGTTATGATGCAAAAATTCATAGTTTCAACCATATTAATGTAGAAAAGTCAAATATTTAACCTTTGACCGTCATCCTGTGTTGAGCAAGAACAGAGCTATAAACTCCAGCAATCACGTTTTACTTTGGCGCCATCTAGTGGCCAAGCTGCAGAATTACACGTTTCTTTTAAGAATGAAAAAGTTCATTTTGTGTCTTTATATTCTACACAAACAGATAATGTGACGTCTGGCTGAGTTTGCACGGTGATAAATCGAGTGTGACGAAGCCTTTCAGTATCAGAGCAGCAGATCTTCAGTCAATCTGAGTGATGTGAAACCTCTGTTTAATCTCTGAATGGGCCAGATGTGTCCTATTTACCCTGCCCACACTGCAGGTCAAGTTTCAAAGTTTCCTTCTCCTTTCTGGGTTACATGAAACACAACAAATATTGACTGGGGCCTGGGGTGGGGGGGGTGGGGGGGGGGGGGTGTCGATCAGTTCAGTGGATTTTAACCTTCAGGTTTGAGCTGGGCTGTGTTGCCACAAGGCTCTCTGCAGAAGGAGCGACCGTCCCGTCTCCACGAGCTCGCTTTTTGTTTTCTTATGTGTATGTGTGTGTGTGAGGACATGTGTGTTTGAGACCACAGGCCTGGAAAAATGAGGCGTCTGCTGCTGCTGCTGCTCGGGCTCCTGCTCCTCCACCAGGGCCGCTGCTTTGAGTTTGTGATAGATGGAGAATGGGAGGACGAGATGGTGAGTTGAAGGGTGTTCACAGGCACTGGGGTGGGGGTGGGGGGGTCATCTATATTCTGGTGAATATGGTTGTTTGGCTTCTGTTTTTTATCACTGACTCAAGAAGTTTTAACTTTATTTTGTTTTTGTTGGTGTTAATAACTTTCATAAAACAAATATGGAGGTTAAATTCAGACCAAGTGAAGTGAAAGAATTTCATCATAATGGCAAGAACATTAGTATTTAAATATTTGTTTCCATATAAAGAGCATTTTTACCATTTTAATGTGTTTGATTTTCATCGTTAGCACAGTCTTCTGGTTTTTCTCTCGTTTACACTCACTTAGAAATTCTCCTTTGTTTGTCTGATGCCTCATGTTTCACCATTTTGATCTATGAAGTTTGTGCAGTGTCTTCACACGGTGTTCTCAGTCTTATTTACTTCATTTTTTCAGGGGAGTTTGATTGTTAAATGTGTTTAAAATTGGACGTGTTGTTTCTATATTACATCTGAGTGACATCAATAGATCTTTGTTCAGTGTCTCACCTTTAAACTGAACCTAATCACTTGATTTTGTAAGGTGAAGACGTGTTGTTAAATCCTTAAAGCCTGTGATGTTCAAGAAACACAACAGCAACTTGCACAACAATACAAAAGTCTTATTTGTCTATGGAGGTTAAATCAGTTCAACAGATCACTCTCTGCTTTCTTTTTTTTCCCCTCCAGTCAGATCTACGGGATCATCGCGAGAGACACAAGGTGAGGTCTTCTTCCAAACAACCTCAATTCACTTTGACTTTACACTTTTATACATGAACAAGAGCACACACCGTCTGTTTGCTTTTCTCACTCATGTTGCAATAGCTGCAGCACACATCCAGGGAATGCATCTTACCGATTGCACAAAAAATAAACAAGACACCCCCACACAAGCTGCCTGTGATCCTGCACCATCTCCAGAAATGATAATTAATAGCAACAGTTTGTGATTTCTAATCAGAAGAACACAGTGTGAAGCTGACGACCTCTGTGTGTCTGTGTGTGTTTCAGAGAGCGATATTGACCAGCGAGGAGCAGGAAGACTTTGAAGTACGACTCTGGGCTTGTTGTTGGAGCCCTCTCCACTGTGACAGAGTTTAACTTTATCTCGCAATCAATATGCTGCTGTTTGAAGAGATTCCCCTGACTGACGGGTTATTGACTTTGGTCACAGCTAATCCTTGCTCTGCTTCCCTTTTCTGTCTTTTTCTCTACCCAACGAGTCAAATGAGTAGGACAGCAACGCAGGGTCGACTGCATTATTTTCTGTTTTTTTTTTTAATCAAGTTTATAGTTGTTTTTTTTTTTCTTTAAATTCAACTCTTGCAAACTTTCTATGGAGCTCTTCTAAACAAAGCAACCATACTTGATCCATGTTTAAAATCTTGGTTCTGAGTCACAAGACCAGGTCCAAGAGGAGAAAGATCGACTCAAGACTTTGATTATAACCTGAGATGCTACAAACTAGATTAAAAACCAAACAAAACAAAACCTAGTTGCACAATAATGAATGACCCCTCCACTGGATGACATGTTATGTACAGTGGTACTAAAACTGAAATGATAAGTTCAAATTGAAGCCCATGTATGATGCTGAGAAAAATGTTGATGCTTAATATACCCTTGCTTCAATCAAGACCACCGTGCTCAGAATTGAGTCAAGGTCAGGTCCAAATAGGGTCAAGGTCCCAGGTCATAAAAATAAACTAGTCCCAAAATGTACAACTACCTGGATCGTCACTGTACCTGTTTACCACCTGCACAGGCCATCCGTGGAGATGACATCACCGTCAGAAGCTACAAGGTCGAGAGTCGCATCACTTCCCGCTTCGCCCACACCACCGTCAGGAGCTCGGTGGTCAACTCGGGCTCTAAAGCTCAGAGCATCGGCTTCAACGTCCAGATCCCCAAACGAGCTTTCATCACCAACTTCACCATGTGAGCCCAGGTCCTCCCCAGCCTACGTACTTAACAGAATGAGCACAGTTCTCACTATTCACTCTTTCTTGTTGCAGGAATGTGAATGGGATTGTATTCATGGGCTCAGTGAAGGAGAAGACAGTAGCCAGAAACCTGTACGCTCAGGCTAGAGCCAGAGGCAAAGCAGCAGGCATCGTCAGGTACTGAACCAGGTTCCTGGGTTTAAAGCCTCTAAAGTTCTCAACAGCCTGATAAAGACTGAGCTATGTCTTCTTTGCAGGGCTAACTCCCAGGACATGGAGACCTTCAAGACAGAGGTCCATGTTCCTGCTGGCAGTAACATTGAGTTTGAGCTCCACTACCAGGAGATGATGAACAGGAAGCTGGGTTTCTATGAGCACATGCTGTACCTGCAGCCTGGGAGGCTGGTTCCACAGTTCCAGGTAAAGTCTACAACAACATAGGTGAGCGTCTGTTTGCCTGTGTGTGTGATCTGGCAATCGTCCCTCAACCAATCTCTCTTTAGGTGGACGTGTACATCTTTGAGCCAAAGGGAATTGCCTCGGTACAAACACTGAACACCCTCGGGGAGCAATTTTCAGATCTCATCAAAACTACAACAACCAAAGATAAGGTAATACCAGAGAACACACCAAGCATCGCAGCCTACAATCACTTCAACCTTCTGGCTACCCATAGGTGAAATACAGTGGCGCAAGACCACTTGACATTGTCCTTATCTGTTGGTGGGGATCTAAACAATCTGCCCACACAGGCCCAGATACAGTGGCTGAAAACATCTGGTGGATAAATCGTGGTACATTGCATCTATACAATGTTGAACAACTTTGTAAAATAGGAGTAACTTCACCACATAAAAACCCATCTCATCTTTCTTGATTCAAGGCCCACTAAAAATATCACTAAAATCTGTCCCATCTACCGTTCATGTGTTCCCCAGGCTCATATCGTCTTCAAGCCCAACCTACAGCAGCAGAGGAAGTGTGAGAACTGCACCACCAGTGCCATCGATGGCGTCTTTACTGTCAAATATGATGTGAACAGGGACAGCAACTCCGGCGAACTGCAGGTATCAGATGTTTAAACATCCAAGTCTGAGTGTTTCGCCTCATTTTTTTATCTGTGATACAGTGTGGAGAGGGTTTGGAGATGACTCATTCAGCCCCCCACTGTTGTTTCCAGGTTTCAGATGGCCACTTTGTCCACTTCTTCGCTCCGTCCAACCTCTCCCCTCTTCCCAAAACATTGTATTCGTCATAGACGTCAGTGGGTCGATGTGGGGGGTGAAGATGAAGCAAGTAAGAGATTTGTTGTTTACACTCAGAGCTTTGTGCACTTTGACCCTTCCAGCTGTTCCAACTCCTTCTCCCTGCTCAATCTCTCTTCTTTGTAAAACACTGCCACCCTGTGGTCACTCTGCAGAATAGACTCTAACTCCAGACTTTTCTACAGACAGTGGAGGCCATGCAGGCTATTTTGGATGACTTGACTATTGACGATCAGTTCAGCATCATTGACTTCAACCACAATGTGCGCTGCTGGAGTGAGGAGCTGGTCCCCGGTTCGTCCATTCAGATTGCAGACGCCAAGAGATACATCCAGAGCATCAAACCCAACGGAGGTGAGACGTCACGAGGAAAACATTAATGCAAATATGTTCGGAAAAAGTTAACACTAATGTTTTACTGACCTTTGACCTCAGGCACGAACATCAATGAGGCACTGATGAGAGCAGTTCAGATGCTGGTGAAGGCGTCAAATCAGGGGTTGACTGATCCTCGCTCCGTCTCCATGATCATTCTGGTGTCGGATGGAGATCC
This sequence comes from Caranx ignobilis, assembly GCA_021432705.1. Taxonomy (NCBI): domain Eukaryota; kingdom Metazoa; phylum Chordata; class Actinopteri; order Carangiformes; family Carangidae; genus Caranx; species Caranx ignobilis. The sequence goes on along the minus strand of JAFHLA010000064.1, from coordinate 75,445 downwards.
CACTGTGGGTAAGACAAACCCATAGAAATAGGAGATTTGGAAAAAGCAAGAATGGTTTGGTTCGGTTTGGTTGGTCTCATTTTCAAACAACTCATATTTTTGTCAAATAAGATAGTCTTTAAGATGCTGTTTTAGAAGTTTAATCCAACATGGTTTCCTCGCTGCAGGAGAGATCAAGCTCAGCACCATCCAGAAGAACGTGAAGCGAGTGATGAGAGAAGAGTTCTCTCTCTTCTCACTGGGCATCGGTTTTGATGTGGACTACGACTTCCTGGAACGTATTGCCATGGAGAACAGAGGAATAGCTCAGAGGATCTACGCTAACCACGACGCCGCAGAGCAGCTACGGGTACGATGACATCAAAGGACTTAACATCACTTCCTGTCAAACAAAGTTTTGAGGCATCACCTCAGTTGTGCTCCTCTTCCTCTGCAGACGTTCTACAGCCAAGTCTCTTCTCCGCTGCTGAGAAGAATCTCCATTCAGTTCCCGGAGGAAACTGTGTCGGACGTCACCCAGAACCGCTTCGATAAATACTTCAGTGGCTCAGAGCTGGTGGTGGCGGGGAAGGTGCTGCCATCTGAGGGCAACACACTGACCGGCTTCACCACCGCATCTGCTGTGAGTGCAACAACACCAGCACACACTTAAAGCCATGTTGGCACCAGTTGCTTCAGAGATTCCAAGAGCTACGAGTTGGGGGGTTAAAGGTCACAGGTCCCATCTTGCCCTGCAGGCCCGAATGGACATCACCCTGGAGACAGAGGCTGACACCACAGAGCTGGACGCAGAACTGGCCAAGCAGCAGCATGCGTTCACGGGCTTCGCCAGACAGATGTGGGCTTACATCACCGTCAAACAGCTGATAGCTGAAAGGTGAGAGCAGGGTGATACAAGAGAAGCGTGGATGTCAAGTCCTAAGTTTTCAATCTTCAACAGTTGCAGTGTGGTTCTCCTGCAGGTCTCTGGCGCCAACGGCTGCCAAGAAGAGGAAGATCACCCAGCGGATCATGGCGCTGGCTGTGGAGCATCAGTTCGTCACTCCACTCACTGCTCTGCTGGTGGAGAGCGAGGATGCCACGGAGAGGCTGCTGGCTGACTCCCCGAAAGACCCCAAGCACGGCTGCTGCTCAGGTGTGTGACAAAATGTTTTCAAAACAGACACTCTATGGTAAAAGAAGAAGAGTAAGAGAGGATAAAAAAGCATGATCTCCTGTGTGTGTAGGAATAGGATTAGGAGGCAGCGCTGTCGCTCCAGTACCAGTTGTTTACCAGCCTCCACCCTGGGTCCAGATGACCACCACAGCGCCCCCGAGTCAGGCTGCGAAGGGTCCAGAGGAGTGGGTTTTGAATCCGAGGGTCAACTTAGGTAACACCACACAGATATACACAAACACACACTCACTTCTGGAGTTAATCAGTGTGAACAAGTGTGTATAATGAGCTCAGTGTTTCTCATCCAGTGGACAACGACCCCCACTTCATCGTCCACCTACCCAGAAGTAACATGGACATCTGCTTCAACATCGACTCCAAACCTGGCCACATTCTCAACCTGGTGTCCGACAATGGAACAGGTGCTAAATATTATTTTCATAAGTCAAAGCTGCACTTTGTGTTTTTACAGGTGCGACATGTAGTATTTTGACACCACATTGGTCATTCATTGGTTCATTGTGCCATTACTGCACCAAATGGACACTACATGGATGCTGCAGGCCTCGGTGCAGGAAACCACATGGTGACAGCGTTATAAAAAACTAACACCATTAACATACTCTTTTTGTACCTGTACCTTGCACTTCCTGTCCTGAAGGCGTGGTGGTGAACGGTCAGCTGATCAGCTCGAAGCAGATACAGAAAGGCAGCTTCAAAACCTACTTTGGCATCATCTCAGTCTACTACCAGCCCGATGGAGTCAGCGTGACCATCGGCACCGACAGCATCTCCATGACTGACGGCAGGAACAACCACTCCTTCACCTGGGCGGCCACAGCTGAAATCACACAGGATGGGTAACGATCACACCTTTTAATTACAGATTGGTTACTTACCTCCACATCTGGGCTCACCTCCATGTGTCTGTGCTCCAGGGTGAGGATTTCCATCGTGAAGGACTCTCATGTTACCATCACAGTAAACAATAACATCCGGGTGATGGTGCTGCTTCACCGTGTGTGGAAGAAAAACCCGGTCAATGTGGACTTCCTTGGTATCTACATCCCCAATAACAACCAGTACTCCCCTCTGGTGCACGGGCTCATAGGTGAGAAATACTCTGCCAACACCACCCACAGGCTTTAGTCAATCAAACTGTACAGTGTCCAGATGTTGATCAGATGTTGATCATGTTGATCTCACAGGGCAGTTTTCTCGGGAGCCTGAGGTGAGTGTGTACGACATCCACCAAGGACCGGACCCCCTGAAGAACGAGGCAACGATGGAGGTGAAGGGCAACAAGCTGCTTGTCACCAGGTTTGTCTCACATCAAAATGACTCCCGAACAAAACACTTTGTATTACGTCTATAAATACAATGTCTGTGTGTGTGTGTGTGTGTGTGTTCAGGGGCTGGCAGAAGGACTACAGGCGTGACAAGAAGCGAGGCTCTAACGTCTACTGCTGGTTCATTCACAACAGCGGGAAGGGCTTCATCGACGGCCACTACACCGACTACGTCGTCCCCGATCGCAACAGCTTCCTCCAGACGCTCTGAACACACACAGACACGTTGATAATAAATAGATAAATAAATATATTGATCCACATACTGAGGTCGTAGGTTCCAGAGATCACCTGAGGTCACTTTTGTTGAATTTATTTGGACAAAATTTACATCTGCAATGTTTAAGATCAACTTGAATATTAATACAAAATAAAAAAAATGACAAAAACAGGTCAGACTATTGATCTATGTCTTTTTTTTTTCCTGTAACGCTTCACTGGAGATGCATTGTGGGATATGTGTATGTACAAGGGAAGTAACTCTGACACAGTAGAGTCCCTCTGAGGTTAAAGCTTGGACTTGAGGGGCTGCTGGTTCAGGCCAGTTTAGAGAAATCCTCATAAGCCACGTCCACCCTCTTCCCTCTCTGTTGACCCTGAGGACGAGAGGATGTGACACTTTAATATGGCTGCAGCTGCAGTGTAGAAACTAGATGCAATTTATGAAAAATGTAAGATGATTTGTATATTTTCTATATTTGTCTATTTGTAGAAACACTCACCGAGTCCAGGGTGAGTGTTGCGCAGAAGTTTTTCTCATCGATCCCCTCCAGCACGGCCTCCGTGTCTCTGTATGGGCCGTTCAGGACCAAAACCTTTTTACCTGCAGGAGGAGGTTTGACAGTTTGAAGAGAAGAAAACCAACCTGCTGATTTTAATTCATATAATCTAGATCAGATGTCTCACCTGGTGCAGGTATGACCGTCTCCACGTGGTTCTGGTCCAGCTTCAGTTTGTCTCCAGAGTCGATCATCTTCACCACCGCTGTGTAATTGTCTTTCACCTCCTGCAGCAAAGCGAAATCACGACTGTGAACATCACAGCTCCACACACATGCTCATGACCACATATGAAGGAATCGCATTGTTACCATGACGACAGCCTTCTTCTTGTGGTACTTCTCTCCCAGTCTCTTGGTGACGACCTTGACCACGATGTTGGGCTGCATCCAGTAATCTGTCCTGACCGACTGCTTCTTCTTCTTCCTCTCCTCCATCTGAGCAGGAAGCATCACACGTCTCATCATCAGAGGACGTATAAACACACAGAAACAAATTTAGAAGACAAAACAGAAATCATCCACTCCACCTCCATGATCTCCTCCAGAGCAGATTTCTTCTTCTTCTCGGCTCTGGAGTCTGAACCGGAGGACGTGTCTTTCCTTTTGGTCGAGGACGATGCTGATGTTTTAAGAGCGCTGGCACCGAGGGCAGAGCTACAGACACACAAACACACACACACGTTTCAGACAAACAATTCACTTACATCCCGTTGATAACTGTGCATAATGAACACCTGTACCTTGATTTGGAGGGACCGGCTACACATGAGGTGGCTCCCAGATTGAAAGCAACTGTAAGAAAAACCATTATTTGTATATACATATATATATAAACTCATCTTAATGGAGATAAAATAAATAAAACATCCATAAAAAAACAAGTAATTCAATCCAAACCTTTCTCTTCTTCATTCTCACGTTTCAGCTCTGTGTAAACTGGAGTTTCCTACAAAATAAAAAACACACCACAGACTATTATCTTACATTTGAAAAATCTAACGTCTCTGTTGATCTCAGCTGAGGTCAGGTCTGTCTCGCCGGCTTACTCACGTCCGTCTCTTTGCCGTCTCGGCCTCTGCGGACCTGCTCCTCGATGAACCTGGCGCTTCTCTCCTCGTCGTCCATCTCGTGCTTCTTCTTCCTCGCCTGCTCCTCTTGGCGGCGGATGGTCTCCGGGTCACGGTCGATGTACTGGACATACCAGCCTTTAGGGGTCTCATCAACTTTACACAGGCCTGTAGGAATAATGGATCAGTAAATACTGTACATAATCTCAACCTCAAGAAATAGTACAACCTGCAAAAGAGTTAGGGTTAAAAAAGGTCGCGACCTCTGTGGTCACTTTTAAAAAGAGAGGGTAAGTTATTATTACTCTTCTGTATATGTTTGGTCTGACTTTTCCTCAGTAGTTTCCACCTGGGTGTTTCTAACCTTCTCTGCCCAGCCACTTGGTGAAGTCAGTGAGAGTCTCCCACTGTGTGGAGTTCATGTGGACATGCTCCCGGTCACTGATGTACTCATTGTACACAATGTTGTTGTGAACTCGCTTGGTTCCTGCAGAACGAGGATTAAAAGAGTGAATACAAACATTGTCTTGAATCTTCTCATAGAAACAAACATCTGGATGAACCTGAACTCACCAAAGCGTCTTCTGAGCAGCTCCAGGAAGTCACTCTTGAACTCACTGATACAACAGGGAGAAAATGTATTAACTCTGCCATCTTTGATTCAACATGATCATGTTTTATATTTAATGAAAATGCAGCTGAAGTTCAAACTCACTCTGAGAAATAGTCCATGAACTTTGTGGGGTTCTCTGAGGCCAGCAGCAGCTGCCTCTGGTGGGACTCGGACATGCAGTGGCATTTAAACCCGTTCTGTCAGCGAACAGACACATTAATACTCAAGTTTAAAACATAAACAGCGATAATAAAATCACAAAATTAGCCATTTAATAGCGAATTTCTCACCTCATCTCTGCACTGTTTCTGACACATTTGACAATACCAACGTAACTTCTGGAGACCTTTGGATTTGATCCGGTTGCTTATCGCCTTCGGGGAGAGAAAGTCTGCTTTCCCCATCGCGACGAGCCACAACAAACATAAAACAGTCGAGAAAACGTTAAAGACTGGCAGAAAGTGTTGCTCGAAACGCCGCTAAACCACGTTCAACCGTTACCGACATAAACAGTTTCCGCGAATGAGCACAAAAACCTCGCGATAACGCTTGCTGCGTTCAAGGACTTACGTAGGCTTCGTATTTTACCAAACGCCTCACGTCATTACGCCTGTCTAACGTTGCTAAAGATGTTCAATCAAACTTAACGTAGCACTGTTCTTGAGACATTTGTTTTGAAGTCACAGGACCGGTTCTTGCGTCTTTTTTAAATATATATACAAACTCAAAAAAGAGAAAAAAAGAAAACTGGATTGAAAATATTCTTCATTTTTTTTTAAAGTTAATTTAAATACATTACGTAATTGATGATTTAAAAACAGAGCAGAGCACAAATAAGTGAATAATGTCTTAAATTTTGTTATTGCACCATACAAAACAAAAACAAGAGGAAGAAGAATCACCCAAACTGACGACACTACGGTAGAAAAAATGAGTAGCTAGCCATGCTAATAACGAATTAAATGTCTACAAAAGAAATCCAAAGCAAAGGCTTTACATGTTTTGGCAGATCTAATGAAAAGCGGATTACACATACAAGTGAATATCGGCAATGGATTCTACGACATTTCTCCTGATACCTGAAGGCAGCATTCGTCCATTTTGCCCTTAACCTGCGCCTGCGCAGTCCTGCGTGTCTGACCTTCATAGGAGTAACCATGTTCGCCAGGACCAGCGCGTTGGTGTTCTCCCCACAATGGTAAACTCATAAATATCGAAATATGTTCGGAACAGTCTTTAACTTTATCGTCGTTGTTTGCCATCCGTGGACATGTGTGGTCGGAATGGATGTGTGACGTCTCATCTGTAGTGCACGCAACTTACTGACTGCAAGGACGTGCTAGCGTGGAGGCCGCAGCTAATGAATGGACAAGTTCAACTTGCTTGAAGCTAATGCTAACTTAGCTGACATTGTGCCGGTGTCCAAAGGGGGACAGTTAACATGTAATCAATTAGTGATTCTAAGAAGATGCACCTTGAGACGCATATCAATCATCGCAGTAATTGCCCTTAGCTAGTGCTAACTGTCAAAGCTTCTCCTGTGCACGGCTAACGGATGCTAACTAATTTGCAGCGCTATGACAGATTAGATGAGCACATGAAAACATGGCAATAACCAGATGCTGCTGTTAATATTGGGCTAATAACGTGTTAATAATGCTGTTCTGTGTTGTTAATGCTTGCAGCTAAAGATCACATGTACTGTTTCTGTTCACAGTGGGCAGGTCAGGAACATGGCTACCTTGAAGGACAGTAAGTACTTTCGTACACTGCATACTTTTCTATTAAAGACAACAGTATAACAACATATAGCAGACTTTAATCTTGCACTGATGCAAACTTTTAACAAACTGTACCGATGTATAACATGACTTGAAGGCAAATGAGTATTTCATCAAGTACACATGTCTGCATTATGGAGCCACCTGTCTGCATAGAGGCAGTGTGGATATCAATAAGTGATGCAGAATTATTGAGCACATCCTATAGATTTATTTAAAACCGTTTGATTGCTGATAATAAAAAACAAAATCAAACTGACAGACATGTGAATGGAGATCTGTGACATGGCAGTCCTTTTTATTGATTTGCAGCATCATGTAGGACTCAGTTGATATCAGAGACCCTGGTAGCAGACACTGTTGTTGACATAATGTAATACTGTAAATAACGTCGTCTACTTTCCCTTTTAGTCACCATTCGGTTGAAGTCCATCAAGAACATTCAGAAAATCACAAAGTCCATGAAGATGGTGGCCGCTGCCAAGTATGCTCGTGCTGAGAGGCAGCTGAAGCCGGCCCGTGTCTATGGCACCAGTGCTGTGGGTGCGTAACGCCTCTCCACCGTGTCACCTCTCACTCCCACTAAATCAGATTTTTACTTTTTTGATAATATATTGTGCTGTTTCCTCTCTGCCCTCCAGCTCTGTATGAGAAGGCCGATATCAAAGCTCCTGAGGACAAGGCCGCCAAGCACCTGATTGTTGGTGTGACCTCTGACCGTGGTCTCTGTGGCGCCATCCACTCTGGTGTAGCTAAGACCATTAAGAGCGAGATCGCCAACCTGACTGCCGCTGGAAAGGAGGTGATGGTGATCAATGTGGGAGACAAGCTGAGAGGCCTGCTGCACAGGTGCTAATCCCCTCTGTCATAACACTGTAGGCCAACAGGGGCAGAAGGTTGTGATATTAACTTTTTTAGAAAACTAATTGTTTTTCAGTTTTAAATGTTGCAGTGTCCAGCTTGAGGTTTTGACTTAGTACATTAAAGTCTGTGTCTCTGTGGTGATTTGATTACTGTAATTGCTTTGTTGGCTCTGGTAGCATGAACGCTGACGTCAGGGAGGCTCTGTCTGTGATGCTAATGGATTAATGCACAGCAGGGAAATCATTTTAAAAGTTGCACTTCTATATTATATTATTATTATATTACAGGTTTTCCACTTTATTCCCTGCAGGAGGAAACAGTGTTCAGTCCAGAGCTTTAGAGCTTAAAATGTGACTTATCTGGGTCAAAAAGTGAAAGTGCACAGACTAATGACGTCCACTCTCCTCCATCAGAACCCATGGAAAGCACATCCTGATCAACTGTAAGGAAGTGGGCCGTAAGCCCCCCAGCTTCGGCGACGCCTCCATCATCGCCACTGAGCTGCTCAACTCTGGATACGAGTTTGACCAGGGCTCTGTCATCTACAACAGATTCAGGTACGACACCGTCCTGCCTCACACTGAGAGATTCACTTGTCTTTTTAAAGTGGTAAAATACTGTATTGACCCCCCCCCCCCCCCCCCTCCTCTCTCTCTGATGCAGGTCTGTTATCTCCTACAAGACGGACCACAAGCCTGTGTTCTCCACAGATATTGTTGCTAACTCAGGTAGGACATGTTGCTTTGTGAAGACTCAATGACCTCACCTGTCCCAGTGACGGAGACACTGACCGTCAGTGTGTGTGGTGTTCCTCCTCCACAGAGTCTATGGGCATCTATGATGACATCGATGCTGATGTGCTGAGGAACTACCAGGAGTTCGCTCTGGTCAACATCATCTACTTGGCCCTGAGGGAGTCGTCCACCAGCGAGCAGAGCGCCAGGATGACCGCCATGGACAGCGCCAGCAAGAACGCCTGTAAGACTTCCTGGAAAACACACATCATCAGGGAGCTGATTCAGCTGCCAGAATTATTAGATATGAATTATATATTCAGATTCTCTTGTTTCAGCTTTTCATGGTTTGTAAATTAAATTGTGTTTTTTTGGGGGGGGGGGGTTTAGCATTTTACATAACAATCGACCAATAAATCAATACTGAAGATAATATTTGTGGAAGTTTAGTGGGATTAGAAAAAATGAGTTCAGCAAATCAACTATTCTGTGTTAAATCAGTTTAACCACATAAAAGAAGTTTATACATGAGACGATGGTGGAAACAGAAGAGTTGGACTTTTACTTTCATTTGACTTTTACATCATCGCACGTCTTCGATGCTCATTTTCATCTTTAAGTTTGAAGCGAGAGCGCGACACTGCGACATCGCTCCTCTACCTCTGCTGTAAAGTTGTATGTGACAGTGATTGACAGGTCTCCTCTTCACTTCCCCTTTCAGCTGAGATGATTGACAAGCTGACCCTCACCTTCAACCGTACCAGACAGGCCGTCATCACCAAGGAGCTCATTGAGATCATCTCTGGAGCTGCTGCTCTGTAAGTCTTTTTTTAACCACCTTTACAGTATTTTCTCCTCTTCTTCTTCTTCCTCTTTTCGCTCTCCTCTCTTTCTACTCCACCACTTTTCTATCTCGTTCTATTCACTTGCAGATTTTTCTCTGACTCACCCTTTCATTACGTTTGTCCGTCACTCTTAGTCTCTGACCTCGGAGACCTCTCTTTTTCCTCTTTCTCTCAACCATGCACATCTTTTTTTTTTTTTTTTTTTTTTTATATTTTTCACATTCTTTCATGTCTAATTCTTCCTCTCTGACCTAATCATCTCCTCCTCCTCCTCGGCTGAACTCAGGGACTGAGGCTTGTCTTAACAGAGGAGGTAACACAGTAGAGCAGACTGTAGTGTCAGGATCCCTTGTGTAGAAGTGAGACGAGTGTGCGTCACAGAGTTTTGATATAATAGCCTAGACGCCCTTTAGGCTGCAGCTTGTTGTTCATCAACTCTGAAAATGTTCTCATCTCTTCTCTTTTTTCTTTTTTCCTCTGCAGATAAATGGGTGACCTCATCGTTTCCATCACCTATAGCTCTTCAAAAAAAGTACTTCGGACACGTGTCGTCGAGAGTCTAAATGAACATTTGTGCTTCTATTTGTAAAATATATGGAGAAAATAAACCTCTTACACAGAAACTTCATCCTTTGCTCAGTCCCTGTATCTCATTCCTCACAATAAAACCTGACCACTGAGAAACAACCGTGGTGATGCCTTACATCAGTTTGTGTTTAAAGTCTCAAGTTTAGATGTTTCATTAAGGTTGTTTCACAAGTAAATATGCAGATGATGGACAAAACAGCAGAAACACATCAGTATAATAGAAACGGTTTGCTTGTTGCAGTCTATAAACAAAACATTCAAACTGGGCCCCTCTCTGCAAAGAGAGGGAAACACAGTCCGAGTGAAGCGCTGGAGCCGCGGACCGATACCCGACCGTCGCCGGCGATGGGAGCCTCGAGGGCTGCGCTGGTGGGTGGTAACGGCGGATGCTAGCTGCTACCGCTAACGGAAGTTAGCATCGACCTAGCGGGTGTTAGCAGTGGCGAATAGCATTCGCCGCTAGACTCCGGGACAGCTAGCGGGGCTAGCAGCCCTTCTGCTCGTGCTGCCCGGAACTTCACCTGCTCTGTCATTGGCTGGAGAGAAAACGCAGACTCTCCACCCGGAAACGTCCCCGTGCACAACAAAACAAAGCAGCAGACCAAAACACAGGCGGAGGGAGGGGGGGCTCTGCAGACACAGGCACCACTACACAGGACTACAAGCCCATTGATTAAGCCGGATTTGCTCTGCATTGGTTTTACATTGGGTTGCATTATTTAAAACTGATTATTATGGACACAGTCAGTATTGAACAGTTTGATTAGCAGTCCTGATGCAACACAGTCACAGTAAACACAGTCTCTTTCTAAGCTGAAACTCAGTATTTGTAATGAACCTGTAAAATATAAACCATCTATAAAACCACAGATGACGTGTGAAATGAACACGATCAGTTTTAATACAGTTCAAATGGTGCCGGGAAAAGAGAGAGCACTGGTGTCAAAACATCTGTAAAGGTTCATGTTATAACAATCAAATCCCAGTGTGGTGTTCAGATTCACTACAGTACCTGAGTGTTTAGTTTTCTTTCTTCCTGCTGCAGTCCCGGAAGTGTCCACCAGGTGGCGCTGTCTGATAACAAATGTAGCGTCTTGCAACAACCTGCAGGTGAGTGAGAAACCCAGAGGAGTGAATAAGAGTTTGTAGAAACAGAGAGAGACGTTTTCATGCTCAGTTTATCTCTGGGTTTATTTCTGGTCAATTGATCCTCAACATTCAGATTCGATAACTGATCTGAGTTCAGCTGTTTCCAACATAAGTCCTGGAAACATTCAATGTAAACACACACAGAGAGAAAATGAGACAGAGGCTGTTTGTTTGTGTTTTTTTCTATTTAATATCATTTCTGAGCCTGAAATGTCGTCCTTCCTGTTTGTGCGTGCGTGCATCTGTGTGTGTGTGTGTGTGTGTGCATACATGTCCTGCAGGTCTTGTTTGTCTATTGTATTTGTGCTTGTTATTGTTTACTCCTGAGGGGAGTGGGGGAGCGATTGCATCTGAACACTGAAATTACAGCGATGCCAGACTCTGATAAACACAGTCAGGGAGCAGCAGCCTTCTCATCATCATCATCACCCCTCCTCCTCCTCCTCCTCCTCCTCCTCGACGGGGCCCCGGCGACGCAACATCTCATGGATGAGGGTGAGGAAGGGGTGAAGAAGAGGAGGGAGATCGGAAAATTTGGGACTTTGAATGATGGATACTAGATTGTGGAGGTTTGGGAGCAGACTGTGTCTCTTTAGCTAGAAATATTCACTTTGCAGAAAACGACAGTGAGCTGGAAACAGGAAGTGAAGTTTAACACAAAGATCTGACTGGTTTATATTCTGTTTATTCTGAGGACGGTGCAAAGTCTGGAGAGTCGAGTCGACCTCAGTGAGCTGAACGTTAAAGTCCAGGTGAGGAGAAAGAGACGTTCCTCCGGTTAAATCTGTGTTCATTTCTGGACTTGAAGAGACTTAACTCTGGATCTTGGCAAATACAAATGTGAAAAAGTTCATGTGTTGATATAATTATATGTTCATTAATAATAACTTTAGCTACTTAGCAACTTTTCTCATTTTACTTCTGATCTCGGAGTGAAAGTAAAAAGCTGCAGTCGCCGCTGAGAGAGGTGTGTTGAGGTGGTGGTGGTTATGGTGGTGGTGGGAGTGTGTGTGTGTGTGTGTGTGTGTGTGTGTGGTTGATGTGCTGCTCCTGGTAATTTACTGAGATCTGAGACCTCGGTGACATTTCAGCTCAGTCCAGTAGAGCGAGAAACACGAGGCAGACGGGTTTTAACCGCAGTTTAGCCACGACGTGGAGATAAAAGCTAAAAGCGGCCCGGACACTGGTCGATAGGAAAAAAAAAAACATTCTCACAGCGACTACGGCAAGCAGAGTGGGTCAGTGACGGTGCTTATGGTTTTGACTCTTTCTTTACCTGTTGCTCTTTTTGTTTTCTGTGTTTGATTAGTGCAGAAAAAACCACAACTATGGTGGCCCGGAGAGGTCAAAGATGTTGCATGTTGCAGTTGGCGTGTTGATGTTTTCTTTACGTCTCTGCATGTGTTTGTCTCAAGTTGAACTCTCAGGGCCACCGTAGTGCAGGCCTGCGCTATTTTTCACAATGCATTGTGGGATACCATGAGTCCACTATGTAGTATATGATAACCTCCTACCAGTGGTTTGGGACAGTGTCTGACAGGACACACACCAGCAGCCACGAGCCACGAGCCGGGTCTGAACAAAAGAGAGAGAGAGAGAGAGAGAGAGAGAAAAACAGGAGACACGTCGTCTTTTGTTGTTTTTGTGTTTTATGATGAAAGTGTGAACGTGTGTTAATGTGACGCCGTAATGAAAAGGCTCAAACATCTGCACATGACTGACTGAAGAAAAAAGACTAATTGTGCATGTGTGTGTGTGTGTGTGAGTGTTTCTGCATTAAGGAGTGTATAAAGGTGTGTGTGTGTGTGTGAGTGAAGACATCTGAACATTGTGTTCAGGGGCCTCGTCGCCACCGCCACCGCCACTGCCACCGCCGCCGCCGCCGCCACCACCGCTCTGTATTAGCTTCACCTCGTTATCGTTATCGCCCTCCTCCATTGTGGCATGACGGGCGGAAAATGATTAGAGGAGCAGGTGACAATGGAGGCAGAGATTTCTGCCTTTACCCGGGGCAGCGCCTCTGTCAGGTACAGCAGCATGACACTCAAAAGAAGACGAAGAAGAAGAAGAAGAAGAAGAAGAGGGGGCACCACACAAAGGAGCTCCTTTCTTACTTTAAAACACTCACATCTTCTTCAGCACAGCAGAAGTGGGAGTTCATAGGAACCAATTGACTCCCTCCATCCCTCCATCCTTCCATCCCTCTCTCAGGTATAATCACGACACCTTTGAGACTCGTTCTTGCTCTTCCTCATCACTCTGCGTTCCTGTCTTTTTCTGATCAGAGGAAGAAGGAGAGATAGTGATGGAAAGAGGGCGGACAGGAAGCGAGGGCCGAGGCAGTTTCCCACGGCGACGACGACGACAACGACAACGTCCGTGCGTGAGCGTGTGAGCGACACCGACTCTGATGTAGTAACGCCAGGGCATTATCTCATTCAACACCCTCCTCCTCCTCCTCCTCCTCCCTCCATCCTCCTCTTATCTCAATGCGTTCCCCCTCTCCCTCTTTTCTTACCCCCCCCACCCCCCACCAGCCTTACACAAAGCTATCTGCTCCGTGGACTTTTCTGACTATTTATGTCGGACAAGGTCAGGATCGTTTAAACCGCTCTGCCTCTCTCAGCCCCTGCAGATGAGATAGCGCGAGGAGAGGAGGGAGAAACGATCGATTCCCGCCGCCACGCAGATTTATTCCCCTCCTTCTTCTCCTCCCCCTCCCCTACCTCTCTCTCTTATTTTCCCAGTGGGGTTTTTGCAGGGATGGAGGGGGAGGCGAGGGGGGGGGTCACCATTTTGCTGCTGCAGCCTCCGGACTCATCAGTCTCTTTAACACCCTCCACCCTCCGTTTAAAATACAGTAGCGGTCCTTAAACTGGCCACTTTTCTCCTGGTCCAAATGAGAGCCGTCCTCACATCAATCTGTCCGGCCCGGCTGCTTCTTCTTCTTCTTCTTCCTGGAGGAGGAGGAGGAGGAGGAGGAGGAGGCGTGACTGGTGGTGAGGCCTGTAGAGAGAGAGGGAGGGAGATTTAGAGGGAGGAAGTGGTGGCCTGTATCATTCACAGGGGCGTTTTACAAATGAAGTGGGACACTCACTCAGGCTGAAGGCTTGATTGTGACAATATGTCTGCAGACACAAGATGCTGATGGTTTGAGAATCAAAAGTCTTCAGCGTTCAGCCTCATCTGTCAATCAAACAGGACGTTTGGTGTCATCCTTTTAGTTCAGATGTTTGTACACGTGTCAGTCCTGGGCTTTACAGGTCTAAAGGGTCTAAATGTAACTGTGGGGTCACTGATCTTCACCCAGGTGCTGCTGGTGCCTTTTCAAAGGTTCGGGAACATTTCTGATTGGTTCTTGCTGCATTTTGTTTTCGCCACCAAAACTGCAGCTGCAACCGACTGTTGTGGTTTAATTGGAGACATTGAAGAGTCCCAGAGGAAAGTGTATGATTGATGGACTGATGAGGAGCTGCAGGCCTCGCTCAGCAGCATTTCTCCTGGAGAAGCTGTTGTAGACAACAATGTACAAAAGGAGCCTCCTACTTCATGGGTTTTTCCCAGTGTGACTCGATGAGCTCATAGGACCTGTGTTGATGCCTTCACCTGCCTCTGGTTGTCATGGAGACTCTTATCCACCTGGCTATCTATGCTAATGCTAACCACCAACAAACAACCCTCTTCCCCTTTATCCCAAACACGATCAATACATTTGCAGATCTACTTTCTGTAAATCAAATCATCTATTGATTGACTGTTTGTTTCAGCTGCGGTTTATCTTGAAGTGTCTCAGAACAGTATTTACGCAAATGTTGAAAAAAACAAAACAAACACAAACGGCTACAAGAATCGTGTTTATCCAAGTTTTTTTTATCTCGTCAGAGCAGAAACTGTGGTGATCACTGAGACGGCGGGACACTGAAACTCTCCTTTGAAAGCCAAGATGACACTGATGCTAACAGTAGGAGCTATTCATGCATGCATGCGTGTGTGTGTGTGTGTGTGTGTGTGTGTGTGAGGGGGGGGATCTGATCAAAACATCTCATTAGATTCAGTTCGTGTTGAGGGTTTTTCTCATAAACAGCCAGTGTAGCATGACGTAGCGTGTCGGCAGCTTTGTCTGAGCGAGTGCTCCGTTTGTGAGAAATACTTACATATGTCTTCTTCACTGTGTGTGTGTGTGTGTGTGTGATCCCCTGCCACTCATGTCTTGGGTTACTGTGTTTCTGGCTGTATGATAGATGGCTCAGCCCAACCTCAGAGCCCCCAGCCTGAGCCGCCGGATAGCATGTCACTGCCAGTTTCCGCAAACTGAGTGTGTGTGTGTG
Source organism: Caranx ignobilis (assembly GCA_021432705.1). Taxonomy (NCBI): domain Eukaryota; kingdom Metazoa; phylum Chordata; class Actinopteri; order Carangiformes; family Carangidae; genus Caranx; species Caranx ignobilis. Next base: position 60,190 of record JAFHLA010000064.1, on the reverse strand, counting down.
TCTGTGTTTGAGGACGTCTATGGTTCTGTGCGTGTGTGTGTGTCTGGCCGGTTCCGACCCCCCACTGCAACAGGATAGGTGGGTAAGGATGGGCTGGCAGCGCGTCCGCACGAGTGTGTGTGTGGAGTGTGAACTGCCCGAGGTCCGCGTCCTGCTGAGTGTGGCGGCCCCGGCCCTTTCCTGTCCAGACCACACGGCTAACCAAAACCCAATGTGTGTGTGAGTGTGTGAGTGTGTGTGTGTGTGTGTGTGTGTTTACATGTCTCTTTGAGTGTGTGAGCTTTGGATACTTTCACTGTTTATATATTTTTCTCATCATTTCAGCCACGATTTATTGTTTCTCATCATGTGATTAATGATTTCATGTGTAAAATGTCAAAAATGAGTGAAAACCTCCAACAACAACTCCCTCAGAGCCCGAAGTGACGTCTTCAAGCTGCTTGTTTTCTCCAGTTAACGCTCTCTAAACTTTCTACAGTTACTTATATTTGTATTTTCTGATAAATTGATCAGTAGTCTCGTCTATAAAACATCACAAGAGGAGAAAATGACCTTTGACCTTTCTCTTCAAACTCCTGAAAACACTAAAATATTCAACTTACTACTCAATAAATAAATAAAAATACACAGTAATTTCTCATATTTCAGGTCTTAGAGCTGCTGTTTTGTTGTTGTAGTTGTTTCTGTCACATGATCTGAACAGAGGAAACAAACCGTTTTCACTCAGTTCTGCTCCTTAAAGAATTAATTGATGCTGATTCATTTTGTTTATCATGTAATCGAACTTCCTGTTTATCTTTCTCCTCGTGGCTCCACGTCTCAGTGTCCATCAGCCGTCACCATCTGATACCTGACATGCTCCAACAAGCACATCACGTTATTAATCACATTATCAGTCACATTATTTACATTATTATTATTATTATTTTTAACCAGTTGTTAAAAATAAAGTGATTGGAAGATCATGTGATGTGCTAGAAAGCTCCAGATCTGGTCTGACAGTTTACTGAATAAACCATCAATTGATTATCAGAACATCTCCATTGATTGATTGACTGATCGATTGATTGATTGATTGATTGATTGATTGATTGATTGATTGACTACCTGCCTTGTTCTCATTTTCTTCATTTTTCTTCCACTTTTTTTTCGTGCTTCCAGTTGTTTTCTTTTTAAAAATCACATTTAAAGATTCGGTGACTGATAAACAAACAAACTGTACGTACGGAAGAAAATGCAGTGATTGATTGATACGTTGTTTTCTTTTTAAAACTTCCTTGTTTTCATTTTCTTCATTTTTCTTCGCAATTTTTTAAATTTACATTTCTTTAAAAAAACAAAGGTTTAAAGATTTCGTGACTGATAACAAACAAACTGCACCTAAGGAAAAAGAAGTAGTCAATCTCCACTACTCCACCATCACACCACACCCCCCCCCCTTGTTCTTCCTCTTCTCCTTCTTCCTCCCTCTCTCCGGAGCTGCCAGCAGACAGTGTGTTTCTCAGTGTAGTGGAGATTATAGCCGGGAATGACAAGCACGCCGTCTGATACCATATCCGCTCTGAATTACAGATCAGCCCTTTTTAAATGATATTTTAAATACTTGCTGCAGGCTGCGAGTTTTCACAGGGTCTTATTTCATTGTTATTATACTAGTACCATATTTTTGTTAGAAAATCAGTGTTGGCGCTTATTTAAATGAGGGAGAGTGGAAGCCGATATACACTCCAGTGTGTTATTTTACTGTGCCACTTTGGAAAATCCCTCAGTACCCCCCCCCCCATACTCCTCACATACACCCACCAACCCCCTTTTTCTTTTCTTTTTTTTTTAAACGTCTTCTTGGTGGGAATTAAAAGGGAGCACTGTGAAAAGGACAAAAGAGAAAGGACAAATTGTAATTAGTTTGATTTTGTGTGTGTGTGTGTGTGTGTGTGTGTGTGTGTGCTTGGCTGTGAGGTTGGTGCAGCCCATTAAGGGTTAGATTCCCACACAGAAAGACGACTGAGGCTTTGATTACCTCTCTCATGTGCTGGGGAGGGAGAGAGGGAGCAGGGAGGGGGGAGGAATGATGGGGGGGGGTCGGTTTGGTTTGGATTTGACTTGAATTGTTTCACCGTCGCTCATTTTGATCATTGAATGTGTGATAGCAACAACAGTCTTTTTTTTTTGTTAATGGAGAGACAGGCAGGTCAGGGTGTAGAGGAGGAAGAGGAGGAGGAGGAGCAGGAGGTGGTGGTGGAGGTGTAGTACGTGTCATGGCGTGCTGGGTGGCGCTGTTGCCCCAGCGATTGCTCCTCCTTTTTGGATAAAAAAAAAAAAAAAGAAAAAAAAAGGTCCCTCGGTTTCAGTCGAAGGCTCTGAGCTCTTTGTGCTTCGGCGTTTCATGATGGGATTCTCTGGAGAGCAGAGGATGGAGAACGACACTCCTTCCTCCTCTAACCCTCGCTCTCTCCTTCTCTCTCTCTTTCTTTCTCTCACTCCTCGCTCTCCCTCCCTCCCTCCCCCCTCTCTCTCTCCCTCTCTCCCTCGCTCTCTGCTGGAATACACCCCAACCTTGACATATTGAGAATGAAAACGACGGTTCCACATCCCATGCTCGCTTGTTGACAGCGTTAACACTCTTTTCATGTGTGTTTTGATAGCTGAAAATGAACCATATTAGAGTGTTATGAGAAATTATGTTTAGTGTGTGTGTGTGTGTGTGTGTGTGTACATACCAGGACATGCATTGCCTCATGTATATGTGTGTATGTCCACATAACTCACTATTTTAGACAGAAAATCATTTTCCTCTGCTCCCACGCGCTACATTCATGTGCATGTACACGCACACACACACACACACACACCAATGTACACTCACGGCACTAATTGTACTTCATGTTTGTTTATGGGGTCTGAGAGAGAACTATGTAAAATAGACCCAGGGGAGGGTGAATATAACCAGTGGGGCTAAACTAACAATTTTAACCCTGTCTCACCCTCTTAACTACTGCCTCACCCCCCACCCCCCCTTCTCCAACTGGTGTCTCACCCCCCAGGCCCCTGCACCCTCCCTACTTCACTCACCCTCGATAATATCCTCCTCATAAGTGGATAAACAATGTTATAAACCAAACTGGTGTCGCTGCGCATTCCTCCTACGTTATACCTTAGTTTACGTGTCTATCATCATCATCTTCATCATCGTCATCGTCATCATCGTCATCGTCATCGTCATGTCTTATTTATCTGTCAAAATAAAGAAATTAAAGATTGATACTTCATGCACAGTGTAGTGGAGTTTAGTGACAGGTATGAAGGTTGATATACATGGACTGAGGAGGATGTCGGCCATTTTTAAAACCAAACAATCAATAAACTCAAAGACTGTGACATCACTTTGAGGGCCTGTTGTTTGTGCACATTAGCACGTCGCTAAATAACAAATCAAAGCTGCCTGTGTTTTCAGGCCTCAGTTTTCACAGCTACAGGTGAACAGGTGTCTGACACCAACATTTAAACTGATACAGATCCAATATTGATCAGTCTGCTTCCAATAACACGCAGTGGCACCTCATGTTATTTAGCATTTACAACAGTAGGTGAACATTTGATCAATTCAAACCCTGTAATGTCGGTCTAAGTGACGCTGTTAATCAGTATGATTAACACATATGTGATGTACAGGTTCGATTCCCGTCATAGACAAACAGTGTGTATTATATCTATTATATTACATTATAACATGAGATCAGTCAGAGCCGAGCCGCTCTGCAGCTACACAGACACGTTCAACCTCCGGCTCCAGTGGAGTCCTGCTCTAAATGATGCTCACTTCCCGCTTATTTGTGTGTGTTTGTTTATATGTGTGTGTGTGTGTGTGTGTGTGTGTGTGTGTGTGTGCACCATAATTGAAGCTGTGGCCTCCTCTTAGCCTTATGAGAGCCATTAGACAGGACGTGCAAAGGCATTGGAACATATTCATTGTAAGTGTGTGTGTGTGTGTGTGTGTGTGTGTGTGTGTGGGTGTGTGTGTGTGTGTGCATGTGGACACAAAGCATTCATAGCCACTTATGCAGCATTAAGGCAACGCTTCATTTGTGGACTGGTTTTGGTTCAGAGTCGGAGGCATGTCTCATCACAATGAAATGAGTTTGTGCAACTCAGAGTGGGAGACAGAGGTGAGTGTGTTTTCCAAGGTAATACAATGTATGGTGTGTGTGTGTGTGTGTGGAGGTGAGGACACGTGTTGCTGATTATTTTGACATTTCACCTTTATTACACCTGAAACTGTTCCTAAGATGATTAGGTTTTAAATCGAAGCGTCTGAACTGAATCTAAATCAGCGTTTATGTCACATGACACCAAAACAAGCAGATTAACGTTATCGGCCAATATCTGATATTTAATGCTCTTACACACGTGTGTGTGTGTTTGTGTGTGTGTGTCACTCATCCATTGATTCCATCATTCTGTGTCACTTGTGAACACCAGACTCTCCGTCTCTTCTCACTCTCATCACACCATTTCACTCCTCCTCTTCCTCCTCCCTCCGTCCTCTCACCTCCTGCTCCCACGTTTTCATTTTCCCACCATTTTCTCCCCTTTCTCTTTCTCTCTCTCCTTTCTGTTCTTTATGCAGATAAGCGATGACCCCACCACCACCTCCACCACCTCCTCTTCCTCCTCCAACATACGTGAGCTTTTATATACACACACACACACACACACAGAAAAACATACACATGCGTGAAAACGATTAAAAGCCTGGATGCACACACTGTACATGAACTGATCCTGGGCTTGAACCAGCACATCCAAGCTCCGGATTCCCCTCAGGGCCTCGAGTGAAAAAAACCTCCATCAAATCGCACGTTTTTCACGTTCACTTGCACGTTGTCACGGCTCGACCACGGCCGCTGCGGATTTAAATAAATGTCAACTTTTCTCTTAGAGAGATATGAGAAATAAAAGCCGTGTTTTGATTGACTGGCATTTTGATGAATGAACAGTGAACGTGGGGCCGGTGCTGGGCGCAGACATGAGCGCGAACAGTTTGTGTTTCTGTTGAGTCACGTTATGTGAAAAACAGAGTCGAGTGCAAGTAAAGTGATTTTTGTGAAGTTCATAGAGATTTCACTGTGTGAAGTCAGATATGATGATGATTTTAATGATAATGACATTTGTTTAAACGAGAAGTGAGACAAAAGTGAGGATGAACTGCACATGCATGTGTTTACACGTCTTTGTAACATTTTCAAAACTCACATTTCGAATTGCTCTCTAACGCACCACGTGTCCATTAGACATTGGGTTTGAATGGTTTTGATGTGACGTTTTCATTGTATAATAAAGTCAGGTCTTGACCTCGGCCTGTTGTGATAATACACAGGATCAATTAACGCTATACAAATAAAATCTGATTTCATACTTTCGAGGACAATAAATCAACAAACGAATGATGTGAAAGAGTTTGTAAACAGGTTTTTAAGAACGTTTACTTGATATGTTGTGAAAAAAAATGTCACACCAGAGTATATACAAGTCAGGACACACGTTTCCCTTCATCTAACAATTACATAATCAATCAGAATGACCTGTCTTCGTCTTATTCTCTCACTCCCTCCGTCCCTGCAGGTAAATATTCAGAGTCTGTAGCTGTTGGTTCCCACACTCGCTCTTTTTCCCACTGCCTCGAACTGTCCAAATGAAACAGAGAAATTCATGGCTCCTCTCCATGAGCATAAAGACCTGGACCTCCTGCCCTGGCCATTCAATTAGCCACAGTGGCCAGTGTGTGTGTGTGTGTGTGTGCGTGTGAGAGGGAGAGTGAGAGAGTGTGAGTGCAAACTATTGCCCTGTCTGAGCAGCCAACCTCAACTAAGGGCCAGGCTCAAACACCGGCTTAAAGCTAACCAGGTCACAGCTGATGGTGTGAGAACTGGGGCTGTGGACAGTTTAGTGTGTGTGTGTGTGTGTGTGTGTGTGAAACATTCTATATGGAGCAGGTGTGTTGCCAAAAACAAAACCTGCTACCTGACGGTTTTCCCATGATGTCACTAACAACATGCAGCAAACTTTAAAGTGTAAATGTTGTTATAGTTTATTTTTATCTGCTGTTGACCAGTGTGTGTGTGTGTGTGTGTATTTGTGTGTGTGTACGTGCTGCCTCCTCCGCCGACGCCTCCACGTCTTTCAGCAGCACATGTGTGTCTGTTTTCACAGGCAGTCAGGCAACACTGATTTTCTGCTGCAGCCGTTGACTAATCAGCCTGTTTCTGTTGAACCACTCCCTGCGGACGCTGACACATTAATGACAAGTCGTGACTTCTTAACCTCCAGTTACACGACGAGTCAACAGGGCACTCACATGGAGCGGAACAGTGACGCTTCCAAATGTAAATTTAATACGTATGTGCACAAAGTGAGCTGCCTGCAGAAGCACAACAACCAGGAAGGACAATGTTAGAGCGCCTGGCCATGCTAAGTGGCTAACATCAGGCTACACTAGTTTGTCAAGGCTGAAAAAATGAAGCCAATATGTCAAAAAGTGCAGTTCCACAAATGGCCACTCGAGGGTGAGCTCCAAAATCAGTCAATCCCACGGTTTATTGACAATCTGCGATGTTTCTTTGTCACCCCCTTGTGGTCGCTGTTAACTTCTCATAAAACAACACCACACTTTAGATTCACTGCTCCTGCGGGTAATGACTGTTTACAATATCAGAGGTAGTGTGTCCCTTATGAGTTGCCATAAATGATGTGTTTAACAGTAAATACATCTGCAGCTTGAATATCAGCACAGTTACAGGTGGTGTGTTTGAAACACGTAACTAAATCTGAGCCACTTTTCCAACGTCAGACCTGAAAAACGGTCGAGTGGAGCGGAAATACCAGAAATAAACGCAGACAAGTCTGAAAACTATAACTAAACATGAGAGAGACTCATCTGCTGCACTGGCTGGAGTCTGGATTGAGATCGACCAGGTGTCATTGAAGGCAACGCTCGACTACAGCTTCTTCATTCTTCACACAACTACTTCTATCATTTTCACCTTTAGACATGGTTGACAATTCATATGAACTAGCTTCTCCTGAGAATATACTGAGACCTAATAATCTCTACTGCACAAATATTTAACCACAGAAGAAGAACTTTCCTTTAAGTTCTGGTGGATCACAAAGTTCGAGAAGATGCAAATATATCAAAGTGAATTGGGAATATATAAGTTTCCATGGAAGCAGTTCATACAAAATACTCTTGTAATACTAAAGCTACGAAATGCTCATTGTTTACAAAACTATATTTTCCACTGTCAAAGTCCCTGAAGTGCGCACACACACACACACACACACACACACACACACACACAATACAAAAGGAAAAACGAGACACCTGGAAGAAGGTATTTGATTGGACTCTGATTATGTCATTTAAATCCCTAAAGTGGGTCAAGAGGAAGTTTTTTTTTCCTTGCTTGGTTTTCTGTTGTTTCTCAGGTAAGAAGGAAAACACACTTTGTGCCAAACGTGTGTCATCTTCAACTTCTTGGGAATTCCCATCGGTGAAGTTTGACATTTTCCTCTTTGTCTTTACTCATCCTGACATTTCCCCAGTTTATTCCAAAGAATCCGAGGACGTCAACATCACGACCTGTTGTGTTCTTTTTCCTCAGCTTCCTCAACTCAGATATAAAGTATTGTGAAATCTGTTAAAAAAAGATCGATTCCTGATGAAACACCTCACACGTCACTTTGTTGTTTTTTTTTTAAACTTTACTGTCCTGATGGAAGTTGAGTGCGAGCCACCGCCGTCCTCTTCCTCAGCGACAGGCATTTCTTTCCCACCATCAGGGACCGTATAGCGTGTGTTTCTATAGTCTGCCATTCCCAAAGCTGGCGGAGTGTGAAGACATATAATTGCTTCATGAAACCTAACTAGGTGATATGAATAATCTGTCAGTGGAGGAGGCGACCCGGCCTCCATGCCAATCACCGAGGTGTCCCGGAGTAACGGAGCGTGGCCAAAACCATACCTGTCCATCCGGAAAAAACATATCTGTCCCTCAACTTCCTCCTGATGCCCCCCCCCCCCGTCCCCCAAAGTGCTGTTATCAGACCAGAGGGATGAGTGTGTGTGTGTGTGTGTGAAGTCACTGGAGACACTCTATATGCCACCATGATCAACTCCCATATCAGATAGAGAACTAGCCACTGATTGGTGTGTGTGTGTGTGTGTGTGTGTGTGTGTTTTCCTTCACTTTGATACAGGATTCGAAATTCTTCACAAGACAGCAGCAAGAGTGGAGACAAAAAGGAAACTGAGTGGAAACAGTTTTGATAAAAGCACCGATAACACACACGCACACACACACACACACACACACACACAGTCTGAGGTCAGACTGTGGCAGAAATCCACAGTGGTTTGTGTCAAAGTAAGAAGAAGGATAAAATACATAAACATTAAAAACCAACCTGATAACGTTTTGACCTGACACCTGGACAAACACAGGTGAGACTCAGCAACAAAGCTGAACAGCAACGATTAGCGTCGTCAACTTGAATGCGAAAACAACCGAGGTACCGCAGAATCACCCACAATGCTCAGCTGACTCAGCTCATTGTTTAGATCATTTACCAGAAATGAATCAGCATCTGCAGTCACAAAGTGAAACGTCTCTGTAAACAGTTTTCTCACGGACGGCGCCGTGGACGGAGAATAATGACAAATAACAAGTTGAGCTGCAGAGTCTCAGTCTGAGTGTTGTTATGAACTGAGTCATCACTGCAGTATGTCAATACCTCAGGACACATTCGTAACATTTAAAAGTATGTTAGATACATCAAAAATGGTAAAGATACGATTTTAACACTTTCACATCCACTGGCTATCAATCAATCAATCAATCAATCAATCAATCACGTCAGTGTTTCCTCAACTGTGGCTATTGGCAATCATTTGTCCACCAGTGCAGGCTACAGTCTGATCGCATGTTAGAAATAACACATGAAACATTAGTATCAAAACAGACAGATGAACAAAACTAAGCAAAGTCAGTGGTTTATCTGCTGCTGAGGAGAACTGTATACAAGAGGAGCTGAATGTTAAAAACCTTATATGATAATATGATATAAAGACGCATCAATACATGTGTTTCAGATCTTTACAAAGTCTCCTGTGTTGGACCGTGTGAACAGCTTCAGGTCACAGTGATCGTTTCTACACTGAAGAAAAACCCACTGCACACACCCTCGCTGCTTTTCCCTGGAAACTGAGCCGCTGTCTGGGGATACAGGCTCTGGAGCACTTTTTTAAATCTTTGAAATTACACAGAAAACTGTACCTTGCCCCCCCCCCCCCCTCCTCTTCCTCCTCCCCCTCCTCTTCCTCCTCTTCTTCTTCTTCTTGTTAACAAACCAACACAACCAGCTGAAACCTTCATCTCTTCATCTCTTCATCTGTGGTCGACTTCAGGCAGTTTGCACCAGTGAAAATTAGTGCATACACCTCCTCTGTGGTGATCTGCTCTGCTTTAAACCCCCCCCCCCCCACACACACACACACACACTCACCCAAACCCCCTGAATCCCCTCCACCCACCATATAAACCAAAGTCTGTCGGCCCGTCTCACCGATCTTATCGAGTCTTTTTCATTTACTATGCTGAACTGGCCTCCATGTGTCATTATTACACACACACACACACACACACACACACACACACACACTAACACAGGGGTAACATTTGCTTTTCTGTCGGCGGTGCATGTGTGTAACATTTGCCTCATAGCTTGTGTGTATTTATCTGTTGAAATGTATGCATACCTTGTGTGTGTACATGTGTATTCAGACGTGTGTGTGTGTGGGGTTGTTGCATTGTGTATGTGTGTGTATGTGTGTGTGTGTGTGCGTAGATACAGTATATAGCGTGTTTGTTTTTATCAGAGATCTTTAAGCTGGGTCATGTGTTGTTGCTTCACATTTCATCATCCTGCGCTCTTATCTGCTGTTTTCATACACAACTGCTGTAATACTGTTATAACACACACACACACACACACACACACACACATACACACACATAATATACTAGACTCCCACCATATAACGGTAAGCTGGTAAAGATAGTTTGTAGGAGGGAGAATGAGGGAGTAAAGAAGAGGCAAAGGGAGGGAAGCATTGAACGAGGGATAAGAAGGTAGAGGGAAGCAGCTTCTATCTGACGCTGCTGCTGCTGCTGTTGTTGTTGTTCTCGTTGTTGTTGACGTTGGCGGCTGATGCGAGCAGACAGAGGCTGGAACCTGTCAGTGATGCGAGGAATGAAGTCTCTTCGATCTGCTCTCCAGATTATTTTGTCCTCAGAGACACACACACACACACACACACACACACTCAAATATCTCGCCCTGCATGCTCCACATACTCTTGTTTTGTCTGTAGCATCTCTGAATGTGAAGCTTTGTGTAGCTGCGTGTCAAAGGTGGTGGAGGTCACTGCTGGGTCATATCATCTGATATTTACCCTGATAGACTTTTATTCTGAAATTCCTGAGAACATCCAGCGTTAGATTATTAGCTCTCGTCGTCATTTCCTTCCTGCTCCGAAGCCACAATTGCTTCACTGTGCTGCAAATGATTTTGCGGTAATTTCACCGACACTGGAATAATTTGTCTTTATGGGGAAACACACGGCGTGCACTCCCTCAACAGACAGACATGGCAGCAGCCATATTGATGTTATCGTCTGGTGAGCAGGCAGCTGGAGCCAGAGGCCGGTTAGCTTAGCCTTAGCATGAAGACTGAGGGGGGGGGGGGGAATTAGCAACAGGAAGGGTGGCTGTAAAGTCAGCCTCTCTGAGGAGCGTGCCTCCAGTAAGTCCAGTAATTAACACATTACATCTCGTTTATTAAATCCATTGAAAAAAAACAAAACAGGAATGGACTCCAGGGATTAAACAAATGGGATACAACATGCTAATTATTGAGCTTTCAAGGTGCTAATAGGTGGTTTTTGTTACCTTTGGACGGAGCTGTGCTTTATTCTGAGCTGAATAATAACTGGCTGCAGCTTCCTTCACATTGTAGCCTACACACTGATATGAGCTGAGAAGACTGAAAGGAAAACCAATCAGTGTATTTCCCCCCAAAATGTCTAATTATTCTCTCAATTGCAAATGTGTTTGGTCATAATAATCACTGCAGAGCTACAGAAACCATTTGTGGACCGTTTCAGATTTTGCACAGGTCGACACTTGCACTGATTTTTTTTTTTTTTAAAGCCCAGTAAACTTCACATTGCTCTGGAGCTTGTTGCAACTCTTCCTCAGCCAAACCTAAGGGGCCGACAAATTTATTTTTAATCATTTATTTTACAAAGTAACTGCAAAAAACCCGCGGCGAGGTGGTTTTCCCAGTGAAAGGAGAGAGCTGGTTCAGTTTCTGGGGCTCTGGCCAGAAGAGTTCTGGGGTAAAGTGTGAGGTGCAGGAGCCAAATAAGAGCCCCACAGCTGATGTTTTTTTTTTTTTTTTACCCTGCAGCCCCCTGAGGTGGGTTTAAATCCAGCCCTGGACTCATGCTGTTACTGTACGGGGCAGGTGTCTTGTTGTTTTCTTGTGTTAGCCAACATATTTCCTCCAAGAAAATTACTAAATCCACTCCCTGGTACAAGGTCGACTCTGACTTTGATGCAAATGTGGCTCTGAAACTTTTGTGTCGTTCGATTTTTCGAGTTAATTTTCATACAAAAATGGTGGAAAAAGGTGCCGATGCAACAGATTAGACTCTGCAAAGATGCAAACCAGAACAAAGACACATGCAATCTATGCAAAAACCACAGTGGCACGACAGGAACATGTCTCCAATGGGTGGATCCTTTGTGGCCCAACCTATCCCAGGATTCAATGCGGGCTGGTAACGAACGCAAACAATGGCGACAAAGAGGATTTAAATGTAAACAAGTGTTTTGGTTCAGGGTCAGTTGGATGGTTGAATGGTTCAAACTGGGTCTTAAAAAGGTTTGTATGTTTTCAAGAACAGGTGTGGCGGTCAGTGACACGACTACAGCTGGTGACGCAAAGTGGAAATCCTCCAAAGGTAAGTTCAACAAGGTCAAAGGTCACGTCTTCCAAAGCAGCCTTTCTCAACCAGGTGTAAATACATAAGGTCAGAATGTAGACCTGGTGTTATCACAAGTTTCCTGTGATCTGCTCCTTCACATGTCGCTTAAACAACAACAGCAACAACAACAACAACAATAAACAAAGAAGAAGAAGAAGAGTCCAGTTAATATCAAACTCAACCAAATTGCAGTATCTACAAACTTAGCCCTGACACTCAGCTGTATAAACAACATGATGTGTTTCCTTGACAGCGTTCGCCACGACGGCTCCTGGTGCTGTTAATATAAATCCTGACCTGTCTGCACCAACCGTCCTCCAAGCCTCCGCCGAGACCTCCTTACCCAGAAAAATCCTCCTTTGCTTGCACTTCCTGCCTGAGCATCTCAGCTCCCATGAGCCTTTTCTCCATCAGTTTCTGTCCAACCGCCCGAGCCTGACTCATGGGAGCCCTTTTTTCCCTTCCCAACGCGCAGCTCAGAAGCTGATTGGATGATGACTCTAATCGTCGGGAGGAGGAGGAGGAGGAGGAGGAGGAGGAGGGGGAAAGCCGAGTGCGGGGGCACATAATGGCTTCCGATTTTTGGGGAGGAAACGAGATGTAAATGAGGTAATTATGTGTCTTAACGAGGGCAAACAGCGTTGACATTCTAGCCCTGGTAACCAACATATTTATAGCCCATAATAACCTTAAGTGGGACTGGCTGGAAGGCTGTCAAGAGAATTAGAGCTGTCTGAACAGCGCTGCTTTTGTTTTTATTAGGGCTTGTGTGTTTGAATTAGCAAAAGGTCTGAGCAGTGATATTGACGGCTGAAGCTTTGAGCTCAGATAACCCCCCCCCCCGCCAGTTATGTTAAAAAGCTGATACTTTTGATACAGACAGAACAGGATGAAACTATAACCCCCCTCCCGTGGAGAAACATGGAGAGGTCAGCCATCTTGGGTGCCGTCCCCCCCCCCCCCCAATGTAAAGTACAGCTCGAGGATCGGGACGAAAATATTTTCACTCTGAGATTTTTATATTTGCGTAACTAGTTAGTGCATAAAAAGTGTTTAAGAGTCAATGAAAACAAAGTGCGGCTCCGTAACCAGATTGAGTTTCAGTGATTTTTGGCTCCTGCGACGTTCCCTCCACCTCCTCCTCCTCCTCCTCCCCCCCCCCCCCCCCCCCCACCTCCACCTTCGTACTGAACTCAGACAGTTATGGTTCTTTTTGTTTTTAAAACATGACATGAAAAAAGGTTTGATTTGAAAATGAATGAAGTGGAACCTGGTCAGAGGAGGAGGAGGAGGAGGAGGAGGAGGAGGAGGATGGAGGACTGTGGGTAAATGTTTTGGCATCAGGATTGTGCCGAGCGCAGCAGAAATACGTTTCTGACGGAGTAAGCACAGGGGGCTTTTTGGAGTTCACCCGATTTTCATATTCTCTCTCTCTCACTCTCTTTCTCCTTCGTTCATCCACCTCTCTCCCACCCTCCCTCCCTCCGTCCTTACACAGATTAAAAATGGGAATTTCGACAGCACTTCTGCGTTGGCATCGCGCAGCAGGATTATCATACGGCGCTGAGGGGTTTGCGGAAGAAGAAACGCAGAGATAGAGTGAATTTATTTTGAACTGCTGGACGTTCTCTGGTGGGAGATCAAAGATTCGTGTTTCTCTAGGAAGAAGAAGAAGAAGAAGAAGGGGTGGGGGGGAGCTGACAGGAAGTCCCTGTTTTTAGGAAGAGGAGCTGGAGGGTAGTGTTCGTGTTGGTGGATGTGGGGTGGTGAGGGGGGGGTGGTATTTGCGAGAATAACCTGGTGAGTCAGGTGGTGTTAGTCAGGCTGAGTCACCTGCGCTGACTCAGCAGCTTCACGTCCACGTTGGCGACGACAGAGTGGCATCAGCAGTCTCACCTGATAGCCTCTACCTGCCGCTGCCAGGGTGCACATATTAAGCAACTCCCTCCCTCCCCACCTCCACCACCACCAGCACCACTACACCCCGCCACCCCCACCCCACCCCCCTCTCTAGCCTGCTTCTTTCCGATTGCACTCAGCCGTTACGTTCTCAAGGGAAGGGCAGACTGCTGGCGCCGCACTGTTTGGGCTCTCGCTTGCTGTATCTCCACACACACACACACACGGAAAGCACACACACACACACACACACACACACACACACACACCTACCTCCACAGGTACACAGGTACTCACACAGCAAATTAAGCGCATTGTTGCGTTGCCCCCGGCGTCGAGGGGGGGCGAAAAGTCACTCAGAGGTTTTTGTTCCTGTTGCACACGATGGTCGCGGTTGGCCTCCGTCCTGGGAGACGTTCAAGAGAGAAAACTGTTACATAATGTACAGAGTTACGTGCGTTAAGGTGAAATGTAAACGTGTCTGAATGAAAAAAGTTACACAAGGAAAAAGTTAGTTTGAATTTATGGTTTATATTCAACTCTGGAAACATCGAAGGTTTAACTATAATCTTAAGTTTTTATCATTATGACCAGGTGTTGAATTAAAGTAGCTGTGCTTCTCATACACATACTTTAATATGATATAATATAATTAGTATAAACAGTGACTATACAAAACTAAAAACGTCATGATATCTGATAATATTGAATATGTTTACACAGATTTTGACATTATCAGGGTGAAAGTCATGCAACATTAAATCTATTTAATAAGACAGACTATAATCTACATCCATAATCTTGTTTCTTTTATTTGTTGTGTGAACCATTTTAACTTCACAGCGTTCACTGGAAACATCACTGTAAACACTGTGATGTGTTCCCAGCCTTCACTTTTAACACTATGACATTAATGAAAGCACACGTCGCTGTGACTCATGATGAACATACATCTTAAATTAAAAACAGGTTCAAGTACTTTTGATTCGAGTCGATGATTTGAGTCCTGATTTTAACCTTTCTGAACAAAACTTATTGCAGCTTTAGTTGTAATATTATCACTACAAATGTGTTTAGAACGAACGGTGTTGATCAAACCGGTTGCAGAGGAAAACGCCTGTTTTTGCTGCTGTTATTAAAACAACAAGACAATAATAAAAAAGTATAAAAGCAGTCTTTTGCCGTCAGATAAACCGAGTGGAGGATCTGTGGGAACAACCTGCAGTCAAACTCTGTGATTTGTCTTCCTCGGAGCTTTTCACTTGGAGATCGGATCAGTGTCTGTGAATTGGACACTTGTCCACTGCTCGCGGCGCGTTAAGTGGTTTAGCAGATTGAATGAGAGAGAGAAAATAGAAAAGTGGTTCGAAAAAGGGAGGAAAATATTTGACCTTCATGTGAATCGCAGCCTCTCTCCGGCTGCTGCGCTCCGCTCTGTTTTTGTGGTTTGTAAAGCTTATTTGACTTTTGACAATAAGTTTAAAGTACGATGTTTAGTTGAGGTAACGCAGGATTATTTTTCCAGTCTAATTTGAAGCAGTAGGTTCTCTCTCCCTCAATTTTCTCCGGGCCTCGCTCGCTCTCCTGCTCTTCTGGTAATCCACCGTCATCTTGATCAGAGGCAGACGCGGAAAATTAAACAAATAAACTCTGATGCTTTGGATAACATTCCCCTCGGATTGACCCGACCTCTGAGACACTCTGGCCGGGGTCGTGACCCCACCGTGCCGTCGGCTCTCGGCATCAGAGGGGCCTCGGTGTGTTGGTTTGGCCTCCACGTCTTGACCTGTAGGAAAACACGGAGACGTCTGGTCCAGTTCAGTCCACATCAGACCTGAACACACTCAGAACCAGAGAGAGGAGCTGGAGCAGGTCACACTGAAAACAAAGTGAGACTCAGAGCACTCGACCCAATATTACTATTATTATACTTACATCACTACTACTAATAATATAATACAATAATAATAATAATAATAATATAATAATATAATATTACTGTCATTATCAATGGCACTAATAATAATACTCCCATTAAAACTGGTAATACTAATAATTTACATTACAACTTCTACTGATGATAATACTGTGATTGCAAATAAAAATACTCAGATTACAACTGGTATTATGAGTATTAATTATTAATAATAATACTAATGATACTCCCATTACTACTTATTTTTATAACTGTATTACTTCCATTACCACTGGTAGTTCAAATAATACTCCCCTAGAAACAATACTACTATTACTACTGATACTAATGATAATACTGACTAATACTACAACTTATATTATAATTTTCCCATTACAATTTCTACTTATGAAAATACTTTGATTGCTAATAGTATCAGTAAAAATGCTCCCATTACACCTGGAACTACTAATACTCCAGTAATTACTATTAAATATTTGGGGATTTCCGTTTCAGTGTCATTCAGTTGTTGTGTTTTGACAAGTTACTGACGTTGAGGATGATTAATATAACAAATACACAACAAATCATTCATGTTTGTTGAAACCAAAAACCACGATACGAAGGCGTCGCCTCAAACCTCAGTGAGCTCCTGAACTCACACTGTGTTAAATTTTCTTCTCATTAACTAACTTTAGATCATGTCATGACATTTAAATGCTGAGTAAACTGTGTATGTTGTAAATATCATGATCATGGGATCACACCTGTAGCAAAAGTTGGGCTAGTTTTAATCAGCTCAGGACGGACGACAGCCCTGAACGCTGCATGAACCGAACCGTGTTCCGGGTCTGAACGTGTGAAATGCTGCCGTTCAGGATCGAGGGCTTGAACCGGCGACACTCTGCAGGTTCAGTTCACGACCCGAGAGAAGACAAAGCAAAGAGATGTGACCGGCTGATACGGGCGGCGTGATGCATGAAGAAAGACTGATGGGAATGAAAACATATTCATGTTCTCTCCTTGGTGTCTGCACAGATAAAGGAAAATCATTATCTGTGAACATCGCTCGTCTGACACTCCACAAAACCTCCTGTTCTCAAATTAGAGAGTATTTTCTTGTACGTGTAGCTGCTGCTGCCGCACACGCTCTCTGATGATGTGTACGTATACGTTACACTGATGTGTCCTGGATTCCAGCCAGTCGCCCTCTGTAGTTTGTGTTTCAGCTCCTGTCACAAATGATTCTCATCTTGTGTTGTTATCTTTACATTTGTAGACCGACTCCAGTCAAAACTGTCCTACACATAGTTGAGACTTTTCAGAAAAGTATTTCTAGGTCAAAGGGCGCTTGGATATCAAGACAAAAACATTTTTCTAGATGCCCTAGATTACATATAAACACTGTTTCAGCAGCTTTTGATTCACTGGTTTCCAATTTAATCATCATTTTCCTTTTGGGCGTCTAAAGTGATTCTGAGGAAACAATCAGAGAAAGAAAAACCTAAGTTTTACAGCTCAAACTGTGACAAGGATCTCTTCAGTGTCAGATAAATAAACCCTCGAAGTGCTGTTTTAAATGATTATATTTCTGCATGTAGTCTGTATTTGCTTCATGTTGAAACACTGACCTAAATGTGCTTCTTAAAATCCAAATTTAGCAAAGTTTTAACCTGAAGGTTGACCTATATTTTAGTTTGCATGTAACCAGACGGACTCTCCAGCTTTTATTTTGAAAGGGACTGGGGGATCTAAGTGGACCATCACAGTCTTCAATCTGAAAATATGAAGTTTTCTTTCAGGTCAAACTAACAGATTCTAGTTTTTTTCGTTGTTCCCATCCACTTCTTCTTCTTCCGTTTCCATGGTTGCAGACCGGCTGCATGTGCTGTATCATGAACAGAGGGATCGGGGGACATTAGCAAGTCCAGAGAAACCTGCCTCCAAGTCACTTATCCCTGGACAAGAACAAAGCCGAGGTTTGGATGCGATAGGCGTCACGCATACGTGTTCGCCCCCTTATCTTGTTTACGTGATGGAGTTTTTCAAACGCAAACATTTTCTTTAGATGGCACAGTGGACCCCTGCTCTGAGATAAGTATCGAATGCAGACTTAATTGCCTGAGATAGAAGCTTATTATTCCCATTAAAACGGGCGTTCGGGGCCTCGCTCCCCGGGTCTCTCCACTGCCAGAGCCCCCCCCCCCCCCCGTCTTTCATCCCCCCTTCCTCCTCCTCCTCCCCCTCCTTTTCTTTCTGCTTGTCTCTATTGTCCGTTTGATGTGGAGATGAAGGGGAAAAAGGGCAAACAAGAACAGTTTGGTGCTGAAAAGTTGGAAAATCTGGTAACAATTGGAATGTAATGGAAGTGTTTGGAGGTCTCGTCCCCTGATGTGCTTAGCTAATGATTTTGCCGCCCTGAGTGCACCCTGTGGTGAGTGCGTACGTGTGCGTCCTCACATCCCGGTGTTTCCATTTCAAGAATTTTCTTTTGCATCTAAATCTCTATTATTATTTTTTTTTTCCATCCCTTTGACGTCGTTGCAGCTTCTTCTTCTCACGGTGCAGCAGGTACGAGTCCAAGTTTTTCGCCGCGACTCTTCTGACTTCAGTGCAGCGTTTGCACGGCCGTTGCTTTTCTGGGATTTGTGCGTCTCCGGCGGAGTTTTTCCCTCGCCAGTCGGCACTGAGCCGGCATTCCTTCATGGGTTCACTGGCAATGCTCAAGTGGCTCCCTCTTAACAGCCCCCCCTGCCCCCTCCTTCCTCCTCCTCCTCCTCCCTCCACACTAATCACTCAGGGACATAATCACAGGCCACTTTGAAGTAATAGTCAATTTGCTACGAGTCCACCGTTTAACAGAAACCGCTTCGACGCAAAGCTGGGGCTGCGAGCTGGGCCACTGCAGATGTAAAGATACGGGGAGGCCGTGCCATGCCGCGCTGCATCGCTGCTTCAACAAAAGGTACCACACGCATGTTTGTAGATGTGTTTATTATTGGAGGAGGTCGACATACAAGGCCTGAGGTTGTGGAGACAAAAGACAGGTGAAGTGAACGAGGCCAAACTTTGGCAGCGAGTGCGTGCGAGAGTGTTCAGCTGACGAGAAATTCACAGGAAGTGCACGGACTCGTACCTGCCTGTCACTCAGCCCTGCACACGCTGCTGCCCCTGAATAGGCCGCCGGCGCTCGCTCACAATGACACACACTGTACGACCTGTGGTGATGTGTGTTCGCTCCGGGAGGCCACGGTGAATCGGGCGGCGGCGGTAGAGGAGTCGGCCCCATGTTTACTGTTTACAGAACTCCGGGTGGCGCCAGGCCTTGAAAAAACAGGAGCTGAAAAACACTTTGTTTTGGTGGGGAGGCTGCTCCTGTGGTTTTGTAATCGCCATCACTATCAGGGGCCCTGATCGCTTTACAAAGAGGAGGAGGTGGAGGAGGTGGAGGAAGGCGGGGGGGGGGAATAAAAGGTATGTTATTCCACACGGTGCACAAAGGGAGGGAACAGAAAGAGAAAGAGATGTGGGCGCTTGGCACTGTGTCTGTCTGCCCTCTTTCCTCTCTCCTCCCTCCTCACCAACTTCTTATTCTACCCCCTCCGCACCCATCCACCTCCACCACCACCTCCATCCAGTCTACAGCTGACTCAGGCCAGGAGTCACTGAGACGTCTCACTGGTCACGCAGGGTGGTTGACTTCCTGGACTCAAAGTACAAGGCAGATTCCTGACTTTCATAACAGGTTCATCAATCATTTGTACATACAGGGTTTAAGATGATTTACTTTTCCTGAGATTTTTGGGTCATTTTGAGGCACCAGCCTTCTCCAGCCAAAGATCAGAAAGTCAAGATCTACCTACAAATGTCAAGAGAAGAAGAAAGAAATGAGAAATGAGCTAGCTGCTAACTGTTCTGCTTCGACACACTGACGCTCACAGAGCTGCATAAAGAGTTTCTTCATGAAGTTATTTGTTGATGCAGTAGTTTTTGCGTCGTTGCGCCGCGGCACCGCTCGTTTCCAGGGCTGCATGTTCGCATGTTTTCTCGGATAATGTTTGTTCAACATTTTTTGTGCCTGGAACGACTTGGACATAATGGTTCTGGTTGGAAAAAAAAAAAGCCCACAAATGACTTGAGGAATATTTGACCTGAGGTAGAGAAAGTAAACACAGTGGACATTTGGAAAAGGAGGTTCCTCTAAATTTAAGAGTCGCTGACATTTAACTGAAAATCCAAAGGGACTTTTTGATGTTAAAAACATTCAAGAGGCAACTGCACAAATAAATCCACTTTTCAAAGGTGAAAGTGCAGTTTGAGATGTTGCATTCAAGTGCTCAGTGGAAAAAGTGGTGTTTCCAGTCATCAATGTGCAATTGTGCCGTTTCATAATCAACATAAACACGTGCAGCACATGAACCCCCCCCCCACCCCACCCCCCACCGCTCTGCAATGAACCATCCACAGCAAATAAACTGATTGTGTGGGAAACAGCATCAAACATGAGCACAAAACACCGACCGTTACCAACTGGAAAACAACAACTTTCTGCCTGTGAACGCAGCTCTCTCCTCTCTCTGCTCCGGCCTTCAGATGAGTTCGGTTCGCAGAAGTCTTCTTGGGAAAAGATCGTAATTGGAGCTGAACCTCTGACCTCAGATCGCCAAACAAGTCCACTTAAGGGTCAAGTTCACCCCAAACCACAAAAACAAAAACAAACGGTCGCACATTGATGCGAAGACGTGACCCGAAGAGAAGAAGAAGAGAAGAAGAAGAAGAAGAAGAAGTGGTCGTGGAAAAGTTCAGCGCTCCAACTCGACCATGTCCTCATGAGTCATGCGTCATGACACTGATACAGATGTAGAAGCATTGTCTGCTTTACCTGTCTGCAAACAAAAGAGCAGCATGTGTGTGTGGATGAAGAGGAGGGCGGCTGTACACACACACACACTAGTTTGGGCCTATTTTCAGAGCCATTAGTGTGAGGAGTGTGTAATTCAGAGGGCCCGCGCCGCCTTTATTCACGCGCCGACATTAGGACGTAATGAATCATGAAGACGGCGTATTGTTCCACGCTACTCACACACACATATATATGCACGCATGCACACACACACACACACTCACAGGTGTAGAACATCATTATCACCCAGCTCCAATTGATGAAGAGTATTATACCGCCAAATTGATTTTCCGTACTCCGCGATCACGATGACACAAGAAAAGACGGAGACGACGGAAGAAAAGACGCCATCATCAACAACTTTATATTCCAATCAGCATATCTGAGTAGGAACGAATAAAAAAGAATCGCACTGAAAAATGGAGCCGGGGCTCAAATCGTCTCAAATTGGTTTGCTTCTCTCTCTCTCTCTCTCTCTCTCTCTCTTTTTTCTATCATGAAATGTTACCGATTATCATGAAACGCGTAAATTGAATTCTTCTTTTTCATTTAAGTAATAATTGATTTGACATTTCCGAGCACTTCAAAGGCAGTTTGGCCCGAAGGCTCTGCAGTAAATTACAGTATAAAGCTGAGGATTTACCATTAGCTGAGTGTCAAGTGTACGCTCTCTCTCTCTCTCTCTACCTCCCCCCTCCCCATCCAAGCCCCCCCCCAGACACACACACACTCACTCCTCACATCCTCTGTCTCCCCTCTTCTCTCTATCTTTTCTCCCCAAACCCCCCTAAAAAAAACAAAAAACCCAGTCAAACTTTACACAACTTGTCTTCACCGGCCTGTTTATGTGCGTATGTGTGTGTGTGTGTGTGTGTGTGTGTGTGTCCAGGTCTGCCCATTTTATTGTAACACTATAAAGGCCTCCGGTGTGTTTATCAGTAAATGGAGCCTCCACACGTTTCGCCTGCCTCCATTATAACTCTTTTCACTTCCTTGTGTAGTTTATATTTATTTATATTTTCCTTCTTTTTGCAGGAAAATGCCCGTCTCTTTCTGTCTGTGTCTCGCAGTGTGTGTGTGTGTGTGTGTGTGTGTGTGTGTGTGTGTGTATGGGGGGGGGCTGTTTGATATGTAAAACAGTCTGTTCAACAAAGTCCAGGTGCTATCTGTGGTTACAGAGGCTGATACGACTTCTTCTCTGCTCCTCGAACGCACAAGTCGCACAATTAAACACACACACACACACACACACACACACTGAGCTCGGGCCACAGTGCCAGGTGTCATTCTCTCTTTATTAGACTGATCGGTGTCGCTCTCTCTCCTCTGATATGATGGTTAAAACACATCTCTCATTGATAAGCGGGGTGTTATTGATTAGATCATGCAGAGGGGGATTGGCCTGAGCTGATCGATACCTCAGCGATCGATAGTTTTATTTGTTTAAATGCAGTCAAGATTTCTATGATCAATCGAATAAATGTGTTTAAGAATCTGTGTAAAAGTCTGTGGTGCTTTTAAACAGGAGTCATGAGATTATTGGAATTAATCAACTTGACTATCATCACCACGATATATCCAAAACCACGTACGGTATCTGCACGTCTCGTCGTGGAGGAAACACTCAGGTCTGTTGTAAAGTAAAAGTAACTGAGTGGAAATATCCTGATAGAGTCAACCCCTTCAAAATAAAAGCATAAAAGTTGCTCATCATGCACACTCCTTTCAGAATAATGGACTTTATTCTGTTCATGTTGCATCTACTAAAGATGTGAGTCTAATCTAAAGCTGAGTACCAAATGAAATCTCCTTAACCTGTAATAATACACAACCTGTCCACTGGTTAGATTTTCTATTATTAATGTGAATACACAAAGTGCTGAACTAAATAAAGTGAAAAGTCAAAATTGCACTCAACTATATGTGAAATAATATCTTGTACCTTATGCTGTCATGTAGCAGTCATTAAAGTTATAGAATAAGTGATACAAGACTTTATTTATTGATTTGCTTGTACATCTTTTATTTTGGTAGGATCTCTGCGGGCATGAGAGCTGTATTTTCCCACTTCTCATCATCCTGAAACCTACTGTGACACATTTAGCCTCATTTGGTCTTTTAAATATGACTAATAATCATACTTAAACGGATCTAGACTCTCATTATTATTATTATTACTATCGTTATTTCAATAATCAGGTTCGAGCAGCTCAACATAACAAACTAACTTTACCTGGACACTAAATATCGTCCAAAACCCAGAGCAGATCCACCTTTTAATTAGTCAAACCCCAACTCCCATGCATGTGCAAGACTGTACCCACACACACACACACTGAACACACACACCTACTGATTGTCACCTGAATCCCGAGTTAGCTGGAGGTGACACGTATTGTCTTCTGGCCTTGAATTAATGTGCCTGTAAATACGTTTTTTCTACCTCATTCCTATTTGTTAAGTTATTCATAGAACTGCTGATTGCAGGCAGCCGTCAGAGCTAAATGAGGGCCTTTGTTATTGTTGAGTAATTAGGACAGCCATCATCGTGCTCCGAGATGACAGGGTCAGTTAAATAGTTTCTCTCTCTCTCTCTCTCTCTCTCTCTCTCTCAGTAGTCCGGGCTGATTATGGGAGCTCAGGCGAGGCGAGGCAAGGCAGCCAGGCCTGGGAGCTGGAGCTGGGGAGGGATGGAGAGGAGAGGAGGGGGGGGGGGGGGGGGGGGAGTACAGATGGGAGGAGTGAGGAGGAAAGCAGACCTTATCTCAGGCAATTAATCAGAGACACTCATATTGCGGGACAATTATTCAAAGCTCACTCCTGCATAACTCAGCCCAAGGTTCCAGTGGGCTCACTGTCTCTCTCCATCCCCCCCGGACTGGAAGGTCAGGAAAGTGAGAGGAAGGTGGAGCTGAGTGAGAAAGAGAGGGACGCTATTCACTGTGTGTGTGTGTGTGAGAATGTGAGCAAGAGAGTGTGTGTGTTCAAGTCAGCTCAGGCAACACAGGGTCAAAGTCGTTCAAAGTCTCGTCTCCTCTCGGGGGCTTCGGTTTTTGTTTTTCAAGGAGTTTATTCCCCGCCATGTTTACATGTATTAAGTTTTTTGCCATTGGTGAAATAACATGGGCGTCGTCTCTTAGTGTGTGTGTGTTGTAATGTGTGTGTATGTGTGTGTCTGTGCGTGCATGCGCTGGGGGCCCGGGGCCAGTATTATCAACATTCCTCGGTGGCAGCAGGGTGGCTCGCCTGGCACCACACAAACAGGAAAAGGAAATAACCCAACTTCACTGCAGTTATCTCCTGGAGAGCCCTCATCGTGTGTGTGTGTGTGTGTGTGTGTGTGTGTGTGTGTGTTTAAATATGGACCCTGACGGCGGCACGACAGCTGCAGATCTCTTTATTAACATACTTCATTAGCGCTGTTGATATTGATATTTGCAGGAGAAACTGTTTAGAGGTTTCAAGCTGTGGTGATGCCTTCAAGGACATCGTGTTCATCCTGGTCACAGCTGAGTGGAATGACCCACTAATGTGGAATTGCAACTAGAAACCTGACAGCTCAATATGTGATGCACATTATTATAAAATAATTGATGTGATGTTTGTTTTTTGTGTTGTTTTCTCCCGACTGTTCCTGAACGTGACACAGACAGGAAACAAGGACACGCCCAGTTTATTTTATCACAAATTAAGCAGCTTTAAAGTCGGGTTTAACCTGAGCTTGAGTCACAACCTGTGATCTGATGAACCACCTGAAGCACCTGTGTTTCCTTGGTAACAAGGATCCTCTCGCTAACGTTTAGTTCCTGTTGCTGTAGCCTCTGCTTTTTCAAAATAAGAGTCTCAAGATGGAGATGGTTTTACATTGAGATTTGAGTTTTTCAGGCTATAAATATGAATATAATTTGACTTTTTGCATGCAAACTTTTTTTTTTGTTTTGAATTAGCCAACTTTTCAAATTCTGTTTTTAGCAACAAACGAGTGGTTTTGATATTTAGGATTTGTTTCCACGGTGTCTGTCTGTTTGTGGTTTCCTGCTCCTCTTCAGCAGACATCCTCAGATCATCATAGTTGATAACGCTGAGTCACTAACAGTTTTGAAACTGCTCACTTCCCATAAATGCAACGTCAGGTGTAAATAAACCACCCACACACCATCAGAGCCTCCAGAAGCTTCAAGAAATAATCTGTTTTATTCACTTTTACCAAGTAGAAGATTTCTGTTGTAAAGTTTTGTCTTAGAAAACCCCTTAAATGACACTAATGTTCCCTCAGAGCAGCTTCAGTTGACAGTTGATTTCACTTTCTCAACATTTCATTGAACCTGAAAAGCTGCAGCAGCCTCATCAATAATAAAACAAGAAACACACACACACACTCATCACCTGGAGGAGTGTATTGATACTGTTGAGATAAGAGGATCCTTCAGCACAACGGTGTTATGTAAATCAGTGACACCGATCTGCCAAACTATACTATTTTTAGTTGGCTGTGTGCTGGCTAAGGCAGCGAGCGAGTGAGCGAGCGACTAAATAACAGCATGCAAAAAAAAAAAAAAAAAAAAAAAACGTAAACTCTGGCCGACGTTCAAAAGCATTCACCGCCTCGCCTCTCTCCTTCGCTCTGCTCTCGTTCCAGCCCCAACCTGATCCACAAATGTCACCTCCACTCTATGTATAAAAGGAGAGGAAGACATCGAGGAGGAGGAGGAGGGAAGAGCGATAGATCAGTGAGAGAGGAAGAAGAGAAAGAAAGAGAGAGAGTGTGTGTGTGTGTCATAAAATGCAAATGCAGCCTGCGTCCGCTTTTACAAATTAAATGTCAGGACATAAAATATTGTCAGTTTCATTTTGCCGCCAGAAGGATGACAAATCCATATTCTCCCTTAAATAAAACTCTTATTGCAGCGGTGGCGGTGGCGGCGGCGGCGGTGGTGATGGGGGGGTAATCATGGCAGAACAAAGCGCCATGATTAACGATAGCAATTTATTGTATCTGGCGGCCGGGCGAGGCAGCGGTGAGGGAGAGAGAGGAGCAGAGAGACATCATGGTTATCATAATTCATATCGTAAATAACAGGGCCCAGCCAATCACAAGGAGCCGCCGATGTCATCCCAAATAACCTTTGATAACAATTACCATAGAAGGCAGTACAAACCCGGAGTCACAATGTTATCTTATCCCCATTCTCTGCTTGTAGAATACAACACTATTACCATATAGATTAGACTATTTATAATGGTGCGTGTCATTCCCGGGTGCAGCTTTAAGTCGTCACCGTGTATGTGTTGGAGGTGGAGGTGTACAGCGTGGGCCAGGTTATGTGTGTGTGTGTGTGAGTGTGTGGGTGGGGTAGGTAGGACCTGTCGCTGGGAGGAGATTATAGCCCCGTCTTTATGAGGGGCTGAATTGCCCTCTCTCAGTATCACACGGCAACACATTGCCAAGACGGCCGGCGTTTTCGCAACAATGGCTGCCGTGGTGTGGTGGGAGAGTGTGTGTATGTGTGTGGTCAGGGAGGGGTCGGGTGGGTGGGTAGGTAGGTAGGTGGGTGGGTGGGAGATATTAGCAGGGAAGCGTTGATAAGTGTTGGAGATTAGCGCGCCGGTGCGTATCTTGTCCGAGATGTTGTTCCTCCTTGTTTTATCTGCTGATAGAAAATTTTCTGATGGAGAGCGGCGATATAATGTGGATGCACTGGTTCACACCTACACACACACACACACACACACACACACACGGTCGGAGAGGAAACACTGACTTCACTTGTCTGTTTAAACATCACTAAGGTGTTATATTAATTTCAGGACATTAGTGTGATTATGAAGAAGGAAATGAACAGGAGGAGACGGATCTGAGTCCATACAGCTGTTAAATTAAAGGGCCTTTACGCAATTTTCATTTTGACCATTTTAAACTCTATTATTGTTGTTTTAATGAGCGAGACCTTGTTTTGTTCATCCGTTTATATCTCGTGCTCCATGTTGGACGTGTTTTCACACATTTCCTGCTGATGATGGACCAATCAGACGGAGAAGACAAAGGCAGGAAAAGTTACAAATGCAGGAAAACCAAAAAAATCCACTTTGGGTTTTTCTCGTCATTAATCACTTGTAGCTTCAAGCTGCTTCTACACGTGCGAACAAAAAGGTTTTATTGCTGATTTAAATGGCAACAGATGGTAAAATAAAAACTTTTTCAACAAGTTTCTCACACGATAGATGTTAGATGATTGAAAAGCTCCTCTGTCACAGGAGACTGTGTGTGACGTCTGTATATGTGTATGTTTTCTAATCTGCTGCTTCCACATAAAGTTGATTAAAGACGAGCAACTAACTCAGAACAAGTTCACAAATGTTCACATCCGCAAAGTGAGTGACACTGAGGCCTTGGACTGGTTTTCACACAGATGTGTTACATGGTGATGTAGAGAGAGGTGTGTGTGGAAACAGCAAACATCATAGAAAACAGTGGATTACGCATTCGAATAATATTAATGGAGAGAATCTGACATTAACTACTGATGTAATATTTAACTCTAACCTGTCAGACTGTGATGTAAAGCTGCAGACGGATTAAAGGATGCGAGTATTGAGCATCAGATTTGTATTGATTCACTGTATACGACCCTATAGAGTATTTCTGCCTCTGTTTGCGGTGTCTCGTGCGTCCTCTCGCCAATTCAATCTGAAATAGTAAAGAGCGAAACATGGGGGACAAAAATAGCTTCAAAGGACACTGGAGTCTTTTACTAGGAGGAGGAGGAGGAGGAGGAGGGGAGAGGACAAACGCAAGGACGAGATAAAACAGAGCAGGAGCGAGGAGGAAGAGAAGGGACCAAAGCAAGGACAAGGTGAAGGAAGAAGAAGAGGAGGAGGAGGAGGAGGAGGAGGATATTGCATCCTTCTGCTTAACTTCAGAGAGGAGAGAGGAAAAATTCACAGTTGCGTGTCCCCTCGGCAGCAAACTGTCCAATCCCGGCCTCTTCCTGACAAGACGGCTGCAGATCAAGAAATGCACGATGACGGCGGCGGCGGCACGGCACCTTACAAGCCTGAGGTAGATTAGGAGGAGATAGAAAAAAAAAAAAAGTAATATTTTTTAAAAGTCAAGGAAGGAGAGGAAGACCTGCGAGGACAGAGAGTGATGTTAAATCTCTAAGTCAGTGGTATAATATTTGTAGTTTTTGGCATGGAAGTCCCTGTGTGGGCTCGTGAACAGTTAATCTCTCTTGACAGGATCTTCATTTGAATAAAGATCCTGTCAGCGCTCTGTGCTGCCGGTTGCTTAAGAGGAGGACCTACAGTAGCTTCTGCAGGAACTCAAATTGCTTTGACAAATCATGGCTGATGGCAGAAAGGCGCCTTCCTACCTGTGCGGCGCCGCTCAACACGCGTGATGGCAACACCTCAGCAGAACTTCTAAATTGGAGGGAATCTGGGGAGGAGTGCGGACCAAGAAAAACACACACACACACACACACATCTCAGAGATGTTAGAGCAGCTTAAATGTGAGATTGTGTTTGTAATAAAAAAATAAATAAAAATGATGTCGTCTTAAATAAAACTAATAATCTATCAATCTCTGTTGTGGTGATCATGAAACAGACACATTTTTAAACATACAGTTTACACAGCGGCTTCAAAAACGACTTAAACATTTGCTCATTTTACGCACGTGTCCAATAAAGTGCAGGTAATCTGACATAATGTTTATCAGTAAAAGTTAAGTTTAACATCAGTTAATGATATTCATGCTAATTATGAAGATTGATGTTAGGGTTTCTTTTTTCCCTCTGGCATCTTTACTTGATCCATATCAAACACCATAACAAGCTCTAATCCTCATTTTAAGTCTGCTGCATAAATGTTGCATGAAGACTGCAAAAAAAACAGAGAAGCTAAAGGTAGACGTGTGTCTTAAAGCTCCATACAGTATAAAGGTAGACGTGTGTCTTAAAGCTCCATACAGTATAAAGGCAGACGTCCATGTGTAGTGTGATTATAAAGCAGCTCTAGGTTCTATATTAATACTGTGAAAGTATCAAAGCCTCAGTCCACAGAGAAATGCACACAGCCTGTATTCAGACAATGAGCCTTAAAACCAGCTGTCAGGACTTCCTGTCACTTTGTGATGTCACAATGAAAGCAGTAACCCAAAGCCCTGCCTCTTGCCTGGACCTAAATATCCATCCAGCAATTGTAGGATTTTGTTTCTCTTTGTGTTTTATTCTGAAATCTGCTCTATTTTTATTGGCTCTCACCCAGAAAACAATCAGCCAATCAGAAGAGAGGCTCAGAGAGAAGATGGGAAACTACACTGAGGTTGTTTTTGGCTTTTCAACCACATATATATGTTCTGATGGATCAAACCTTCAAAATAAAAGCATCAAATATGGTTTGCATATTGTTCCTCTCCTTAGCAGCTTCGAGTTAAAGAGGTCTCAGATCAGAAAACACCGAAGTCTTCCTGTGTTTTAAGCTAATATTTGTACCTGGTATTAACTTTTATTAAAATTCAAGGTGACGCTTGATAATTATTGAACAATTTATCTGTATGTTTGTCCTGGAAATCAATCAGTTGCATATACCTGAGCACGCTCTGTGTAACCCCCCCCCCCCCCCCCCCACATAATAGCAGATGATGCTGAAGTTGATTTTTTTTACTCCAAGTTCAGAAATCCCTCTGCCTCTCTCTTCTCTCTCTGTTCATTCTCCTTCTTCTTCTTCTTCTTTCCCCCCTCAACATTTCTCATCTCCTCTCCTAGATGGAATTCACAAAGTGATTTTCTCCTCGTTCCTCTAAATCTCTTGATCACTTTAATTTTTTGCTAGGCTGCTTCATCGGTGTCCTGGGAAAGAGAAAAGAGGAGGAAGGGGGCAGGAGGGAACAGAGGGGGGGAAAAAAGCCGACGGGCAAGAGACTGCAAACGAGTAGAGAGAGAGAGAGAGAGAGAGGGAAAGAGAGAGAGGGAGAATAGTATAGAGTTAAGGCTTTATCAGTGAGTGCCCTGAGGTATGTGGGGACGCTGCTGAATCCAGAGAGATTAGGGGAAAAATGCAGCACATGGCAGTAAGGGGCTTACGCCACAGCTTGTATTAGTTCAGGTGAAAAGAGTATTGCTTTTACATAAAACTGGACAAATCCAGCCACAATGCATTTCCCGTTGGACCACAATGGGGTCCTCTATCTGTGGACCTCACCTCCTGTCCCCTGGGTTCCCCAAAGCTCCTCTATCTAAACAGGAGTAGAGACTGAGGAGAGGAGGAGGAGGAGGAGGAGGAGGAGAAAACACAGATCGACCAGGGGAGAGGGAGGAGAAGATATGGCGACGCACCAAACTTCATTTTCAGAGTTTTAGCGGGAAGCTGGAGACGATGGTGAGGGCAGTCGTTTCCACTGAAGGATGGAGAGTGTGTGTGTGTGTGTGTGTGTGGGGGGGGGGGGTCATGACAACCTTGCTTTTCAAAATCCTTTTTCTTTTTTTTTTTTGTCGCCTTAAGTTTTAAAACTCAGGTTTAATTTACTCACACGTGTCTCTACATAATGTCCGACCACTGTAATCCAGATGAGACGCTGCGAATTAAAGCAGCTGCTGAAAATAATGGAACAAAACGTTGTGTAAAATAAACCTTCATTTGCACCATTGTGTTGTGACACACAAGGAGCTTCTATCATCAATAGAAATACTCCATTTTCTTTTTCTAATCAATTACATCTTCTTCCACTTTGACGGGTTTTTGATCGTTGGTGAGCTGCTGTCAAAACAACTCCGCACTTCCTGCATATTTCACATTAAAAGTGGTGAATCATGCCACATATATATATAAATATATACATAAATATATATATTTATCTTTTTAATCTGGATGGTTTTATGTGCTTTAACAGCCAAAGAGAGCTGCTAAACTGTTTTTATTACAAGGATAACAAAGTGTAAACATGTTGTTCAGCAGGCTTTTAATCTGAAAGGAACTTTCAGGAAATGCTGACGGCATCTTAATAGCAAATGGAAATAACTGATTATAATGAATCAGATAAGAAAATAAGGTTTTCATGCCGAAACTTGAGGAAAATAGATTTGATTAACTTGGAGCTTTGTCTCCCCGGGTTTCGCCTGTCAGGGTTCATGACACGTGATTGGTTAAGATCCTGTGACTCATCTATTACCTGAGAGGAAGTTCTGCAAACACTAATCACACCTCACCCTCCAAAATAAAACAAACAAAAAGGATTGGGCGATAATGTAAATCAAGGTCCACTTCCTGTCTTTCTTTTCCCTGACCTTTCACCACCTGTCTGTCAGATTCTCTCAGTGACAAATAAACAAACTCGACCCAGGATTTCTGAGCCTTTTCATTGGATTATTATCACCGCAGCAAGAACAATACATAATGTAAAAGCCTGAAGTCACAGAGGAATGAAGTTTTACTAAAAGCAGGAAGTGGCGGCGTGAGATGAACATAAATCAGACACAAAGGCTGGAGCAGCCTTGACGCAAAGATTGGAGATGAATGCGTTAAGTGATTGAGCAAAAGGTCTCATCCTTCTCTTTGGGGCGACAGGTAAATGCTTCACTGAGACACTGAAGTCTCCCGTTCTACTTTCACTGGGACTTTTATCTAAATCTTCTGTTCCCCGGCGCCGCAGTTTATCAGCCCAAGTTTTTCATCTTGAAATATAGGTTGAGAAGAGCTCGGCCTGCACACTTCTTTATCTTTTCACCTGTCATGTACAGTAAGCCCAGGTAACAATGGCGCCTTACATTACATTACACGCCCGCTCTGTATTCACGCCATCCAAAAGCGGCTCTGACACCCCTCCCATCCTCGCCATTATTGGCAGAACAATACCCTCAAAAAGCCAAGTTGGTCCAAAAAAAAAGAAAGAGAAAGAGAAAGAGAGGGGGAGAAGAGCCGTATCTGCGATGGCGCTTAACATCAATTTGTGACACGATTAATCAATTTGGACCCTCTCTCTCTCTCGTCACTGTCGTCACTCTTTAAATAAAGAGCTGGCTGTTTGAATGGGCTCATCGCGATATGGCGCAGGTTAAGTAGGAGGCGCATGTTTTAGGATAGCGCCCCGGCGCTCCCTCTCGCCCTGAAACACTTAGCTGGTGATTAGCATAAGCTGATAGCGCTATCAGGAGTGTGCCATTGTGGTGACCCTGAAGGCCCCCCCCCCCCTTCCACCCTCCACCCAACCTACCCCACCACCACCACCACCACCGCAGCCACCTCCTCCACCTCCTCCTTCCTCCCTCTGAGAAGGTCTTATCGGGGATGTACAGGGCCTTTGTAGCCTCCTGGGGAGATGATGGAGGGAGGAGGCAGAGGTGGGTACTGTAGGGAAGAAAAATGGAGGGGGGTGGGAAAAGAGGGAGTGTGTGTGTGTGTGTGTGTGTGTGTGGCGGGGGGGTGATCCCATTGTTGAACACTCAGTGTCTTTGGATGTGTCCTCCAATGTGTTCAAGCCTTTTGAATGATGATATTAGATAATAAACTTTCGTCTCATCTGAACCTTTTATTTCAACTTCAGCTCGGTTTGGGTTCTTTTAATGTGAAATGCACAGGAAGTGCTGAGTTATGTTGACTGAAGTTTACCAACTATCAAAAAAACAGCAGAAGATAATACTTTAAAGCTGCACTTTGATGTTTAGTTACATTAAAGCGGAACAGAAACATTGTTAGCATCGTCACTGTTAGCACGCAAGATGTTGTTGTTAGCATTTAGCTTTTGTAGCTGCAAAACGCTGGTAAAACAACAGGAACCACATCAAGACGGGGCCTTTAAATGAGGTGGTGAAGAAGAATCCATGTGCAACAGCTCTCTGTGGCGCTGGTGACACGTTCAGCTGTTTTGATCTTGTGTTGTTTACAGCCTGTCTGCTCCGGCGTCTTTCAGCAGCTGGATTTGCTCTTAGTGATGTTGGCACGTTCCCAGATCTCTCATCAGCTGTGACATGTGATCACAGTGTGAGGAAACAGTGGCTTAATAAACTTAAACATAAAAAAAAAAACAAAAAAAGTCAAGCTTTAATAAACCAGATTATTTATCCTGTGAGTTATTACAAAAGTTGTTGTTGCTGTTGTGGCCTTGAACGCCACACAGGCCTGATCACCTGTGTGTCTGGATCTGAACCTGTCACGTCACTGCCTCCAGGCGTTAAAATAAAGTTGGACTGTTCATTTCAAACTTTGGGACAAAAAAAAAAAAAAAACCTGCAGTGAAAAGTCGATTCACCCAAATTTCTGCCTCTTTATATCCACGTTACCTATTCCAGGAGGCGGCCGACGTCTTCACCAGCGGCCTCTTCAAAAAATCACTCCTACGATACCTCGGTGAGACTTTTTTTTTTTTTTTATTATTTGTGTGTGTGTTTGTGTACGGAAAGAAAAAATAAAAAGTATGATGAAACCGCGAAACAATACGTCGCACATAAACACGAACGTGGCGACACATTTCTTGAAGGTAAGCAATTTCCATGCACGTTAAGAGCTTAGCATCGACACAGCACTATTCATATCAGTTTACCATTATGATGCAAATGATAACAGTGGTGCCTGGCTCCCTCTTTCTCTTTCTGCCTTTTCTTCTGCACTTTTTTTTTTTTTTTTTTTTTTTTTATTATGAGCAACACGGCACATTATGGTACAGCTGCACACCTACATTACAGTGCACACACACACACACATACACACACGGTAAAATTCACACAGCTCCATTCCTTATCCCCTTTGTTTGAGCTGATTGGATCTGTGGCGATCACATGTTTACCCAGAGCGCTATCTCTTTGAGAAACCTCCGTCACGGGTAGCGGAGAGTAACGTTTGCCTCTTTTTGTGTTTTCCTTTTATTTTGGAGACGGGCACGCACACATGGTCTTTATGTATATATGCTAATAGGTTGGCTAACACGGTTTCACACTGTTTGTTTCTGAAAATGATGCAACTTGCCAGACATCCGTTTTTCTGCTGATGTTCACATTTTCTTTTTTTTCCCCCCATCTCTGTCTCCCTCTCTCTCTTTCTTTCTCAGGGCGGGCATTTTAGAGAGAGAGAGAGAGAGAGAGAGAGAGAGCACAGGGAGGAAGATGAAAAGAGAGGAAGGAGGGAGGGGAAGGGGCGAGGGAGGCGTGTGTTCAAAATCCACAAAGGTTTTGTAATAAATGCATCGACGACAATAAAAACAAAAACATTAAAGGGAGAAAAGATGTGTTTCTGTGTTAAACAATTAGTGCTGCAGCATTAGAGCCGATCAGGAGGAGACAAAAGCTCGGCAGCAGCAGGGGTTTACCCCAGACACAAAGACACAAAGACAGATGCTCTGCAGCCCAGCCAAGCTACAGTACCACACCAGGCAGCTTCCAGTGGATCAGTATGGAACCGCATGCACAATCCCACTGTCTATAGGTCTGTAACAGTAAAGCATCAAACGCTCCGGTGCGTCTGCCTACATGATCTGCTCTCAAAAGCCTCGTGATCAATAGCTCGTGTGTTGTTATAATCATACGATACAGTTGCATGTAAGTCAATATGAACTTGAAGGAACTTAATAAAGTCTTGTAGGGAAAAAATGTGGGAATATTATTGATGATTATTGATTTTCTGCATAAGATCGTTTGTAAATCAAGCAGCAGCAATAAGGAAAAGGTTCAGCATGATATTGGAAATTGATCGGACAATCAACAGAGGTTGTGGAAAGTTAACCTGAAAGAATAAGTGCACGTGTAGTTAATTAATGACCGGATGAGTTTTGTTTCGGCTGGTAACAAACGACAACACACACTCATCCACTTCACTGACACACAACCTTCATCTGGTATCAAACCAAACCCAAACATTTCTCCTCCTTTAGCCGTTTCTTGCTGCACAGATCACACAGATCGCAGACAAGAGTCCAGTTTGTTGGTTGTTTGTGTGAGCTGCTCCTTTACCCACGTCTCCCTCTCACTGCAGAGGCTCCTTCTGTTGTAATTACCTCAGCACAGTGTCGACAATGGCTCAGGATTACATAAAACTAAAGGATGTTAGTCATAAAGCTGCTGCTGCAGCCTGTGTGGTCACACTCCCCTTTCAGCTCTCCTTTACCATCAATGTGTGTGTGTTTATGTGTGTGTGTGTGTGTGTGTGAGGAGCCCCCCTCTAGTGGCGTCTACTCTGTACATTGGACTCAATGGCTCCAGTGTTCATGCGTGCGTGTGTCTGCATGTGTGTGTGTGTGTGTGTGACTGCGGCACTTAACCCTGTGACCGGTTGTGGAATGAGCTCCACAGAAATCGCCACTGAGCCTCCCGCCCCCCCCACCCAACCCCCCCTCCCACCACCACCTACCAAAGCACTGCACCGTCGCGGTGTGTGTTACCACCCCAAGAGAGGCCGGCAAGCACACACACACACACACACACACAGGCCTCTCTCCCTGTGCCGTGGTGACGGCGGGCGTGGAGGCCTCATGTTTAGACTCGGCGTCTTTGTTCCTCCCTGATGGAGCCTCCTCTACCTGCATATGTGGGAGGAAGTCTCCGCTGTTTCCACTTTAAAGCCAGGAAGTGTTTGATTCCCTCGGTTTCCTCGACGACTAAAAGCCCATTTCATCTTTTCTCTCCCTCCCTCTCTCTCTCTGTCTGCAAAACCGCAGAGTGACACGACACCATTATTCCCTCCGTCTACACTTGTGCGACCACTTCATTTAGCCTCATTGTCACACAACTTGTTGCTCGCACAACAACGGAATCACCTGCCGCAGCGTCTGATGTGTGTCGAATGAAGTCAAACAGGCGCCATGTCACACAGGTGTACACATAGATTCATACAGGTGGGTGGGGCGAACGGGGGTGGGGGGGTGATAAAGGCCTTTGTGGTCCAGTGTTGACGTGATGGATTCCTCACCTGCCCCGACTTCCTTAAACAATAGTTTTATAACACCTGCAAGTAATTATATCAAAGGTAAATCTTTAATCACACACACACACACACACACACACTGACCTTTTAACACACAGGAAACACCAGTTACTACTAACTCTCTGTCTCTGGTGTTTGTGAAGCAGGAGGACGAGTGAGAGTCCGGTGAAGGTGGAGGTGAGTCGGTATCAGACTTCCTCTCCTCACACCTCTGAACAAAACTCCATTGAGGCCACTCAAAGGCAGGAGCAGCCTCAGGAGCCCTGGCGTTAACCCCGCCCTCTGACCTCCAGCTTAATGGGGTCACGCAGGGTCAGTTCCTCAACCACCCATCCACCCTTGCTGCTCCTCGCGGCAGCATGAAGACGGTGCTTATCTGGCAGCGTGGGGGTCACGGAGCCATCGGATGCACCGAGCCGAGTTCAGGTCGGTGTTAAATACGTTGTGTTTGCGTAAACCGATCTGCATGTGTGTGACGTTTGACGTTGTCACTCAGATAAGACATAAAAAATGAGTCGGCCATCTGAGACCTGCCACTTACAGCGGGGGGTCACGGGGGGTCAGCGCCACGGCAACAGTGGCAGTCTGCCAGACGTCCTGTCGAAGGCTCATATTAAACACGCGGACTGTTAATCACACACCTGCATGGCGTCTGCGCGCACGAGGCTTCGTTTCATTTCTGGACGACAACAGTTATTCACATTCATCGAGCCCAGACTGGAAACTGAGGTGACTTTTGTCATGATGCTGGAGAAAGTGTGTCGTCGTCGTCCAGGAGAAACTCAATCCTGAGTGTAATTCAAGAGCTGTCATTCTACAGAGAGGACGTCGACGTGAGGGGAGAGGACGGGACGTGTGTGTGTCTGAGGTAAGACTATGAAACAAGGTGAGCACAGAGACGCACACACTGAAGGTGGAGTTTATATTCACACACAGAGAGTCAGACAGGAAGTGCCACTGGGGATTTTCTTATGTCCACTGATGTTAAAGCCTCTTATCTTCTACTCTGCGTTCTTGGCTGACACATATATTAGCATCTGAAGTTTTCAGAACACTGTAAATATTGCTAGCAATGCATTACAATTGTAAAGGCCCCCCGTTACATTACAGGTTTTGTGTGCAAAACTTTTTGTGGAGTAAACCTCTGCAGTACTTGCACTTTGTCTCTGCAGCAGCTGTTCCTGCTACAAATCACCACTAATGCTTCACATACTGTATATTAATGTAAATCGTCATCTATATTTTGATATTCCTCTGCACTCAGGACTTTCTGCAAACTGAGCTCTCCTTTCTCAGGCGTCTTCGTCTCCTGATCGGCGACTAATGGACTGTTCACATCCTTTGTTTCTCCTCGTATCCGTTTCTCCTCCTTGTTGCGGCCTACACAACGTTATGCTGCGTACATCAACCCCATAACACTGAGTAACTGTGCTCCAACTTGGCTCTGTTGTTCATTCACTGTATTCCCACGGGGGTATTCCTGTTTTAGTCCTGCCTATAAGATTTCGAACTGTTGAGTTAGCAGCTGCTGCACGAAGCCCATTGAGAACAAATCAGCTGCAAGTGTCATCTTTACAACTATTTGTGTAAGTTTTTAAAACTTACGTTTGAGATTCTTGCTCCAAATTGCCCCCCCCCCAAAAAAAAAGAAAGACCAAAACATTATTAAGAAACTGCGTGCTCTGAACTCGCTGTGTGCAGATGACACTATTATTGCACTGATATTTCTCAGCCTAATGAAATCGGCTCTGCCTCGCACCAATGAAACACTGTTAACTTTGATCTCACAATTAAGTCTCCATGAACAGCTAATAAAGCATAATCTGCTCTGTATCTGCTTGTCTGCGCCAGAAGCACAGAAAGCCTTTTAGCATATCTTCACTCCAGCTCCTGACTGACATTTTGTTGCTCTCGGGCTGAAAACAGTGTCTTATTTTTATCACGCGCCCCTGATAATACAATCAAGTATTAAGGAGTTAAAAATCAAACTGGATCTGCATCGGCTGAGTGGCAGATGAGTGGCAGATGCCTGCGGGGGCTTCGAGTTATTCACTCGCTTTCTCCTTCCTCATCCGTCTCCTCATCCCTCTGCTTCCCAGCCGATGTGTTGACACGGCTGAATACAAAAGAAGAGACCAGACCTGCTTTTTGATGCAGAGGTTGTTTCCTTAATGATGGAGCCGTGGTTTTATTTCCACATAATCTAAATCGCGGCGACACAGTGGTCGACGTCACCGCTCTCATAACCTCCTCGTACTTTTGGCTGGAGTGTCCCCTTAATGACCACGCAGGGCCCGACAGCCTGAGATTTCTGTTCTGTGATAAGACCAATCACAGGAAAATTGCAGCCTTTTATTTCTTTTTTTTCTGCTCCTGCTTCCTCATAAAAAACATGACACTGGCCCGAGCAGACAGACGGTAGCAGTTTGTGCCGCTGAACGTCAGAGAATCGATAAGAAAATGTTTCCCACATGAGTTTGGTTCTGATTGTAGCTTAAGTATTTTTCCTCCTCCCGCCCCCCCCCTTCCCCTCATCTCATCTTTAAAATCAGAAGCTGATGTTGAGGTTGTTTGTGGAGGACGCCGGGGCCAAATCTGTTAAAGCCTGCAAATTTGTGCGCTGTATGTACTATACATTGTGAGATAATGCACACAATCGCAGCAGCAGCAGTTTCGGCCACTTCCTGTCCCTCTGTAGGTGAAAGGAAACTGTGGGAGCGAAGAGTCTGACCACCAGGTTGCCGCGGAAACGCCTCTGCGATAAGGTGAAAAGGTAACGCAGTCCTGCCACAGAAACAAACCTGTCCGTCCGTCCGTCTGTGCAACCTTTCATCTGTTAACACCTGTTGTTTTTGTTGGAAAACTTCAGAGGTCGTTGAGATCTAACAACAACCTTATCTGTTTTCATGGATAACGACCAGTGATGGATATGTTTTTGAAGGAGCTGATAAGATTTTTAGTGTCTAACGAGCAAGCTGCCTGGCCTTTCCGTTGATCCCGACCCTGCACAGGTTATATTAAAGAGTAAAAAAAAAAAAGCCAAACCATTAGACTTAAGTACAACTACAGGGACCTTTAATGTCCGTCTCCTGACTTATTCCTCTTGATTTATTCCCAACGTCTGAGTCACAGCGTCTCTGAGGTTTTTCAGAAGGAAATATTTGAGAATTGCATCTGGCGTTTTAATAAGTGCTCTTGGAATTATTTATCAGGTTATCTGTGATCTCAGTGGCTCCTGCCTGCTATGTCTAATGTCTTAATGTGTTTCCGTTGGCTTCAGAGAGCGTTTCTCCGAGTCTTTTTTGTTTGATGGTGAATAATGTTCTGCAGGATTTCGCAGGACATAACTGGACCCAAGACATTTTTTTTTTTTTTTTTTTTTTACCTTTCAAGCCTTTTAATTCCCTGCTGAAGAAGCCTTTTGATAACACTGTTCAACAACCGGGTGTCTATTTAAATTTTGCAGTTGTGCAAAATCTGCTACTGATTCACCAGATATTATAACATGTGCATTTCTTTGTAAACATTTATTTATGGTTAATTATTGTTTTCTCACACTTTAAGTGCTCTGTTTCCATTATATTCATAATTTCTTAATAAAATTCACCATACACAACATGCCGAATGCATTCTTTGCCGCCATGTTTTCTAGTTGGCAGTTTTCCTCATTTCCTTTTTGGCACCTTGTGAAGCATCTTTGCAGCAATGAAACTGTTAATGAGCAGAAAAGCAGGAAACGTGTAAGATACAAGGACTCAGTGTCAAAAACTGCTCCTTTAAAGCAATGTGACATCTTCCGGACACATTGGAGGCGACAGTGACTCGCTGTCAGAAAATGTAAAGGCTAGGGTGAAGAAAGTTGATGAAAAAGCAGTGAAAGATAAGAGTAAAAACTGGCCTTTCCACCTTTTCCACCTCTACACACAGCTGTTGAGTAAAAGAATCAAGTTTGATGTTGAACTTGCAACGTTTCTTCCACTGCTAATGCTAACGTTAGCTATGTAGCAACAACAAAACTTGCAAATAGCTCCTTTAAAAAACACATCTGAAATGACGCTGAGCTGAGTAAAGTGACAAAAACTCACAATTCAAGGTCCTTCGCTGACATTTCCAGAGCTTTCAGCTACATTTGTCACATGAGAAAAGCTGCGGAGGCAAAAAACAAATTTGGTCTTTTTTTTTTTTTTTTTGGTCAAATTTTAAACATTAAATAAAGATATTTGAATATTAATGATCCTAGTGACACAACTACATATTTCTGTCTGAAGATTAAAGAGTATGTAACAGTTAATTACGACTTCAAGTGCTTCACCTGATAGGAAACACCTGCTATGACATCATTGCTGGGGGGTGTGGTCAGTCCAGTACAGTCCAGTACATGTTTTGTGAATCAGTCAAAGTTGCAATGACCCAAAATACAATTAGCTTCACATACAGCACATGATGCATCTGCTTTTTTGTTTTTTTATATTGTTCTGCATCAAACCTCATTGAAAAAAAAATCCCATAGTGCAAATCATTGTCATTATTAAAACTAATAAAATGATATAAATACTTGGATGCAAACAGCCAATCCAAATCTGGCTCCTGATAACTGTCTTTCTCCTTTAACAATAAAAAGTCGCAGCAGAAAGTTAAAAACTGCACGACTGAACAATCTGAGGTTTTATTCTGCTTACTCCTGAAACAATATCCCAACCTTTCATCAGATGCGTCAACTGCGTCAGACTTGATTCTTTCGCCGGAGAGCATCTGGGTCTATCTCCTCCCGCCTCAGGTGCCCCCCCCCCTTCCCTCACTCCTTTATCAATTCTTTTTAAAACATCAGCTTTTCGGAAGCTGTTGGGCATGTGATGTGAAAGGAGGGCAGTTTG
Organism: Caranx ignobilis; assembly: GCA_021432705.1. NCBI lineage: Eukaryota > Metazoa > Chordata > Actinopteri > Carangiformes > Carangidae > Caranx > Caranx ignobilis. Next base: position 19,582 of record JAFHLA010000064.1, on the reverse strand, counting down.
AATATTCTGAAAGCTTTTTCTTTAAAGACAGGCCTAAAGCATCATCTGCAATTACACTATTCGTTGTCAAATATGTTTGCATATTCAATATATTAGAAAAAAAGAGGAAGAAGAAGAAGAAGAAACCTGCTGCTGGATGTGGCTTAATTTAAGCAGCCTCATAGGCGACATGCAAACTCTTCAACAATGTGCTGGAGAGAGATACCTTATTAGCCTTATTATCATTATTCCTCCTGATCGGTCTCCTCCACCAGATTGTTGTCCTTCACCTAACTTTCCTCTTTATCATGTAGACACAGACCAAATAAACTGTGCAGACGCCCGTGGCTCTCTCCGCTGGGAAGTTGGTCGGTTGTGAAAAAAAAAAAAAAAAAAAAGAAATTATGAGACCAGTGATGCCAGGACTGGAGCGAGGAGGAAGAGTGGGCTATGTTCTGACAGGTGTGTGGTGTCATGTCAACCGAGAGGCAAAGACGTTTTGAATTAATGAGGCCAGGTGATGGAGGAGGAAGGAAGGAAGGAAGGAAAGAAAGAAAAAAAAGGCAGAGCTTCTCTCGCCTGCAGTTTACTGCACGGAGACCTGGTGCGCCGCTTATTTAAATAACTGCCCTTGATCTCCACTGATCACTAGGCTATAGGCTACTTAATTAAAACTAACAAGCAGTGCATTAACACCCTGCCGGCGCGCTGACACCGTCAACCTGGTTGGTTGTGTGGAAGCGGCACCCTGGGGAGAGAAGAGGGCTGCAGTGTCCCAGATGGAGGTGAAGCAGACAGTTGATTTGAAATGCCAGAAAGAAAGATGGCAGGTTTGTGCGCCACTGATTGAAAGCGAAGGCATTTCTGCCTTCACTGTTAGAGGGTGAACGAAGTGTGTGTGTGTGAGTGTGTGTGTGTGTGCAGTCTGAATAAAAGCAACATACCGTACCTGCCTAGGAAGGAAGGCCAGCCTTGAGCTTTATAGACGGGTGCTTTGATGAGAAAGGCCGGTTCATCTTCATCTTCTTGTGTGGATGACTTCGTCATCATCATCATCGTCGGCAGCAGCAGCAGCAGCCGGAGACGACGACGACGACAACGATGATGATGATGATGATGATGATGATGATGATGAAGCCTTGCAGCCAAGACAGAAAGGAAATAAGATGTAGGGAGAAATGTGATGGGTGAGCCAAGGTGTGTCAGTTTCAGCACAGATGTTAACCCTTTCACATCTGGATTCATTCCTCCCAGGCTGTGCAATCCTCTTATTCTACACAGGCTGATGTTATCACACACACACACACACACACACACACACATATTGGAGATATTCTACATGTTAATGCACTATTCTTCACACATTTCTCAGGTCTTTGATATATTTTGGAAACATTGGGGGTGTTTTTCGTCACTGTTTGGAACTAATGTTGAAAACAAAACAGATTTTTATTCATTATATTTAAACCAACACACACCAGTGCAGTGGTGCTGTGTGTGTTTATTTGACCTCTTGACCCTAACATCACGAGGACTGAATCGGTTTTATGTCACCTTTTTGCAATCTAATAAAGTTTTGAGACATTTACCCTCCCTTGTTCACTTTTGTTGTTGTAATTAACTGTGTTTAAATAAAGTTTCTTTGCATTGAAGGTGCATTTCTTGGCTGAAATGTGAACTTCTCTCCTTTTCCCTCTCAGTAATGTAAATACAATCCATCGCTCTGCCCCCCTCCCACCTCTGTTCACTTTATAGCAGCCTAATTAGCATCATTTAAGATAAACTTTATCTGGGGCGGAGATATTATTAAAACGATGTTGAGAAAAGTGGGAGTCTGGTGCGATTCTGCAGTTTCAAGGTGAGATTAAGATAATTAATAATCAATTAAGGAGCAGTATGGATCGGAAATGTACAGCAGCGATGAGTACGTTAAGTCAGAGTGATCAGAGTTTCAAGCTCTTTTTCATGCTTTTACTTTACATTTTACTTTAAATTCAGTTTTTTTATACTGTTGCAGGTGGAAGTTTTTACCACATCCAGTGTTTTTAATTCAGATGAATTGATTAAAAGTGACTTGAATAAAGTTTTTCACTGATGTTTCTTCAACTCGATGATGTGACTGTTGACTCCACTGTTACTGACCACCTCTGAGTAAAGTAGCGAGTAACGCCGCCTCCTCTGTCTCTGCCAATGACTTTGCTGCGACCTTCTGTTGCAAATGTGCCCCCACCACCATCCCACCCGCCCCCCCCCCCTCCTACCACCACCCTCTCCACCTCCGCCACCCCACCCCTCCTTCATTCGCAAGGAAAATGGAAATGGCTTAGCACTATCGCCGTTGCCCTGGCAACCATCTGAGTCCCCCATCTCGCGGTGGAGAAATGAGTTCTGAGCAGGCTCGAGAGAGGCAGGGATTAAACATGATCCCGCGGACGGACTGTCAGTCAAAAAAAAAAAAAAAACAACTCTCCAGCCTCCTAAAAAAAAAGAGAAATACATTCATATATATATTTATGGACTGTGGAAGGTAAAAAGGTGCATTTTTACTTGGATTGGTCTGTTAGAGAAATAAACAAACAAACAAACAAACAAACAAATGAGCTGATAATGAATCCGGCCTGCTGCTGCTGCTGCTGCTGCTTTTTGTGAGCTATTAAAGCTGAGGAGTCTCTTCATTTTAAAAACAAATCCGTTATCCTGCGGCGGATTTAGTGGTGGTCGTTATATTCCAATGCCAAGAGGCGATGGATTAAATTAATTAGCCCGGTGAAGATTAATGACAATGCACAGGCCTTTTGCAGATAAAGGCATGCACTGTTGTGTGTGTGTGTGTGTGTGTGTGTGTGTGTGTCTAATTTGGGAAACTTGGGAGAAGTGGTCGAAGGTAAACTCAGCTAAAATTAGACCAGTGTGATCTATGAGTGACGAGGTTCACTGTGTTTAAACTGGAGCTGGACTCAAACACCGATCCACGAGTTATTTATACGTGACACAGGAAAAACATGTTTCACTGAGCACTTCAGACGTAAGATATCACATCACACACCATGGCCGGAAACACATGAATGTGTCTTCACATCTGCACAACAGCTGCTTTATCCAACATGGTGGCTTCTGTAAAATGTCTGTTTATTATCAGTAATATAGTGAAAGTTCATCTGCAGCCCTGATTATATATTATTGATATTATTGGCTGTTAATTTAACAACTTTAACTCCTTCCGAAACATTTAAAATCATCTCACATTGAAGAAGCAAAGGTTAATAAGTTAGGAAATTTAAATCATCTGAATATTATGAAGCTGAAGTGACTTTGTTTTTCCATGTGTGACCTCCTCAGGTTGACCTTTTGACCCCTTGATCTCCGGGATTAGACACCAGTGATGTGGTAGTGAATGTCTAACATCCGATAGTGCACATCTCATTATAACTGTACACAAAGCTGATTCACTGCTCACAGTGGTGTAACTGTATCCAGTGATGTAATAAGAAACCAACACCAGTGTAAACACATCAATAAGATCAAAATATTTGAGATAAGCTAATCAATATGATCAATATTTATTCATTTTAATCTAAGAATTGACACCTTTTTTTCTTACAAGCTTCATTCTTCTTCTACTGTTTATTTCGATGCTTCTTCTCCTACTGTTTATTTCGATGATTCTTCTTCTACTGTTTATTTTAATGCTTCTTCTTCTATTGTTTATTTCGATGCTTCTTCTACTCTTTATTTCAATGCTTCTTCTTCTATTGTTCATTTTGATGCTTCTTCTTCTACTCATTATTTCAATGTTTCTTCTACTGTTTATTTCGATGGTTCTTCTTCTACTGTTTATTTCGATGTATTTTTTTCAAGTGTTTTATTTTGATGCTTCATCGTATTATTTACGGATCAACCTGTTAATCCAGCTGCAAACAGCTTTGACATAAACTGATTATAGATTATTAGATAATAATAGATACATTTTTTTTTACATAAAAAAAGGGAAAAGAAAAAAGAATTAATTCCTTCTCTGGAGAAGTAATCAGATTACAGTAACGCACCGGTGCCAGGCTGGCAGAGACAGGCTGAGGGAGCAAAGGGAGGGCGGGAGAGAGCGAGACCCCCTCCTCACCCACCTCCTTCTCCTCCTCCTCCTTGTGCAATTTGATATTTGCCTCCTTTGACAGTCATTTAAAGGGGATCTGGAGAACCCGATAGCCGGGGACTTACACCCCTCCAAAGGCTTTCGGGACACTTTAGCCCGGCTCGGCTCGGGCCCCGCAGCGCCAGCGAGTCGCCAGCCGGGGTGTAAACGTTAAATGTTGGGCTATTTGTTCTGTGGATTGCGAGGAAAATCAAGCCACTCTTTCATTCATTCTTTTTTTTTTTTTTTGGAAACCCTCCTCCCATTCCTTCTCCCCCCTTCCTCCCCTCCTCCTCTTCCTCCACCTTCTCCCTCCTCTTTTTCCACAACCCCACAAACAGTCATTGACTAAAGCAGCTTAGGGAGTCTCCTAATAACGCTTTAACGAATTAAAAGGCGAGAGAGAGAGAGAGAGAGAGAGAGAGAGAGAGAGAGAGAGAGAAGGAGGAGAGGGGAATGTTTTGTAATTGCTGAGACTGTACAGACAAAGAGTCCTGACGCGGTGCAATAGGAGGTTATCTGCCATCGTGGCGGTTCCTTATCAGCGGATAAATATTTGTATATCATGGCCAAACCGGGAGCGGGAGCGGGAGGGTGGGGGGGTTGCTGGCATGGCACAGCCCAGCCCAGCCCTCCCCTCTAACGCGCTGTTGTTGTGATTGTTGCAGCTCAGGTTGATCGTACACGGAGATATGGCTACTGTAGCCGAGGCTGGCGCGCGCGCACCTCACTGCATCGCACCTGCAACGTGGGGGGTCGAGCTGCTCCCGCAAGAAAACACACACACACACATTTTTTTTCAATTATGAGGTTAAAAGACTGTGTGAGTGTGTGTGTGTGTGTGTTTTATTAAACGACTGCTCATTAAAGAGAGGAGTGCATTCCCCTGCAGATAACAGGCAGGTCGCATTGTGCTCATCCCTCCTGGGACTGACTCCTGACTGGATGTTTGCCCCCCCCTCATCCCTCCTCCTCACACCTCCTCCCCTCTAACTCCCCAGCCTCGCATCTCATTAAGCTCATCTCCACATCTCTATCTCTATCTCCAGTATCAGGGCCGCAGCATCAGCCCTCCTCCTCCTCCTCCTCCTCCTCTGTGGCCTGTCTCTGCTCAGACAAAAAGATGAAGATTTCCTTTCACACGCTGAATTAAAATCAGGCTATTTTGGAGACACCCCCCCCCTTCACCTTCCCCCCCTGCTTTAAGCGACAACCAACGTGATCTGGTTGTTTTCCTTTCACATGAAACCCTCACTGGAGTCCCAGTGGCCACCCAGTCCAGGATTACTCTGCTCAGCCAGGAGAGAGGAGGGGAGGCATGGATGGATGGATGGAGGGATGGATATAGAGAGAGGGAAGGAGGGAGGGCTTGCCTGGATACCCAGCCGCCTGTAAGTGTCCACCCCCCCCCGGTTTGTTTGACATGGCAGTGTCCCTGGGTATAAAGCCCGATAAACATCTGGCGGCGCTGCCAGGACATTGGAAAATGAGGGATTGGGGAGAGACAGTGAAAGAGGCGGTGGAGAGACTAAATCATAATGAGAAGAAAGATGGACAGAGAGAGAGGGAGAGAGAGAGTGAGAGAGAGAGATGCTGATCAGCTAATTACAGCTGCAAATAAAATGCAAATTTATCCTGGCACGAGGAGCATGCCCAAGTTTAAACATAGCGCCATCCAAAAATTCAGAGATGCCGGCGGGCAGGAAGCCAACGACCACTTCCAAACAAAGACTCATTATCCAATAATAATCACAACAATAATCATAATAATAATAATAATAATAATTAAATGCATCCACCTGCACCTTATGATTTTATCTCTAACCTGTGCACCGTGCATCCCCGGTGGTGCTCACACGGTGCCCTTTCAAAATAAAAGACGGAGGATGGCATAGCTCCCAACAACAGTGACACCACCGCGCGCACATGATGCTCCACATCCACAATCCAACAATTACAGTTCCCACCACACTGTAGCTGCTGTTTACGCAGGGGAGGGGAGGTGTTAGTGTTGCTGGTGGTGGAGTGTGTGTGTGCGCGTGTGTGCGCGTGTGTGTGGGGGGGTCCAAATGCCTTCTATTCCCACCCCAACACATACAAATCTCATGTAGTGATTAATGATACATCGCAACCCAACGATTAATCATGGGAAATTAAAATCTTGGAGGTGGTTGGATCAGGTGGGCACGAGGAGGGAAGGGGAGGAGGGAGGGTAAAGGTGTGTGTGTGTGGGGTGGTGGCGTTGGTGGTGGTGGTGGGGGGCGGGGGGGTTGAAAACGAATTAGCTCCATCGAATCTTTTTAGATGCAAATATTCCGTTATCTCCACTTTGCTGCACTGTTTTTCACTGTTTATGATTAATTATCTCTTCTTGGTGAAAAATAAATCATGCGAAATTAGGATCTCGCGCGCGCGCTGACTTCTCCTTCCAAGCGGCGGTAGAAAGCAGAGATGGCAGGTCGATGCTGTTAATTTCAGGTTGAAATTGACACACTAATTATAGTGCAGAGTGCTGCTGGAACACTAGCAGGCAAGATTATACCTCTGTGCTTCTATTTTTTTTTTTTTTTTTTTTTTATCAGATCCCCCCCCTCCCTCCCTCCAACACCCCCCCCAACACACACACACACACACACCACCACCACCCCCCTTATATTTTACCAATTAAAAATCGTAAAGGCATTTCATTGCCCCGGGATAAAAAAGCAGCCTCTCTCCTAACATGGCCATCACTTTCCCCCATCAGATTCATTGTGATGTATTAGATGCAATAAATTATCCCATGTAACAAAACATGGCGAGCTGAAAGGCTGATAATCTGCAGAGGGGAGATAAGGATTCATTATTCCAAATCATTATGAATCCAGCGTTGGCTGTGACTTCTTTCTTAATCAGCTTCTGTGATCCTGGATACGTGAAGGGAGCAGATAAGAGCAGAGTCGTTTATAATTCTCCCCACCTCGGCCTAATATTTTAAAATAAAATCGCAGGGAGAAGCTGCCTTGTAAAAAAAAAAAAAAAAAGAGAGAGAGAGAGAGAAGAGAGAGACAACACACACACATACACATGCATACACACACACACACACACACATTTGGCTTAACGTTTGGAGTGTGCACATGCAGGACGAGAATAATAAAACACATTGAGAAAATAAATAAGTAAATAGATAATACGTGGCCCCATCACATTTTTTGGAGGTGTTTTGTCTCAAATTAAGGTCAGATCTTATTCCACACTTACAGCGGAGAATCATGTAGGCAGAGAGGGGGGTGGGGGGGGAGATGCTGCGGCGTTTATTTCACATTTGGAGTGGGAAGTGTCTGGTAATAAAATTTAGGCTGTACCGGGAGGCTATAAAAAAAAAAAAAAAAAAAAAAAAACGGGTGACCGTAAATGATTTACTCCGTTTATGCACTAACGGGGCAGAAAAGCCACGGTGCAGGGGTGGGTTACAGATAAAGCGCTGCTCCACTGGCTCCTGCTGCTGCTGCTGCTGCTGCTTGGTTTTATTTTGCAGCTGCACAAATTAAGAGAGAGAGAGAGAGAGAGAGAGCGAGAGAGAGAGGGGTGCACGTGCCTAAAAAAAAAAAAAAAAAAAAAAAAAAAGCTGCTGCTGTATTTAATCAGAGTATAAAGGTGACGTTGTACCTGCTGCTCAGATTATAAACATGAGCTCTGATAGATTTGACTTGATGGGAATAAAAGGCCAGTGCAGTGCGCATGGGCTCTGCCGCTGCCGCTGCTGCCGCTTCCACTGCCGCTGCCGCCGCTTCTTATTCCGGGCCCCATGCGTGTGAACCGGAGGGTTTGTTGCTCTTTAGCTTGTTGTCAAGCTGCTGCTGCTGTCACGCGGGGAGCTCGCGTCAAATTCTACATTAATCACGCGATTTCACGGCGCACGCGGGAAGAAGAGGAGCGCTGTTGTGACTTTGGGACTCCAGGAGGCTCGAGCTGGTGGCATGGCGACGCCGTCATAGGACGCGTTACTATAACGGACTATATAGGCGGCTGTGGGAACGCGCGCGCACGGGACGACACTACCACAGCAGCCTGCTGCCTGCTCCTCGGCGTGCATGTGACACAGTGTGGCCTATAACAGGAAGGTAAAGCCCTGATGCACCACCACCACCACCAGCAGCAGCAGCACCGCCGCAGCACCGCAGCAGCGGCAGCAGCAGTCAGGCCGTTTACACTCTCCGTTTACAATTAATTAAACACTGACTCCACAAAATCTACTACACCCCTCCTCCTTCAAAAAAAAAAAAAAAAAGCACGTCATTTTATATCCGCTCCCTTTCAAAATTAAAATGCATTCTCCTTTATTTAATTGTAGACACAGAACTGATTCTCTTCTTCTTCTTATGTGCCCCCCCCCCCTCCTTTTATTTTGTGTGTAATTAATCTTTTTATTACACCTATAATATGCTTTAATTATCTGGTTTAACCGCCGCATGTTTACACTATCAAAGCCACATCAGTGCGCGCGCGCCTTATTTATTAACTTCACCTTTACATTGAAATCTATAATCATTCAATAATAAAAAAAACATAAGCACTTTATTGACGTCAAAGAGCAGATTAATAAACCGTGTTGTCGTGTAATTCCATTTAGACTGAAGCACTAATTCCATAAGTGAAGCGCTGCGCCGCTTCCTGCACCCAGACACTGAATCATTCATTAAAGGCACATTTGGGCTTCAGTCGCCTTCGTAAGTTTATACAAGGACGGTTTGCGCCAATTATCTTTAATTTATTACCTTAATTGAACCCCCCCCCCCCCCCCCCCCAAAAAAAAAGATAGATTTGGGGTGTGATCAGTTTACACTCTCCTTCAGAGAGAGTCAAGGCGCAACATGAGAGATACCGAAGCCTTCAGCATCCTCTCCTCCTCCTCCTCCTCCTCCTCTCTCTCTCCTCTCTCTCTCTCTCCTCAGTGCATTTCACAGAGAGGAGGATCGGATTTGCTTGGTGCTCCTTTCAATCAACCATGGTGTCAATAAGCAGGAGAAGCAGTAGGCCTCTATATAGCTGCGGGATAAGTGCTGGATGCAATGTGTGGAGCCTTTTGCTTTCTTTCCTTCTCTCTCTCTCTCTCTCTTTTTTTTGCCGTTTTCCAGAACAACAACAACAACAACAACAGCGGCAGCAGCAGCAGCTCAGACCCCTCGCTGTGGCCACAATGCGCGCAGCTTCCGATCACATTACAGTACCATGCACAGGCTGCTATATGATGATGATGATGATGGTGATGATGGAGATGATGTTCAGATGCTGCTCTGCCTACATGATGCTCGGGCATCTCTCTCTCTCTCTCTCTCTCTCTCTGCTCTGGCGCTTTAATTGCTGTGGAGTTTGGTTGGTGATGAGACGACGGCGGCGGCTACACGGCTTCATCTGTCCTTTGTGCCAGAGGAGAGAAAGAGAGAGAAAGAGACAGAGAGAAGGAGAGAGGGAGAGAGAGAGAGAGGGGGGGGGGGGGTCTGCTTTTTCAAAAACACAAAAGGAGGTGCAGCATTTTATGTGCCACTGTGAGGTCTTGTGTTCTGCACTGAAATATCTGCAGAGCACAATCTGCACAGGCACAATTCACACACACACACACACACACACACACATGTATGTGAGCACATGTATGAAATAAAAAAAGGGAAAAAAGGCCACATTTCAACCATAAAACTGATTTTTCTTACCAAAAAAAAAAAATTAAATTAAAAAAAATCCATACTTTAACTCATAATTATCACCTGAACACAGACACGCTCTTATAGCCACACTTGTGTCACGTGCACGCTCAGGTGTTGCACCTGCCCTGTGGAAAATATGATTTTAAAATGTAAAAAAAAAAATAAAAAGATCAAATAAAAATAAAAATATCTGATATTTTATCACCTGACACATTTTAACTCCTCTGCTGGTTTCTGTTGCTGTGACCTGTGATGTGCTCAGACCCGAAGCTGGAGTGAAGCACAGTGAGTATGGTTTAAAAAAAAAAAAAAGGCCTATGTGTGCGCGTGCAAAGCCATCGCCTTGGCAGCCTTTACGCGGCGCGCGTGCATGCGTTTATACGTCTATGTGAGTGTATGTTTCTCCTTGTTATGATGATGTGACTCCGATGGCGCGCGCATCAACACCACCACCACCATCATCATCATCATCAACCACGACGACGACCGACGACGACTGTGTGTGTGTGTGTGTGTGTGAGTGAGTGTGTGATTTTTTTTCCTCCTCTCTCTCTCCTCGTCCACGGCTCTCAGCCACCACACACACACACACACACACACACACACACACTCACACACTCTCTCTCCCTCCGTCTCTCTCTCTCACTCTCTCTCTCTCTCTAAATGCCATCGGCGCTTCCATCTCTATGTCACTCTTTCTTCACATCTGCAGAAAAAAAGCCTCCACCCGTGCAGCGTCCACCTCCACCACCTCCACCACAGGTCAGTAAACATTTACATTTGTTTTTGTTTTGTTTTGTTGTCGGAGCCGGTGCATCCGATCAATGCTCCGTCCGATCTGCTGCCTCGTGCACCCCCTCGACTGTGGATGATGGTAAACTTTCAACTTGTGCCGGTAAATGTGTGTGTGTGTGTGTGTGTGTTTGCAGGAGGTTTGCATGTTATGCAGCTTTAAATAAATTCCCTTAAGCGAGAGGAGAAAACGTGGTGTCGCTTAAATGAGCCGTTTTCTGAATGGAGTTTGGTGAAGCTGTAGCTGTAGCTGCTGCCGCCGCCGGTTCCACCTTGTGCACTTGCTGAAACAGCCTGGCTGTGCTGCTGGTACCGCTGGCTACAACATCCACACCGGCCGCCATTGTTGCATTTAACGTCGCCGTTAGCGAGGCACACAACTGAGCTCCGCTCTGCTAAGAAAAAATAACCAGCTGCTCTTACTATTATTATTGTTATTATTATTATTATTATTGTTATTTCTAACGGGCACGAGCCAAGCGCCGACTTTGGGATTTAATGTATAAGGAGAGAAAAGAAACAAAAGAAGCTGCATTTGTGAAAATATTTTGTCGACCTACCTGCAAATAGCCGCAGATGAGGGGTTTTAACCAGCTATTACCTACCGCTCAGGTCGGCGGTGTAGGCGCGAGCCCACAGCCTACAAGCCGTGAAATTGATCTGATTACCTTGCCGGCGGGTCATAAAAAAAGAAGGAGAAGAAGAAGAAGGAGAAGAAGAAGAAGAAGAAGAAGAGTTGGGCTTCTGCTGAGGCTGCGCTTTCACCCCCCCCCCTCCCCCTACCCCCCCCTCCTCCTCCTTCGTTATTAGTTTCCTCCATGTCTTCTTTGGTCGATATGTGCTGGGAGAGAAGCCGCTGGTTCAATGAATGAAAGATGCCAAATTAAGGGCATCACGCGCGCAGCACAGTCATAGCACGGGCCAACAGCGACCAACGGTTAATATCTATGCGTGGAGCGCGAGCGCGAGTAAAAAGAAAAACAGAAAGAAAAGGAAAGGCTCGCGCACCCTATACCCCCCCCCCCCCCCCCACACCAAAAAAGAAAAAGCTGCTTTTATTTTTTATATATATTTATTCTTTTTTTTTTTTTTTTTTAAATCAATGCTTCTGAAATATCGATTAAATATTGGTAAATATTTAAAATGTGGGCGTGACACAGATGTGCAGCCGCTGCAGCTGCTGCTGATCTTAACAAGGAAGTTGTTTATAAAAAAAAAATAATGAGGATTTAAATCCGAGTTGAATCAAAGAACAACAACGAGTTCATCATCATCATCATCATCATCACCATCATCACCATCATCATCACTAATGCGAGCAGCTTGTGTTGGTGCACATGTGCTCAGTCAGTCAGAGGTGAGCAGGCCCGGTGTGTGTTCAAGGAAAGATTACATCAGTGTGTCTGGCGAGAAGCGATAGAGACACAGATAAGAATCACAAGTCAGTCAATCAGACCGTTTTGTTTTTCTTTCTTTCTTTCTCTTCTTTCCTTCTTTTCGCCTCGCGCGCCGGGAAGAGTGACACAAAACACGAAGAGCTACTTTTTCGACACTCGAAGAAAATGATCATTTCTCTCTTTCTCTCTCTCTCACTCCCCCCTCCTCCGTCTTTCTTATTTCACATCATTCTAGGAAACCCAACTTCTGCTGTGTTGTTCTTTTTCTTTCTTTCTTTCTTTCTTTTTTTTGTCAAGTTTCACGCGCACACGAACGACGACGCGCAGGATTTTTTTAACGCCCTCATTTTATTCTAAGAAGCCGAGCCGGTTCACACGCTGAGTGACAGAGCAGCGGTGCCAGCCTCTCTCATCTGTGTGTGTGTTCTTGAAAAGATTAGAAAGGTAACAAATGACTCACGGTGTATGAAAAGTAACACACACACACACACACACACATAGAGAGCCAACCTGGTTTGTGAAAGTCCTGGTGAAGCAGCTATGATGTGATATAACCCGCTGCCTGTAACAGGCCTGCAGCGTTTTGGAGCATCTTCATTGTTGGAGCTGGAGACACGTGCACCACCTTCCTTAAATTATTTATCATCTATATACAAAACATGTGTCCAGTGTGTGTGTGTGTGTGTTTATCTGCTGTCTGTTGTACACCCCCTTGCACGCGCCCTTCTTTTTTTTTTTATCAATATTATTATTAGTAGTATTGATTTGTCCTCGGCTGTTTATTTATTTATTTATTTATTTATATTTGCTGTGTTTGTTTTGAAATGAATACGAGTGTGTGACAATATGGAGCCGGACAGGACTGATAGTAAACACACACACCACACACACACACACACACACACACACACATGTGGACACACTTTTATTTAAAAAATAATCGTGTGGCTATTTAATATAAAAAAGTTCAAATCCATCATCATCATCATCATCATCACCATTATTATTATTGTTATTATCATTAATAATATTATTACAGGTGGATGAATATTGTATGTAATTTTCATATTGTGTGATTTTATCTCTGGTGATGAAACGGTCGCAGAAGGAAACTATTATTTATGAGGATAAACAATAATTTGCTGATGTAAACACACACATGAACACACACACACACACACACACACACTCAGTGGTGTTATCTCCAACATTTCATCCTCCAGCAGAATAATCCTGTCCGTGTCTTAAATTCTCATCCATGAGAAAAAAAAGAAAAGAAAAGAGAAGAGTAAAATAGAGACAGTGGAGTTGGCCTCGTGCTGATGTGGATCAGATCAGACTGATTCTATCACTCTGTATTTATCTGCACCATCACACTGGACACTCGCCCGCTGCTTTCTCTCTCTTTTTATGAATCAAAGCTTTACGCACAGCGGCGCTGCTTTTGTAGGCCATTAGCTGCAGGAAGAGACTAATGCAGGGGGGGCTCACACACACACACACACAGTGACACACAGAGACAGATGGAGTCACTACTTCTCCCTTCGTGTCGACAGTTTGGGATTAGAAATGACAACTTTTTTTTTTTTTTTTTTTTTAAGGAGCCAGTTTAGTTTTTTTTTTTTTTTTTCCGGCGCTGTATAAATAAAGCTGCGGCGTTATTGACACCGAGGCTCGAGAATCAAAGTGATGGGACGGTTTCCATGTCCCTTTCTCTAAGCTTCGATACATCCAAGTCAAGAAACAAAAAAAAAAGAGAGAAAAGAGAGAAAGAAAAACACATAATCGGGATTTCAGGCTACATTCACCGTTCATGTGTTGCCTCCGAGCACCTAGAAGTGGGGCTCTACTTTGTGGATAATGGCTCCGCGATACTTTTCAAGAGGATAATTACACGAGTCCGCTGACAGCTCGACAATGGCAGCTACAGCAGTTTGCATCCAAGTTCAGTCTCAGGTTTGTCTGAGTGAGGAAACGCTCCCTCTTTCAGTGCGCGCGCGAGCGTGTGGTGTGTGTGCATGTGCCTGTATGTGTGTGTGTGTGCGTCACCAGGTATAGGGCTATCCTGGAGAGGAAAAAGACGACACTTTGCCAAGTCTGTCTCAGTCTGTGCTCCCACGCGCCCGGCTGAGAACAACCTCGATATCAAAGAGGGAGGGGGGAGGAGGAGGAGGGAGGGGGGAGGAAGAGAGGAGGAGGATTGGGTGGGGAGGGGGGAAGGTGGGGGGTATAAACTGGGAATATATCTAGGAGCTAATGGAGCCATCACCTGAGCGCGTGGCCTTGCAAGGTTAGAAAGAAAAAAAAATCACCTGCCTGATCCAAACTGATCAATACTCTACCATACTATCGATTATTGACAGGCTGCATTTCATTCATTGTTTTGTGGAGCCATTACACACACACCCCTCCCTCCTTCCCTCCTCTACCTCCCCCCTCCCTCCCCCCCCTTCCCTATCAAAACAGATCTACCTGATATTAACTCAGGCACACGCAGGAAAACGCCGGTGCCCTTACGTGGGCGTGCGCGCTCCCGCTGCCATACCTAGTTGCAACTGCGCGCTCTGCGTAGTATAGGGTTCATTTCCTGGCTGTTTGTGTCGTGACGTCACATCCAGTGGCGTCGCCGAGGCTGCCCCCACCACTCACACTCGACTACTACTATTACACAGAGCCGATATGAAAGTGTAGGGAAGAAGCGGAGGTGCAGCGCCGGACACTGAACTCTTCCCCCCGGGGAGCAGCGCTCCTGTGTGCCGCTGCCGCGAGGTGGAGTGACGCCGTGGCTGCAGCGGCGGCATCGTGCACGTGCGTGACACCGGACACACACACACACACACCTGAGAGTAGAGTCCTCTCTGATTTCAGATGGAGGAAACTGAAGCTTTCAAATTAAAAGCTCCTTATTCCTTAAACATGTGGAGGGAGAGAGAGAGAGAGAGAGAAAAATGGAGCTGGGACGCATCACTCCCTGCGCGCGCTATCGCCTTACATTAAATGCACTGTTTTGAATAAATAATGACACGAGCCATTGTTGCTTGTCTGTCTGAGTTGCCGCAGTGGGTAGTTAAAGGTTACTGCAAAGATAACTCAACTGACAGCCCATAAATGGTCTGTTCATCTCTCTCCTCCTCTTCCTATAGATTTTATTTGTACATATATATAGATATTTATAGGCGATACAGTTTATATGAGCTCAGTCACCCTGGCGTCCTTGTCCGCTGCTGCTGCTGCCGCTGCTGCCGCTGCCTGCTTCACGGTGTGAGGAAATCGGCTCAATTTGGAGCTGCCATTAGAATAATGTGCCTGTCACCGCGAGAGGACGCACTGTCACAATTTTAAGAGCGTTGAATGTCCCGCAACCTGCCACCGGCCCAGAGCAACAGGCTCTGACTGCTGCTGCTGCTGCTGCTGCACACTCTGCTGGAAGCTGCAGCAGCAGGAGGCTGGAGAAAGTGCAGCCTCCACCCTGAGGCCTGATTAAACCCTCATGTTATTATTAATTTGTACATTTATAGCGCATTTATCAGCGGAGCTCCTCTGAAGCGCGGCTCGTTTGCTTTGTTAAACTCCATACTTATTATTAACACCGTATAAACATTGCTATTAATGTTTTATTGATTAATCTATAATAACTCCCTGTACACCTTCATGTGCGCGCGCCACTGTGTCACCACTCCTAACAAAGGTGCAGAGTGTGTTTAGGCCTCAAAAGGGGAAAATCAGCTTATTTGTTAGAACATCGTCTTTTATGGCAAGGTCACTGAAGAAAAAATGAAATAACACAGAATAAGAAATCTTGCAGCACTTTTCCTGGTCCACGTTATATTCAATTAGGTGTGGTGGGGGGTGGAGGTGGTGGGGGGGCAGGCCCCTCCCCTTAACTGATGACACTGACAGACCCTCCTTAAGTTGCGTCGCGCCACAGCTGTCTGCAAGCATTGAGCTGCCTGGCGCCATCCTGAAAGAATGCCTTCACTGTAAAAAAAAAAAAAAAAAAAAAAAAAAAGAGGGGGGTTGGAGAGAGAGAGAGAGAGAGAGAGCAAGAGAGAGAGAGAGGTAGAATAGAGCAAGGGCGAGGAGTAAGAGCCACACAGAGCGAGCGAGAGAGAGAGAGAGAGAGAGGGGAGCGGAGTTAATGGAGAGGGCTACAACTGCGCACAAACACAGATTTGATCAGTGAGTTAACTTGCTGGTGCTGGTCAGTGAGCGGTGAAGCCATTCACTGCAAACAAGCCCCGCGCGCCCCGCGACGCCGACGACGACTACGACTACGACGCCGCCGCCGCACAAGCCTCCAACCTCCAACTAACTTGTTGAGTTGAGCTGAGAGCTGAAAAACACTGACATTTTTTTTCTGAGAGGAAGAAGTTGAGGAACTCTTCTTCTTCTTCTTCTGCTGCTGCTGCTGCTGCTGCTGCGCTCAGCCTGGACCGGCTCCATTTGGACGTATTTATATGACAACACCTTTGGTGCACGTTTGTAATGTGGGGTATGTTTCCTGTTTAATTTTGACTTTTTTTTTCTCTTTTTTTTTTTTTTTTACTGTTTTTTTTTCTGATCTTTTTTTCTGATTCAGTTTAAAAACATAAAAAGCGTGAGCCTCCTCCTCCTGCTGCTCCTCCTGCTCCTCCTGTGTGTTTGAATCGTGTTTGCATGTGAAACACATGAGAAAAAAATTAAGAAAAAAACATAAAAACGAGGCAATAAAATTGTTCTCTCTGTCTCCAGGTGATCAGAAGCGGGAGCCGCGGAACCTGCTGTGGATTTAACCCCAAACAGACCCGCGGATTTGGGACAGATTATTTCTTCTTCTTCTCTGGTGACTTGGACCGCTTTGCTTCGGCCGCGCATGAACATTTGCTGGAAGAAAGAAGAAGAAAAAGAAGAAGAGGAAGAAGAAGAAGAAACATAAATAAAGACAAATAGAAAGAAGTCATAAAATAAACAAACACACACACACACACACACACACACACACACAAAACCGCACGCAGCGAAAGGCGATGGAAGTAAGTGCGGATCAGCCACGATGGATGAGCCATCATCCGCGGTGCTGAACGAGCAGCATCCCGGCTCACATCACCCGGCCTCGGCCACTCATACATGGACCCTTCGCAGTATCCCCTCGCTGACGATGTGGATGTACTCTTTAATATCGATGGACAGGGGAACCACGTCTCTCCGTACTATGGAAACTCTGTCCGCGCCGTCCAGAGGTACCCTCCTCCTCCACACAGTGAGTAACGGCCTCTTCAGGGCCTTTTATTTAATAATGTGGCACATTATCCTGTTCAGAGCGGCGGTGCGTAATTCAGCCTCTGCAGGAAAAACACTCAATTACTGCCGCATGTTTGCACTCATTTCTCCCATCTGACGCTCATCCACTTGCAGCTTTCGCTTTTGGCCTTAGCTTTAAACACAAACAAAAGTGAGAAATTTAAATGTGGCAGATTTACGCAAATGTGGCTATTTGTATTTTATGTGTGTGTGTGTGTGTGTGTGTGTGTGTGTGTGTGTGTGTGGCTTGTTGGGCATCCAGGTCCACTCCAGGCTCAACTTCAGCAGCACTAAATAACATTCAGCTGACTCGTACAGTGTCAGAGTAGATTTTCCAAAAAGCCCGTGCGTAATTTGTTTTCTGGATCAATCGGCTGTTTGAACAATAACGTGTGTGTGTTGGCACCGAGGTCACAGATACACCTGGAATATTTCCGTAATGCTCGGAAAGCCTGTTTCTCACTTCTGAGCGCTGCACAATATTATTCACACCGATCGGTGCTCTTCATCCGCACACACTCACACTCACACACACCACACACCACACACTCATTTGTGGAGTTTCCTATATTGTAACCTTTGACTTCCTGGATGTTGTTTTCTTTTTGACTTATTGATATAAAGTGTTGTTCCATGAGAGGAGAGCTGGAGAGGTCAGATCACAGAGACACAATCTCAGCACAAAGTGTTTTTTGAATGAGCAGAAGGGGGGGGGTGGGGTGGGGGGGTAGGCATAAATATATTTGTGAATCTGTGCGCAAACTCTTTAATCTGATGCTGTTTTCAGGCCTGAAGAGCTAAAAGAAAGATTGGAGTGTGTAAGAGTGTGTGTGTGTGTGTGTGTGTGTGGTGTGAGAGAGAGTGTGTGTGTGTGTTTCTGTGCTTCGAGGTCAGGTTGTGATGTTTTCTTGTGTTTTCTGTGCCGCTGCCTCAGGTAGCCAGGTGTGCCGTCCCTCATTACTGCACGGCTCTCTGCCCTGGCTGGAGGGGAGCAAAGGCATCGGCCCGCACCACAGCACTTCTCCCTGGAACCTGAGCCCCTTCCCCAAGAACCCCCTGCACCACGGATCCCCGGCCAGCCTGTCCGTCTACCCCCCCGGCCTCCTCCTCCGCCTCCCTGTCCACCGGTCACTCCAGTCCGCACCTCTTCACGTTTCCCCCGACCCACCGAAAGACGTATCCCCGGACCCGGCATATCCACCCCGGGCTCCAGCAGCTCCGGGCGGCAGGAGGATAAAGAGTGCATAAAGTACCAGGTGACCCTGGCCGAGAGTATGAAACTGGAGTCAGCTCACAGCAGGAGCGTGGCATCAATCGGAGCAGGGTCATCCTCTGCCCACCACCCCCATCGCCACATACCCACCCTATGTCCTGAATCGGCCCAGGCCTCTTCCCACCAAGTAGCCTGATAGGTGGGTCATCTTCTAGTTTATGGTTCCAAAACAAGACCAAAAACAAGGTCCTGTTCAGGTAGGCGTGCGCTTTATTACATTCCCTTTTGGATCTAACATTATTCCCCAGATTTGCAGCCTCGATGATCAGCCATGTTTAATATCGCATATACTTAAAAAAAAAAAAAAAAAAAAAACCATAGAAGAAGAGATCAGAGAAAATTACCCATGAGCACCTCAGTCAGCCTTTTACATGGGGCTACAGGGGTCAACAAGCTGTGCTCCACACAGGCGCATCAGTGCGCCTCCAAGCTCTTTCTTTCAATCACTAATAATAATATATTAATGATAATAATAATAATATTAATAATAATGATTGGTTTTAAATAAAATATTGGATTTTTCCCTCCATTTATATAAAATCCAACAAACCTCATGACGCGTTCAGGTTCAGAGTTGAATGCTCGGATTAATTTAGGTCATTTTTGCTCAGAGAGCAGGGTGAGGGGGGAGAGAGGGGAGAGGAGGGAGGGAGGGGGGGGGTGGGGGCATAGGGGAAGCCAGCTCGCTCTCTGGGCTGTGTCGCCCCGTTTATATGTTTAAGATAATCCCATTACTGTCAGACCAGTGCACGCCACAGTTGCATTGTTTTACCCAGCGGTAGAGCACCGGATGCTGCTCGTTCATTCCAGGGAAGAGAGAGAGAGACAGAGAGAGAAGAGAGAGAGAGAGAGAGACAGAGAGAGAAAGAGTGAGAGTGAGAGAGAGAGAGAGAGAGAGAAAGCGGGGCGAACCGTCGCCGTGGCAGAGTGCACGAACCGCCGAGGGAGGGAGAGGGAGAGGGAGGGAGAGTGTGTGTTATAGTGTGAGAGAGGGAGACATTTCCAAATTTGTGATGAAGGGGGGAGGAGGAGGTGAGGAGAGGGG